>CM050175.1:1039739-1133799 GCA_027410445.1 Discoglossus pictus | reverse complement strand
ACTTATCGCTAAGACCTAACACCCCTCACACTTATTCCTAACATGCCTCACCCTAACACCCCTTACACTTATCCTTAACACCCCTCACCCTAACCCTAACACCCCACACACTTATCCCTAACACCTAACCCTAACACCTAACCCTAACACCCCTTACACTTATCCCTAACACCCCTCACCCTAACCCTAACACCCCTGACACTTATCCCTAACACCCCTCACCCTAACCCTAACACCCCTCACACTTATCCCTAACACCTAACCCTAACACCTAACCCTAACACCCCTTACACTTATCCCTAACTACCCTCACCCTAACCCTTACACCCCTCACACTTATCCATAACACCTAACCCTAACACCTAACCCTAACACCCCTCACACTTATCCCTAACACCCCTCACCCTAACCCTAACACCCCTCACACTTATCCATAACACCTAACCCTAACACCTAACCCTAACACCCCTCACACTTATCCCTAACATGCCTCACCCCAACCCTAACACCCCTCACACTTATCCCTAAGACCTAACACCCCTCACACTTATTCCTAACATGCCTAACCCTAACACCCCTCACACTTATCCATAACACCCATCAACCTAACACCTAACCCTAACATTCTCACACTTATCCCTAAGACCTAACACCCCATACACTTATTACTAACATGCCTCACCCTAACACCCCTTACACTTATCCTTAACACCCCTCACCCTAACCCTAACACCCCTCACACTTATCCATAACACCCCTCACCCTAACCCTAACACCCCTCACACTTATCCCTAAGACCTAACACCCCTCACACTTATTCCTAACATGCCTCACCCTAACACCCCTTACACTTATCCTTAACACCCCTCACCCTAACCCTAACACCCCTCACACTTATCCCTAATACCTAACCCTAACACCTAACCCTAACACCCCTCACACTTATCCCTAACATGCCTCACCCTAACCCTAACACCCCTCACACTTATCCCTAAGACCTAACACCCCTCACCCTAACACCCCTCACACTTATCGCTAAGACCTAACACCCCTCACACTTATTCCTAACATGCCTCACCCTAACACCCCTTACACTTATCCTTAACACCCCTCACCCTAACACCCCTCACACTTATCCCTAACACCTAACCCTAACACCTAACCCTAACACCCCTTACACTTATCCCTAACACCCCTCACCCTAACCCTAACACCCCTGACACTTATCCCTAACACCCCTCACCCTAACCCTAACACCCCTCACACTTATCCCTAACACCTAACCCTAACACCTAACCCTAACACCCCTTACACTTATCCCTAACTACCCTCACCCTAACCCTTACACCCCTCACACTTATCCATAACACCTAACCCTAACACCTAACCCTAACACCCCTCACACTTATCCCTAACACCCCTCACACTAACCCTAACACCCCTCACACTTATCCATAACACCTAACCCTAACACCTAACCCTAACACCCCTCACACTTATCCCTAACATGCCTCACCCCAACCCTAACACCCCTCACACTTATCACTAAGACCTAACACCCCTCACACTTATTCCTAACATGCCTAACCCTAACACCCCTCACACTTATCCATAACACCCATCAACCTAACAGCTAACCCTAACATTCTCACACTTATCCCTAAGACCTAACACCCCATACACTTATTACTAACATGCCTCACCCTAACACCCCTTACACTTATCCTTAACACCCCTCACCCTAACCCTAACACCCCTCACACTTATCCATAACACCCCTCACCCTAACCCTAACACCCCTCACACTTATCCCTAAGACCTAACACCCCTCACACTTATTCCTAACATGCCTCACCCTAACACCCCTTACACTTATCCTTAACACCCCTCACCCTAACCCTAACACCCCTCACACTTATCCCTAACACCTAACCCTAACACCCCTCACACTTATCCCTAACATGCCTCACCCTAACCCTAACACCCCTCACACTTATCCCTAAGACCTAACACCCCTCACCCTAACACCCCTCACACTTATCCCTAACACCCCTCACCCTAACCCTAACACCCCTCACACTTATCCCTAACACCCCTCACCCTAACACCTAACCCCCTCACCCTTATCCCTAACACCCCTTACCCTAACACCCCTTACACTTATCCCTAACATCCCTCACCCTAACACCTAACCCTAACACCCCTCACACTTATTCCTAACATGCCTCACCCTAACAGCCCTTACACTTATCCTTAACACCCCTCACCCTAACCCTAACACCCCTCACACTTATCCCTAACACCTAACCCTAACACCTAACCCTAACACCCCTTACACTTATCCCTAACACCCCTCACCCTAACCCTAACACCCCTGACACTTATCCCTAACACCCCTCACCCTAACCCTAACACCCCTCACACTTATCCCTAACACCTAACCCTAACACCTAACCCTAACACCCCTTACACTTATCCCTAACTACCCTCACCCTAACCCTTACACCCCTCACACTTATCCATAACACCTAACCCTAACACCTAACCCTAACACCCCTCACACTTATCCCTAACACCCCTCACACTAACCCTAACACCCCTCACACTTATCCATAACACCTAACCCTAACACCTAACCCTAACACCCCTCACACTTATCCCTAACATGCCTCACCCCAACCCTAACACCCCTCACACTTATCCCTAAGACCTAACACCCCTCACACTTATTCCTAACATGCCTAACCCTAACACCCCTCACACTTATCCATAACACCCATCAACCTAACCCTAACATTCTCACACTTATCCCTAAGACCTAACACCCCATACACTTATTACTAACATGCCTCACCCTAACACCCCTTACACTTATCCTTAACACCCCTCACCCTAACCCTAACACCCCTCACACTTATCCATAACACCCCTCACCCTAACCCTAACACCCCTCACACTTATCCCTAAGACCTAACACCCCTCACACTTATTCCTAATATGCCTCCCCCTAACACCCCTTACACTTATCCTTAACACCCCTCACCCTAACCCTAACACCCCTCACACTTATCCTTAACACCCAACCCTAACACCTAACCCTAACACCCCTCACACTTATCCCTAACATGCCTCACCCTAACCCCCCTCACACTTATCCCTAAGACCTAACACCCCTCACACTTATTCCTAACATGCCTCACCCTAACACCCCTTACACTTATCCCTAACACCCCTCACCCTAACACCCCTCACCCTTATCCCTAACACCCCTCACCCTAACACCTAATCCCCTCACCCTTATCCCTAACACCCCTTACCCTAACACTCCTCACACTTATCCCTGTGTCTCTTCCCCCCCCCCCTTATCATCAAGAAGAGGGTGATGAGGAAGGGGGGAAAGAGACACAGGGGAGTATGATGAGGGAGGGGGTACAGAGATACAGGGGAGGATGATGAGGGAGGTGGGAGGATGATGAGGGAGGGGGGATGAGACACAGGGGAGGATGATGAGGGAGGGGGTAAAGAGATACAGGGGAGGATGATGAGGGAGGGGTAAAGAGATACAGGGGAGGGTGATGAGGAAGGGGGGAAAGAGACACAGGGTAGGATGATGAGGGAGGGGGGAAGAGACACAGGGGAAGATAATGAGGAAGGGGGGAAAGAGACACAGGGGAGGATGATGAGGGAGGGGGAAAAGAGACACAGGGGAGGATGGTGAGGGAGGGGGGAAAGAGACACAGGGGAGGATGATGAGGGAGGGGGGAAGAGACACAGGGGAGGATGATGATGGAGGGGGGAAGAGACACAGGGGAGGATGATGATGGAGGGGGGAAGAGACACAGGGGAGGATGATGAGGGAGGGGGTAAAGAGATACAGGGGATGATCATGAGGGAGGGGTAAAGAGATACAGGGGAGGGTGATGAGGAAGGGGGGAGAGAGACACAGGGCGGGATGATGAGGGAGGGGGGAAGAGACAGGGGAAGATGATGAGGGAGGGGGAAAAGAGACACAGGGGAGGATGATGAGGGAGGGGGGAAAGAGACACAGGGGAGGATGATGAGGGAGGGGGGAAAGAGACACAGGGGAGGATGATGATGGAGGGGGGAAGAGACACAGGGGAGGATGATGAGGGAGGGGGTAAAGAGATACAGGGGGGGATGATGAGGGAGGTGGGAGGATGATGAGGGAGGGGGGATGAGACACAGGGGAGGGTGATGAGGGAGGGGGTAAAGAGATACAGGGGAGGATGATGAGGGAGGGGTAAAGAGATACAGGGGAGGGTGATGAGGAAGGGGGGAAGAGACACAGGGTAGGATGATGAGGGAGGGGGGAAGAGACACAGGGGAAGATGATGAGGAAGGGGGGAAAGAGACACAGGGGAGGATGATGAGGGAGGGGGGAAGAGACAAAGGGGAAGATGATGAGGGAGGGGGAAAAGAGACACAGGGGAGGATGATGAGGTAGGGGGGAAAGAGACACAGGGGAGGATGATGATGGAGGGGGGAAGAGACACAGGGGAGGATGATTAGGGAGGAGGTAAAGAGATACAGGGGAGGATCATGAGGGAGGGGTAAAGAGATACAGGGGAGGGTGATGAGGAAGGGGGGAAAGAGACACAGGGTGGGATGATGAGGGAGCGGGGGAAGAGACACAGGGGAAGATGATGATGGAGGGGGGAAGAGACACAGGGGAGGATGATGAGGGAGGGGGGGAAAGAGACACAGGGGAGGATGATGATGGAGGGGGGAAGAGACACAGGGGAGGATGATGAGGGAGGGGGTAAAGAGATACAGGGGAGGATGATGAGGGAGGGGGTAAAGAGATAAAGGGGAGGATGATGAGGGAGGGGTAAAGACATATAGGGGAGGGTGATGAGGAAGGGGGGAAAGAGACACAGGGTAGGATGATGAGGGAGGGGGGAAGAGACACAGGGGAAGATGATGAGGAAGGGGGGAAAGAGACACAGGGGAGGATGATGAGGGAGGGGGGAAGAGACACAGGGGAAGATGATGAGGGAGGGGGGAAAGAGACACAGGGGAGGATGATGATGGAAGGGGGAAGAGACACAGGGGAGGATGATGAGGGAGGGGGTAAAGAGATACAGGGGAGGATGATGAGGGAGGGGGGAAAGAGACACAGGGGAGGATGATGAGGGAGGGGGTAAAGAGACACAGGGCAGGATGATGAGGGAGGGTGGGAAGAGACACAGGGGAAGATGATGAGGAAGGGGGGAAAGAGACACAGGGGAGGATGATGATGGAGGGGGGAGAGACACAGGGGAGGATGATGAGGGAGGGGGGAAAGAGACACAGGGGAGGATGATGAGGGAGGGGGGAATAAGACACAGGGGAGGATGATGATGGAGGGGGGAAGAGACACAGGGGAGGATGATGAGGGAGGGGGTAAAGAGATACAGGGGAGGATGATGAGGGAGGTGGGATGAGACACAGGCGAGGGTGATGAGGAAGGGGGGAAAGAGACACAGGGGAGGATGATGAGGGAGGGGGGATGAGACACAGGGGAGGATGATGAGGATGATGAGGGAGGGGGTAAAGAGATACAGGTGAAGATGATGAGGGAGGGGTAAAGAGATACAGGGGAGGGTGATGAGGAACGGGGGAAAGAGACACAGGGCAGGATGATGAGGGAGGGGGCAAGAGACACAGGGGAGGATGATGAGGGAGGGGGGAAAGAGACACAGGGGAGGATGATGATGGAGGGGGGAATAAGACACAGGGGAGGATGATGATGGAGGGGGGAAGAGACACAGGGGAGGATGATGAGGGAGGGGGTAAAGAGATACAGGGGAGGATGATGAGGGAGGGGGGATGAGACACAGGCGAGGGTGATGAGGAAGGGGGGAAAGAGACACAGGGGAGGATGATGAGGGAGGGGGGATGAGACACAGGGGAGGATGATGAGGAAGGGGGGAAAGAGACACAGGGGAGGATGATGAGGGAGGGGGTAAAGAGATACAGGGGAGGATGATGAGGGAGGGGGATGTTAGGTTATTTATGCCCTTTATGGATTAAAACCAGACTCTGCATCAACTATGTAATTTTCCGTGGGAGTTTTGCCATGGATCCCCCTCCGGCATGCCACAGTCCAGGTGTTAGTCCCCTTAAAACAACTTTTCCATCACTATTGTGGCCAGAAAGAGTCCCTGTGGGTTTTAAAATCCGCCTGACCATTGAAGTCTATGGCGGTTCGTCGGGTTCGCCGGTTCGCGAACAATTGCGGCGGTTCGTGTTCGCGGTTCGCAAACCGAAAATTTTATCTTTGCGACATCACTACCTGGAAGCATACAGCTGTTTTGATTATTGTTTGCCCTCAGAGAGCTCTGTGTGAGAAGTGCAGCTCTGGAAGGGGGCACAGAGGACTCTTGGCAGAAGCCAGGCCAAACAGAGAGTCTCGATGGGATTAGCTATGTTCACTGTGCCCTAGGAATGGACTGTGGGCCTAGCGTGGAGCTCCATGCTAGGCCCACAGAGAGCTAGCCACAGACCAGAGGACAGGGGAGGTTATGATCCCTGAGATCCTTCCAAACAGAGACCCAGCAAATCAGTTAAAGAGGGGCCACATTCCTTATTGTGTCCAAAGCAAGGAGAGCTGGAGAACAGTGCCCTGACTGTTCCAGGCAAGATGGAATACAGTGCACCAACTGTGGTCCAAGGAGATGGAGAAATGGAGTCCCATGCCCAGACCATTGCTCCAGGTGAGCAGGGTTACTGTGCCCAGACTGCGGTGCAGGGGAAAATGGAGTCCCCAGTCCAGACCACCACCATAGATGCTGGGTTCAGGATCAGAACCGTTATGTTCTTCCCTGGAGGTATTAGTTTATGGTACTCCCAAGGAAAACATTTCCCCTCAGACATTGGGAAGATGTCACTTTGGGAACTGTCACCTGGACTGGGTACCACCCTGGGATCTGTTGAACTGGGTGAACTAATAGGCCCAAGGACTGTTTTAGATGCAGCTGCCCAAGGAAATTATTTTCCCCAAAGGATGAGGAGGGAGGAGGCATGTGCCATGGCCCGGGGAAGATGGAGGGCAATTGAGCCATGGAGGCTATTCCCAAAATTGTGTGCCCATTGGAAGTAGAAGAAACGTGGACTGTGAGGCAATTACAACTCTATCACTCGCACTAGTGAGATCAGTGTGGCTAGAAATTTATCATAGGCCACACATGGATGGGGAAAATTAGCTGTTATGAACAGAAGGGTCCACTGGACTGTTTGGGTTAATCAGTTATTATATGTGTGGTTAGAAGGTACTAACAATTTGCTTAACAGTTATATCATGGGTGTAATGCATACATGTAGTTATATCATGGGTGTAATAAGTGCATATAGTACTGTCATTGATTAACATAAAAATACTGTATCTGTATTCGAAGTAGGATAGTAGGCAGTCATATCTGGGATATACAAAGGGTTAAATAATTCTAAAGAATTTATATGTCTTTGAAAGGCAGCAACGCACAAATCCTCTGGCTTTAGTCAGGAAGGGGGAAGTTTAGTTTTATAACCCTGTAAGTTGAGATCTGGCAAGTAAGATATGAGGGATGTATCATGGGATAGACATCTCCCAGGTGGTGAGAATGTAACAAGCTATTGCCCACAGGAGCAGGGGTTAGGCATGTGGGGGGAGTGAGATCTTTGTGTGTTTTTAGATATCTCTGTAACAATAAAGAAGTGCCAGTCTGATTTTGGACACACTAAACAAAGGTGGTGTCGGAGTCTGCTTGTACTAATCAAAGGTACATGGTGTGTGATTCTGAGATCCTAAGAAAATGGGTCTGTTGGTGCCTGTCTCTTCAGAAATGATTGCGGTCATCTGAAGTGTCTGCTGGTGTAGAGATCTGAACAAACAGTTGCGACCCATAGGGAGAGAGAATTGGGGTGAGCGTAGTCCCCCAAATCTGGCGGGCGTAACAATGGATATCTGCCCTTTCCTGGTCCAGGTATAACTGCTTCTTCTTGAACAATTTCCACCTGTGACTCTGGGCAGACCATGGTCAGCTATGGAGACAAATCTGAGAAGCTCGTCTTTTCTACTGAAAATAAAAACAGACAATACCCCAGAAGTGTTATCTCCATAAATATACTTCTTATGAAGACATGAAAGTCGAACTCATTTTATTCCATTGCTGGAGAGGTTAGAGGCGCCCAATACAGAGGTAACGTGGGAACTGTCTATTCACCAAGTATTAGAATGTAAATCATACAATTTATATTATAATAGAAACCACAATGTAAAACTATATTTACCTCTCAGCTGGAAATCATGGGGTGAATATAATAAAGTAATGATAAAGTACAGAACAGTATTGTGCTAAGTATGATCTACTTAGTTATGGATGACCTGCCATGTGTATAATATCTTTTCATCCAAGGTCTATGTTGTATTTGGTCAGACGCCAACAAACATTCAGAGAGTAGCTGCGTGAGGGTGAAGACCTTTATTTAACATAGACATGGGGGAAGCCTACAGGGGAAAAGGAATTATACTTATATACTACTAAGAGGTAATGCATCCAGCAATAACTATTTAATCTCAGCACTTGGATCTCATAGACTAACAACTATTATAATTATGCATCATATGCCCAGCACATTGTAACTATGTAAGAATGGGTAGAAGAGCATGTTAGTAACACCCATGGGGTAAAATAACATAGCAAATAACTTCAAGGTATTCAGTAGTGGCTGTCAGACAAACAACCGCGCGGTATAATAAGAATATATCCCACGAAGAGAAGAATTAGCAACCATGGTAGAGAAGTCACAGAGGTTTTCATATAATAGCATGTTACACTGTCATCTTAACGTGCTGGTTCACAAGTGTGGATCACAATAGCCACTCCTGTGAATAAAAGAGTAGTGGTCACAAGACACTGCGACCCAACAGTGCTGGTAATAAGAGAAGTGCTTTTCAGAAGCAGCATACAAATATAACAATTATAAAGAACAAAAATTCAACCATATGAATATACAATGATGTTACAATAAAGACAAAATGGTACATTTGGATCACAAAGGATGGAAGACACACAAAGAACACGGGACACTTTAATAGAAGGATTAAGGAGCGGTTTATTTCCGTGTCCTTGAAGGTTGATAAGAAAATAACAACTGACAAAGCTACAGTAACTGGAATGAAATAAAACTGAAAGAGTTAGAATATAAGTGATATTAAAAATGTAAACAAAGTGTAAAGTTACCCCAGAAGATACATTGTGCTTAAGAGAGACTTATAAGAAGAATACGTTCTGTCGTGGGTTTTGGCAATAAGTTTGGTGATATTATTATCAATAATCTATATTAATATTAATTTAAAATTTCATATTTTAATTATTTGCCAATTACGACTAATTCCGAAGTCTTACTACACAATATATTTTGATATAACAAGCCGGTATAAACAATTGTAACAAATATATATCAAGGTACATAAATTATAAAGTGTTAGTTATTATCACATTGTCCACATAATTATATATAAGTCATGCACAATGGTAATTTTGACATTGGGGATCATTCTGGTTATTTTTGGTATCTTTATAAATATCTTTATTAAGATATCATATCATTTTAATATCATTTGATTTTATAGTAATTTTACTATTATTTCTAATTCAGAAGAGAAAATGTTTTTCATTACAATTAATTATCAGATATATTAAATTGCTATAACAGCTAATATATTTGTAGTATTTATAAAATTAATTTGCAAATTATACGTCGACTTATAATTCACAAATTATGTGGTATATTGTATATATCAGATAAATCTTGATATAGCAATCTATTTTATATTATATTAAGAAAATATTACCATGATTGTAAAGAAAAAGAAATAACATTTAAAGAAATATTAGACTTTATATCATACCTGGTTTTTGTACTTGATTTCATCGAATGACTCCCACTGGAGGTCTGAATCTTTTCTTATATTTCAGCAGTTCTTGGTGTGTATAAATTCTTTTGTTTGGAGTTTCTTTGTAGAATGCATTTTGAGTTTACGATGTGTTTTCGAATGTCCAAAGTAGTTTCTCCCTGGAGTGTGTCAGTCCGGGGGTCTGTGTTTGTTGAGAGGTGTGGGTGTGTATGTGTCTCCTTCTCTAGATGTCCTCGGTCCAATGTTCTCCCTTAGATCAGAGAGCTTCTTCTAATTATACTCACAACTTAATTTGCTTATCAGAAATACCAATCAGGCTATGTATTTGGCAACCAATCAGAAATTCTAATGATGTCGCAAAATATTTAAATCTTAATAGGATGTATTATTTTCTAAATACTTATTAAGCATCAATTATTTTTTTAGAACACCAGAGGGTGCTCTTGAACCTTCAAATTACAAAAAAAAATTATAATTAAATTAGTTCAACTTTGAACTTATCGGTTGTAAATAAAACAATAAACAAGACATGGTTAGTGGGTTAGCGACAAGGAGTGTCAGTTATGTATACCAAGAAACAAATTTAGTATTTAGATAAAATAAACATGATCCCTTCAAATAGAGGAAGCATTTCTTAGGTAATGTCTGTTACAGAATAAAGAAGCATTAAGTATTCACTAATAGACAAATCTTTACATAGATATTTTCCAAAATGGAAATGCATGCACACACACACATTATATATATTTATTGTTGTGGTGAACTACCTACTCATAATTTCCACAACACAGGCTGAGATCCCGCTCCATGCTGATGATAGCCAGTAAGCTTGAAACAGCCATGGATTGGATACTCAGCCTGTGTTTATTCCAACCTTGGCTTTGCATTAAAGCTGTGTAATAAAGCATGCATAAGCTTAAAGGAAGCCATGTTTGATGATGGCTACGGAATGAAGAGCGAGGCATTTGTGGCCATATTTGAGTGTCCCAGCTCAACTTCCCAGAATGCAGTGTAATAACTGTTTTTCTTGGAACTCTGAGCTGGAAGCAGGTTTTTTAACTTGCTTTAGACATTCAAGTGTGAACACAGATGTACTTTTTATTTACTGTACTACTGTACGGTGGAGGGCTTCTATCGCTCTTTTGCCCACCATATTATATATGATTGTTGTGGTGAACTACCTACTCATAATTTCCACAACACAGGCTGAGATCCCGCTCCATGCTGATGATAGCCAGTAAGCTTGAAACAGCCATGGATTGGATACTCAGCCTGTGTTTATTCCAACCTTGGCTTTGCATTAAAGCTGTGTAATACAGCATGCATAAGCTTAAAGGAAGCCATGTTTGATGATGGCTACGGAATGAAGAGCGAGGCATTTGTGGCCATATTTGAGTGTCCCAGCTCAACTTCCCAGAATGCAGTGTAATAACTGTTTTTCTTGGAACTCTGAGCTGGAAGCAGGTTTTTTAACTTGCTTTAGACATTCAAGTGTGAACACAGATGTACTTTTTATTTACTGTACTACTGTACGGTGGAGGGCTTCTATCGCTCTTTTGCCCACCATATTATATATGATTGTTGTGGTGAACTACCTACTCATAATTTCCACAACACAGGCTGAGATCCCGCTCCATGCTGATGATAGCCAGTAAGCTTGAAACATGTACATGGATTGGATACTCAGCCTGTGTTTATTCCAACCTTGGCTTTGCATTAAAGCTGTGTAATACAGCATGCATAAGCTTAAAGGAAGCCATGTTTGATGATGGCTACGGAATGAAGAGCGAGGCATTTGTGGCCATATTTGAGTGTCCCAGCTCAGCTTCCCAGAATGCAGTGTAATAACTGTTTTTCTTGGAACTCTGAGCTGGAAGCAGGTTTTTTAACTTGCTTTAGACATTCAAGTGTGAACACAGATGTACTTTTTATTTACTATATATATATATATATATATATATATATATATATATATATATATATATATATATATATATATATATATGTATAGAGCATATAAAATATTGATACATTGGATGTAAAAGAAAGGTTATAATAGGATTATTATATTAGCTTATAATAACCATATAAGATTGGATTCTATTTGTAGTAAAAGTTCTGAGTGTGCAAGCTGAAGGAGAAGACGTAACATGAATATATATATGACGTCCTTACTGGGCCGGAATCAGTCAGTATCTTTAATATAAGATTTTAAGAATAAAAAAAATAAAGATTATAGTTTACAAAAAAGTATTTAGTTTGCGGTGTGTACACAATATAACAATATAACACAATATAACAACCACAACAAGATGTTTTGCCTCTTTGTGAGCTGACTGTATCAGTCCATATAAAACAATTAGGAGTATATTGTGGCTGTATAATACTAGTGATACTCAGGTGCAGACTCATTCTGGGATCAGTTTGTTGCTGAAGTTACTGAACAGGTTTGTGATGAGGAAACAAATTCTTAGTGAATACTGTGAATGGGCAGTGACGGATCTACATATAACACACCTCAAAGAGACACCTACTGGGTTATGTGAAGGAAGCAAGCAGATTAGCTTTACTTCTTGGACTTGTTGTTCAGTCGTTCTGTCGTGTCCAACTTTCTGTGACCCTATGAACCACAGCACACCAGGTACATCTCCCAGTCACTGCCCCTCTGAGCTCCATCAAGTTCATGGCTTCAGTGACCTCATCTATGCGTCTCCACCTCTGTCGTCTCCTTCTTCATGTTCCTTCAATCTTTCCCAGCATCACAGTCTTCTCTAGGGAATTCTGTTGTCTTATGATATGGATAGAATATTTGAGATTCAGCCTCATGATCAGACCTTCTAGTGACCAGTTTGTCTTCATTTCCTGTAGTACTGATTTATTGGATCTTCTTGCAGTTCAAGGGACTCTAAGCAGTTTTCTCCAGCATCACAATTCAAAGGCGTCGATTCCCCGGCGCTCATCCATGTTTATGGTCCAGTTCTCACATCCATATGTTACTACTTCAAATAAAATAGCACTAACTATGAAGACCTTTGTTGCTTTTAAATAGCTTGTCCAGACTTGCCATAGCTTTTCTTCCCAGAAGCAAACATCTTCTAATGTCATGGCTGCAGTCACCATCTTCTAATAACTTGCTATTTCCTTCTGTCATATCTCTGAATTATATGGTCACGTAATAAGAAGGTTAGTAAATACAAAGAAGACTTCAGTTGCCCAAATACAGACATCGTGGCAGGTATAAGCCAGCCTGATGATTCTGGGACATTACTCCAACCTTCCTTTTCCTTCCCGGTGTGAACAGGAACCATTATCTTTCTTATAGCATTTTATACTTTTTCGCTGTCAAATATATTTTACTAGCGACTTGCCCGTCAAAAATGGCGGGGCAATAACATTTTAAGCCATGGGAATGCCACACAATGTAAATCATTTTGTACTCTGAGGACCTTCCGCGCTCATTGCGAGCCTTGCCAGCGCTCATCAGTTAAGTGCTACGCGTTAACTACTCGCCTCACGAGGCTCGCAGGCGATGAGCGCCTGCGGTGCTCCTCGCCTAACTCGTACGCACCACGCAAAGCGTGACGGCGTCTCACAGTTTGACAACTCTTATATGTGACGACTGGATTAACTAAACCTGATGACAAACATATTTAGAAAGCAAAAGAAACAAAAACTTCACTTTTTAATTATTCTTTGTTGGGGGATTCCATTATATTTTCTCTTCGGATTCTGTCTCTCACTTTCTCAGGAGGGTCCATTGTTATAAACTAAAGAGATTTCTATTTTTTTCTACTGAAAGCATTGACAGTTTTAACGGCCACATCCCGAATGTGCAAGTACAAGCTTCTTCTCCATTGATAATCAACTACCTGAGAAAGGAGGAGATGAATAGAAACCAAAATGGAGGATTCCACCGCAGGATAATTACATATTGAAATAAGTTAGAGGCAAAGTCTATAAAATAGTGTAGTGTAGTTCTTCAGAGACTACAGAGGTCCTGTAATGATGGATTGTGGGTCAGCACATGGAGTAACAGGGTAAGGATACTCATAGTAATATGGGGTGAGTAGGGGAGGGTTAGCCCCATATACACCCCTATGTACAATAATATGTACACCTCACACGGGTTATTTGGAGACTCGGACCGTCTGCATCTTAGTACATCTGGCCCATAGAAATGTGGCGTAATGCAGCATATCTAATAATAAATCAAAAACACATCAGTCTCGAGCGTCTTATTTTACCCTAAGGCAAAGTAAGGAGAAATAATAGGAACATGTTGTATTGTTATATGATATCTGGCGTAATCTGTCCCAAGGGTTTCCAAGAAACGGCGGATTATTTATTTACCTGTGGGAGAGGTCCCTTTAATTGTTACCCTGATCAAACATGAAGATTCAGATAGGTAAGTAATTATAGGTTAGTCTTATAATCGTATGTCTCAAACCCACTCCCTGCCAGCCAACACCAATGGAGACATGGATGGACCAATGGATAGATAGATGAACCGATGGAGAGATAGATAAGATAGGACATACATAGATAGACCAATGGATAGATAGAGAGAGATAGAGGGATAGATAGATAGAGGGATAGATAGATTGTGCAATGGATAGATAGATGAACCGATGGAGAGATAGATAGATGGATAGATAGATAGACCAATGGATAAATAGATGAACCGATGGAGAGATAGATAGGACATACATAGATAGATAGATAGATAGGACATACATAGATAGATAGATAGGACATACATAGATAGACCAATGGATAGATAGCTGAACCGATGGAGAGATAGATAGATAGATAGGGGGGTAGATAGATAGATAGTACATACATAGATAGACCAATAGATAGATAGATGAACCAATGGAGAGATAGATAGATAGATAGGGGGATAGATAGGACATGCATAGATAGACCAATGGATAGATAGATAGGACATACATACCTCAATTAGATAGATAGATCGATCGATCAATGGATAGAAAAGATGAACCGATGGAGAGAAAGATAGATAGATAGATAGATAGACCAATGGATAGATAGATAGGACATACATACCTCAATAAATAGATAGATAGATAGATAAGATGAACCGATGGAGAGATCGATATGATATACATAGATAGACCAATGGATACATGGATGGACCAATGGATAGAAAGACAGACAGACAGATAGATAGAAAGATGATAGATAGATAGATAGATGACCCGAAAGACAGACAGACCCATTCTTAAATGCTTATCAGTTTGAGATGGCGTATCTATCTGTCTCATCATGGACTTTAGTCAGGATCGGTGCCGTGAATTCATTTTTTTGAATTTTTTTGTGAAAAATCAGTACAACCATCTTTAAGATTAAGCACAACATTGTCTGCCGTCTGGCTGGTAGTTACTGGGACATTTCACAACAGACATACAATACAATGTTTTTCTGATGAAGCAGACAACAAAACGCGTCAACGTGATTTATTACTTGAGATGAGATCCCGAGTAGCGTTTAGTTCCAGCAGTCATTTTGTCGTTAAAACCATTCGTTTGTGAGGACTTTGAGAACCTTAATTTATAATAAATTACAAAAAGTTAGTATTTCCCTACCATGGGTATGAAACTGTCATAGAGAAGGGATTTCAGTCACTAAGATGCAGTGGGTCAGTAGCTGAATCTACATTTTTTCAGTTATTTTGGAGATTTTTTTAGACGAATGCCTACTACAATATATATATTTTTAGTTTTGTTTGTGGTTATTGCATTTATTTGTATGTAACTGTACAACACCGATAATCCGGTAACTGATGGTCCGGCACCTCCTTTGGTCCGGACAATAATAAGAGAGGGTACTTGGATCTGATTAGCTCAGCTGTATTATGGTATCTCATTTACATTTAATACTTGTTTCTATCAATTCTCGGTACTTTGGAGACACCGGAGATGTATAATTAGTTACATTAATATTACATGACCGCGGTTGGTCCCGGCAAAACCGTTAATCAGCCAAGGGCTCTGGAACCAAAAGGTGCTGGGAAATAGATGTTGTACCTGTAATATTGTATATATATAATCCTGGTTTCATTATATGTTACAGGAATTGCTTGTTGTTGTTGTGGCAAATCTCCAGTATGGTTAAGACACTAGTGTTTTATTCCAGAAGAGCAGAAACTGTCTCCAGGAATACAAGTGCTAGAGTGGTCCCAAGATGGCATTAAGGTGGAAATAGACGTAGCAAGTTTATAATTGTGTCAATGTTGTATTGTCACAGTGAGCAGTAACCATATTTTCCTTTCATAATGTTGTTTAGTCATGTCTGACTATCCATGACCCAATGGACCACCGAACGCCAGGCACATCTGAGCTCCCTAAAGCTCATGTTCATTGCTTAAGTTAATTGCAAATATGAGATCTCTTTTGGTAAGTCCACCAGATGCGGACATCACTTTTCCCTCTGCTTTAGGCGGCCACCAACACGTCGGGCTGCTGTGGGTACCAAGATATGCTAAAGGAAAGTATCCAGCCCCACATGCTAGTCTAGGACGGTCACAGATAAACCACTTAGACAGTGTCCAAAACTAAAAACACTACTGCGCTAGCATGGATATAGATAAGATATATACATATACATGATTTTTAACCCGTATATTGCAGATCACAGGAGATCTAAAGAGGTACAACTTGATGGACTAAAGGTCTTTTTTCAACCTCAATTACTATGTAACACACACATTTTTGTATAGAGCCACTCAATATATTAAACATGAAACTCCTCCAGTAAGTTAGTCTTGAGCTTTATCCAATATTAAGTCTTGGGGTAAGTGTTGTGACATTCCATGTTTTCCCCTTATGTGCATAGCCAGAGTAGAACGTTAACCATTTACATACTTACACTGGTCAGGTGACCATACCATGCACATTACGATTGGTCGCCTCTAACGTTACACACGAGGTTGAGGCTAGTAAATACATAAATGTAGACTTGTTGTTTATAACTTTTCTAGACCAGCCTATTATGCAGACTCGGCTCACGGGACTTGGGAGGTAATACAGTAAATATACGGGATATTATATATCAGAAACGTAACATATCCCTGTAAACATTTGGACAATCATTTCCATCTCCTTGTGTGAACTATAAATCCATTGGTTCTTAAAGATACAAAAAGGGGACTTCGAAACAGATTCAGAAGACACAGGATTTATTCCAGAAGCGAGACCAGAGTACAGTTTCATATTTACACCAAGCATGCCAACATTAGATTTAGAACGACCAATTACAATATCCTTATTGTCATGTCAGCAAATAAATGTATAGAGTCGCACGTGGGGCACAAACCCCACACAAGCCAAGAGAACAAGTGGTATTTAGGCCACCTGTCAATGAAATGGTTAAAAAGCATTTAGACACTGGCTGCTCAAGGCAAAAACATAAATCAGACCTTTTTCTATTTAAATCATTCTTGTGATATACACCTCTTGCTCTGTGTCCAAATATCCTGCACTGTGTGTAACTAGTGCTAAAAGGCATGATGGCAATACAAGGGTATAGTACAAATTACTATACCAGGAGGCCTAAAAGGAGTTAACAGTCCTGAAGCAGTTGATTAGATGCACCTGACAGTGTGTGGCTGCTGAATGGACAGAGTTTTCAGTCAGTCAGAGCTGAAGCTGAAAAGAGACAAAGACAGCAGCTTGGAGCTAATGACTGATGCGCAGCAGGCTGGAAATCTGGAGTTCTGAAGGATAGAGGCCAGTGATTTTTTGTACACAACTATTGGGACTGTTTTGTTTTTGCTCCACCCAGATTTGGCTAGATTGGAGCCTAGATAGAAACTAAACTTTCTAAAAGTAAAGGTAGCGCGTCGGTGGAAGCTAGGCCTGTTTTTTTCTTTAATCTGTTTTGTTTATTGTTGTTATAACACTGGTTAACATTTTAGTAAAACCAAAGAATTACTGCCTCTATGTGCACAAACCTACAATAGGATGGTACCTTGTCACAATATATACTGTGTGTTTGCAAACAGAGTCTGATTACGGGGATGATATATATATATATATATATATATATATATATATATATATATATATATATACTAGTTTTTAATTAGGAAAAGAAAACATGTTCATGCCTCTGAAGAACAATGAAGGTATCTATGATGCTTTGGTTAAAAGTTGGTGTGTGTGTGTGATAACATCATTTACATTTCTGGAGGGCAGTGCTTGTATTTATTGGGGAAAGCTATTGTCTTCTTAGATAATGGATATTCTTGAATTTTACACTAATAAATCCTCCTCATCACTCCTGCATTTTCCATCTCTGCTAGATAAAAAGCACACCTTCATGCCCAAGAGATCAGGAAGTGATAAAACAAAGACAAGATGGACACAAAATGTCTTCAACACTTCTGATTTCCGCTGAGAATGGATTTATGGTCCGTTCTTACAGCGGCTAATGATGTTAGATTCTTACACGACAACAGGGGCAAGTTTGCTTAAACTACTGTGATCCTTTAACATATTGGGGTAGTTAAAGTATATCTCAAGAATGTTTTATGGTAGATAAAATGTTACTACAATATATGCTCATTTGACAATTTATCCCCAGCAAGTACACCCCCCCACCCCGCAGATACCATAAGGATCTCTGCATTTATTGCTCATGTTAACCATGAAGCTAAACAGCAAAAGCAGACAGGACAATAATGGTCACCAGAACCAGGGATTAAACGGCCGCACAGTGATTTTGTGTCAGTTGGGGCTCTCCACCGAATGGGACGTACACCTTACATGAGCATTGCACTTTCTAGAAAAGAAGAAATAGGTCATGGTTAGTACGGAGTACGGGTCCTAAATACATAGCATTATGTGACTGGCCTTAAAGGGCCATTGCGGCGCCACATTTACAGAGAGAAGAGGCTAAGGCAGGATTATGGAGAATTCCCTCATTATAATAATACAACTAAATAAAATGTACATTTGAATATATAAATGAATGAATTCCAAGAAAGTTATTGCACCGCAATCTGGGAAACAGGGCGGGGACATGCAAATGAGCCCACAATGCATCTCTAACACAAGTTAGATACCAGCCCATACTGATGAGATCCATGGGTAGGTCTCCTAACTCATGGATAGTCCATCCTATGCTATAAAGTTGTGTAATACAGTGAGCACGGGCCTATAAAGAGCCATCTATAAAGTGGTATTGGATTAGAGTGATGATGCTTTGGGGACTCATTTGCATGTTCCCACCCAGTTTCCCAGAGTGCAGTGCAGTTACATTAAATGGAAGTTCTTTTTCAACATTCAAATTTGAACACAAATGTCCTATTTATTGCCCGACATCTGTACGGTGGAGGCTTCTATCGCCCTTTGGCCCAACATAAGCCAAGGCAATGAGAACAGGTCCAATCACCTCCTCCTCCTCATTGTAATTAGGAAATAATCTTTACTTCTCAGAGGGTGGTATTGTGACGCCCCCTGATGACACCTCCCATGAGGGAGAACAGGAAGAAACATCTAGGGTGCTCAGCTGCCCCCCACTCTCTGCGCACTTATTATGGTCACATGGACTCTCTTCACCCATCAGATTAAATATAAGTAACATCCTGGCATTCCAGTAAATACTGGGATTATGATTGTACAAGTCCTGTCACAGATCACATGAATCGCCCTCGTTAGCACCGGCTCGTCACGAGGCAGATCCTGACAAACAAGATATAATTATCAGGGTGTGATCGAGTCACCAGTCAGACCGGTTGCGCCGCCGAGGATCTGCTGAATAAGAAGTCTGGAAACTTCCTCATACAAGTTGAGGAACAGGAACCAAGAAAACTGGGGAAGAGATGAGAGGCTCTCGAAAGCAGACATGTCTATGCGGCCACTACCCGTACCGCGCAGATATAGAGGAGTATCGGTACGGATTGGTGATATGGAAATAAAGAGAGCTCGTCAAGACAAGTTCCTCATTACATCCCTAATAAATGCGGCAATGTAGGGAGACTTTTATGGTCTTTGTAATATACATGAAAACTAAATGAGGTCCTGGAGTTTCTTAACCCTTTCACTGGAATATCACCCCTGCCAATGAAAGGGTTAATAAACTTGAGCAAGAAAGGCTCTGCTCAGAAGCTGATTGGCTGGCCAAAATTAAACATTTTCTCAAATTGAGAGAGGGTGAATAAAATTTTAATGCAAGAAATGATTTTTCGGATAATTAAAAAAAATGTCAGGAAATGTAGGACCTTGCTAACCATTTATAAAGACTTAAAGGGCCAGGATCATCAATATTAGACATACAGTCGCATATTTGTGCCCCAGGCTTGGTGACCAAGCTCGCCGCCCTCGGAGGGCCAAATATGAAATATTGGCACAAAACGCGGATCAGCTCATATAAGAAAGTGATAAACCAAGAGGTGGCGTAGAAACACCGAGGAGCAAAGTGATCTAATAATACTCACCTTGATCTGCGATCATCATTGTGGCGTTATCTGCTTTAGTCTGAATGCTAAATCCCTTAAGTACTGTAATCTTAATGACATGTATGTATGTATGTATGTATGTATGCATGTATTAATATAGGGTCAGCCACCCACCTTTGATTGCCCCTCCGGTTCTAGAGCACAGTTCTCCGCATCGTACTGCTGGTTGTTCCGGCACGTGGTGCTCCCAAGGCTCAGGTCCACAGCGTAGTTCATCCCACTGACCAGCTGTGGGCAGGACACACAGGGTTTAGTGGTCTCCCAATACACCAGGAAGCTCTCACTGTGTGATATTGGGGAGGGTCCGATAACCCCCCCCCCCAGTTATTTGTAAATAGCAAATAAATAATCACTTATGTGTTTCGACTGCAATTACTCTCTACTGTGGGTTTCTGTTGAAAGCACTGGCAATTGTAGCTGCCACATCCACACAGTGCAGACAGAAGCTTGTACCCACACACCTCACGTCTCCCACTCTCACCTGTTTCTTGGGGTTCCTCACCCCCAGCACCTTGTACCCACAACTCACGTCTCCCCACTCTCAGCTGTTTCTTGGGGTTCCTCCCCCCCAGCACCTTGTACCCACACCTCACGTCTCCCCACTCTCACCTGTTACTTGGGGTTCCTCCCCCCCAGCACCTTGTACCCCCACACCTCACGTCTCCCCACTCTCACCTGTTTCTTGGGGTTCCTCACCCCCAGCACCTTGTACCCGCACACCTCACGTCTCCCCACTCTCACCTGTTTCTTGGGGTTCCTCACCCCCAGCACCTTGTACCCCCACACCTCACGTCTCCCCACTCTCACCTGTTTCTTGGGGTTCCTCACCCCCAGCACCTTGTACCCACACCTCACGTCTCCCCACTCTCACCTGTTTCTTGGGGTTCCTCACCCCCAGCACCTTGTACCCCCACACCTCACGTCTCCCCACTCTCACCTGTTTCTTGGGGTTCCTCACCCCCAGCACCTTGTACCCCCACACCTCACGTCTCCCCACTCTCACCTGTTTCTTGGGGTTCCTCACCCCCAGCACCTTGTACCCCCACACCTCACGTCTCCCCACTCTCACCTGTTTCTTGGGGTTCCTCACCCCCAGCACCTTGTACCCCCACACCTCACGTCTCCCCACTCTCACCTGTTTCTTGGGGTTCCTCACCCCCAGCACCTTGTACCCCCACACGTCACGTCTCCCCACTCTCACCTGTTTCTTGGGGTTGCTCGCCCCCAGCACCTTGTACCCCCACACCTCACGTCTCCCCACTCTCACCTGTTTCTTGGGGTTCCTCAACCCCCAGCTCCTTGTACCCCCACACCTCACGTCTCCCCACTCTCACCTGTTTCTTGGGGTTCCTCACCCCCAGCACCTTGTACCCCCACACCTCACGTCTCCCCACTCTCACCTGTTTCTTGGGGTTCCTCCCCCCCAGCACCTTGTACCCCCACACCTCACGTCTCTCCACTCTCACCTGTTTCTTGGGGTTCCTCCCCCCAGCACCTTGTACCCCCACACCTCACGTCTCCCCACTCTCACCTGTTTCTTGGGGTTGCTCGCCCCCAGCCCCTTGTACCCCCACACCTCACGTCTCCCCACTCTCACCTGTTTCTTGGGGTTCCTCCCCCCCAGCTCCTTGTACCCCCACACCTCACGTCTCCCCACTCTCACCTGTTTCTTGGGGTTCCTCCCCCCCAGCACCTTGTACCCCACACACGTCACGTCTCCCCACTCTCACCTGTTTCTTGGGGTTCCTCCCCCCCAGCACCTTGTACCCCCACACGTCACGTCTCCCCACTCTCACCTGTTTCTTGGGGTTCCTCACCCCCAGCTCCTTGTACCCCCACACCTCACGTCTCCCCACTCTCACCTGTTTCTTGGGGTTGCTCGCCCCCAGCTCCTTGTACCCCCACACCTCACGTCTCCCCACTCTCACCTGTTTCTTGGGGTTCCTCACCCCCAGCTCCTTGTACCCCCACACCTCACGTCTCCCCACTCTCACCTGTTTCTTGGGGTTGCTCGCCCCCAGCTCCTTGTACCCACACACCTCACGTCTCCCCACTCTCACCTGTTTCTTGGGGTTCCTCACCCCCAGCTCCTTGTACCCCCACACCTCACGTCTCCCACTCTCACCTGTTTCTTGGGGTTCCTCACCCCCAGCACCTTGTACCCCCACACCTCACGTCTCCCCACTCTCACCTGTTTCTTGGGGTTCCTCACCCCCAGCTCCTTGTACCCCCACACCTCACGTCTCCCCACTCTCACCTCTTTCTTGGGGTTGCTCCCCCCCAGCACCTTGTACCCCCACACCTCACGTCTCCCCACTCTCACCTGTTCCTTGGGGTTGCTCGCCCCCAGCAGCCTGTACGCATACACGTCGTTGCTCCCCATGTTGTAATGCCTCACACAGAGCTTCGCAGCTTGCTGGATCTCTTGGCTATACAGACTCGCAGGACTCCAGCCGCCCACCATCAGTTCTGAGGCGCTGTCGGCCCAGGCCAGACACAGGAGGCCGAACAGAAGCAGAATAAATCCCCTCAGAGCCGCCATCATCACTGTGACTGAGCAGTGGCGCACTGAGTATTTGTAACACTCTACTTCCGTGTTCACAGGAACTTGCCAGTGGTTGTCATGGCGATGATGACATCATGGCCAATGATATACAAGAATGACGAGTTGTCTCGTGAGGCAGCCAATAAGGGTGCAAGTGTGGGCGGGATCAGACGCTGAAAGATAAACAAGCCAAGGAGCCAATAGGATTGTGATGTGAGTGACATATAGACCAAACCGGATTATACAAAGCAGCAGCCAATAGCGTCGAGGCGAGGGCAGGTCCTAGTGCGTGCCGAACGCAAACAATGCTGGCAGCAGCCAATAAGGTTGGAGTATGGGCGTGACTAGGCGTTTTCTAATGTGGGCAACAGCCAATATGACGGAAGAGTGGGTGGAGCCTCGCAATAGTGACAGCCAAAGCAAAGCAAACACTAGCAATGCTGCAGATAAATGGGATACAAAAATGGCTGAGCTCCAAGATATCTGGAAATGTGTGTCCGATAAGGCAGCTCACAGTGTAGCAGACGGAGGTATGAGCGACCATATGCTGCTAAAAGCCCGATATACAGAGAGTAACTACAGTGGCCGGTTAGCTCAGTTGGTTAGAGCGTGGTGCTAATAACGCCAAGGTCGCGGGTTCGATCCCCGTACGGGCCATCTTTGTTTTTTCATCCACTAATTTTAATATTAGTTATTTAAGATCAGTATAATTTATTGCATTAATTGAATATATTATATTTTCTAGAATTATTTTTTTTATATATCATTGATTAGAGTCATTTCTCTACATTGCCCTTACTCTGAATTGTAGGAGCCAGGGATCAGCCTTTCTGATCCACCCACTAAGGACAGGCTGGCATTTCTGGATGATAGCAGATCATTCATTACTAGTAGTTGATTGATACCCCCTGGGGCTCTGAAATGTATTGTCTTGAGTTGTCCTACGAGGGCCACCCACAGTCCAGGATTTCAGTCTGTTTCTGTTTTCAATCAGAATGAGAGACTGAAATCCTGGGCTGTCGGTGGCCCTTGTAGGACCCAGCACTGGTGTAAAGTCTTGAGAAAAAAAGGCTGGGCATGCTCAGAGCCACCAGGTCTAATGACTCCCCGGGGTCTGAGCATGCCCGGTCTCTTTTCTTTCATGTGGCTTTAGACTGAAAGCTTCACATTCAGAGCCTCTGGGCATAATCAGCAATTATTGCTAACGATCTGCAATTAAATTACTAAATGTTCTGTGTGGGTCAGAAATGATGACTGACAGCTGGATGAGAGAGGGTTAATGGGCATCAGTGTGGGGGCTACTGGATGAGAGAGGGTTAATGGGCATCAGTGTGGGGAAGACTGGATGAGAGAGGGTTAATAGGCATCAGGGTGGGGCGACTGGATGAGAGAGGGTTAATGGGCATCAGTGTGGGGAAGACTGGATGAGAGAGGGTTAATAGGCATCAGGGTGGGGCGACTGGATGAGAGAGGGTTAATGGGCACCAGGGTGGGGAAGACTGGATGAGAGAGGGTTAATGGGCATCAGGGTGGGGAAGACTGGATGAGAGAGGGTTAATAGGCATCAGGGTGGGGCGACTGGATGAGAGAGGGTTAATGGGCATCAGTGTGGGGAAGACTGGATGAGAGAGGGTTAATAGGCATCAGGGTGGGGCGACTGGATGAGAGAGGGTTAATGGGCACCAGGGTGGGGAAGACTGGATGAGAGAGGGTTAATGGGCATCAGGGTGGGGCCACTGGATGAGAGAGGGTTAATAGGCATCAGGGTGGGGGCGACTGGATGAGAGAGGGTTAATGGGCATCAGGGTGGGGTGACTGGATGAGAGAGGGTTAATGGGCATCAGGGTGGGGAAGACTGGATGAGAGAGGGTTAATGGGCATCAGGGTGGGGTGACTGGATGAGAGAGGGTTAATGGGCATCGGGGTGGGGTGACTGGATGAGAGAGGGTTAATGGGCATCAGGGTGGGGAAGACTGGATGACAGAGGGTTAATGGGCATCAGGGTGGGGAAGACTGGATGAGAGAGGGTTAATGGGCATCAGGGTGAGGAAAACTGGATGAGAGAGGGTTAATGGGCATCAAGTTGGGGCGACTGGATGAGAGAGGGTTAATGGGCATCGGGGTGGGGTGACTGGATGAGAGAGGGTTAATGGGCATCAGGGTGGGGAAGACTGGATGACAGAGGGTTAATGGGCATCAGGGTGGGGAAGACTGGATGAGAGAGGGTTAATGGCATCAGGGTGAGGAAAACTGGATGAGAGAGGGTTAATGGGCATCAAGTTGGGGCGACTGGATGAGAGAGGGTTAATAAGGCATCAGGGTGGGGTGACTGGATGAGAGAGGGTTAATGGGCATCAGGGTGGGGAAGACTGGATGAGAGAGGGTTAATGGGCATCAGGGTGGGGAAGACTGGATGAGAGAGGGTTAATGGGCATCAGGGTGGGGAAGACTGGATGAGAGAGGGTTAATGGGCATCAGGGTGGGGCGACTGGATGAGAGAGGGTTAATGGGCATCAGGGTGGGGCGACTGGATGAGAGAGGGTTAATGGGCATCAGGGTGGGGCGACTGGATGAGAGAGGGTTAATGGGCATCAGGGTGGGGGCGACTGGATGAGAGAGGGTTAATGGCATCAGGGTGGGGAAGACTGGATGAGAGAGGGTTAATGGGCATCAAGTTGGGGCGACTGGATGAGAGAGGGTTAATAAGGCATCAGGGTGGGGTGACTGGATGAGAGAGGGTTAATGGGCATCAGGGTGGGGGAAGACTGGATGAGAGAGGGTTAATGGGCATCAGGGTGGGGGCGACTGATGAGAGAGGGTTAATGGGCATCAGGGTGGGGGCGACTGGATGAGAGAGGGTTAATGGCATCAGGGTGGGGAAGACTGGATGTGAGAGGGTTATGGGCATCAGGGTGGGGCCACTGGATGAGAGAGGGTTTAATGGCATCAGGGTGGGGGCGACTGGATGAGAGAGGGTTAATGGGCATCAGGGTGGGGAAGACTGGATGAGAGAGGGTTAATGGGCATCAGGGTGGGGTGACTGGATGAGAGAGGGTTAATAGGCATCAGGGTGGGGCCACTGGATGAGAGAGGGTTAATGGGCATCAGGGTGGGGTGATTGGATGAGAGAGGGTTAATGGGCATTAGGGTGGGGCTACTGGATGAGAGAGGGTTAATGGGCATTAGGGTGGGGTGACTGGATGAGAGAGGGTTAATGGGCATCAGGGTGGGGGGCGACTGGATGAGAGAGGGTTAATGGGCATCAGGGTGGGGCCACTGGATGAGAGAGGGTTAATGGGCATCAGGGTGGGGGCGACTGGATGAGAGAGGGTTAATGGGCATCAGGGTGGGGGCCACTGGATGAGAGAGGGTTAATGGGCATCAGTGTGGGGCCACTGGATGAGAGAGGGTTAATGGGCATCAGTGTGGGGAAGACTGGATGAGAGAGGGTTAATGGGCATCAGTGTGGGGCCACTGGATGAGAGAGGGTTAATGGGCATCGGGGTGGGGAAGACTGGATGAGAGAGGGTTAATGGGCATCGGGGTGGGGTGACTGGATGAGAGAGGGTTAATGGGCATCGGGGTGGGGTGACTGGATGAGAGAGGGTTAATGGGCATCAGTGTGGGGCCACTGGATGAGAGAGGGTTAATAAGGCATCAGGGTGGGGCGACTGGATGAGAGAGGGTTAATGGGCATCAGTGTGGGGAAGACTGGATGAGAGAGGGTTAATGGGCATCGGGGTGGGGTGACTGGATGAGAGAGGGTTAATGGGCATCAGGGTGGGGGCTACTGGATGAGAGAGGGTTAATGGGCATCAGGGTGGGGAAGACTGGATGAGAGAGGGTTAATGGGCATCAGTGTGGGGAAGACTGGATGAGAGAGGGTTAATGGGCATCAGGGTGGGGTGACTGGATGAGAGAGGGTTAATGGGCATCAGGGTGGGGTGACTGGATGAGAGAGGGTTAATGGGCATTAGGGTGGGGTGACTGGATGAGAGAGGGTTAATGGGCATCAGTGTGGGGAAGACTGGATGAGAGAGGGTTAATGGGCATCAGGGTGGGGTGACTGGATGAGAGAGGGTTAATGGGCATCGGGGTGGGGTGACTGGATGAGAGAGGGTTAATGGGCATCAGGGTGGGGGCTACTGGATGAGAGAGGGTTAATGGGCATCAGGGTGGGAAAGACTGGATGAGAGAGGGTTAATGGGCATCAGGGTGGGGTGACTGGATGAGAGAGGGTTAATGGGCATCAGTGTGGGGAAGACTGGATGAGAAGAGGGTTAATGGGCATCAGGGTGGGGTGACTGGATGAGAGAGGGTTAATGGGCATCAGGGTGGGTGACTGGATGAGAGAGGGTTAATGGGCATCAGGGTGGGGGCTACTGGATGATGAGAGGGTTAATGGGCATCAGGGTGGGAAAGACTGGATGAGAGAGGGTTAATGGGCATCAGGGTGGGGCTACTGGATGAGAGAGGGTTAATGGGCATCAGGGTGGGGAAGACTGGATGAGAGAGGGTTAATGGGCATCAGGGTGGGGTGACTGGATGAGAGAGGGTTAATAGGCATCAGGGTGGGGCCACTGGATGAGAGAGGGTTAATGGGCATCAGGGTGGGGCTACTGGATGAGAGAGGGTTAATGGGCATCAGGGTGGGGTGACTGGATGAGAGAGGGTTAATAGGCATCAGGGTGGGGAAGACTGGATGAGAGAGGGTTAATGGGCATCAGGGTGGGGGGACTGGATGAGAGAGGGTTAATGGGCATCAGGGTGGGGCGACTGGATGAGAGAGGGTTAATGGGCATCAGGGTGGGGAAGACTGGATGAGAGAGGGTTAATGGGCATCAGGGTGGGGCTACTGGATGAGAGAGGGTTAATGGGCATCAGGGTGGGGGCGACTGGATGAGAGAGGGTTAATGGGCATCAGGGTGGGGCTACTGGATGAGAGAGGGTTAATGGGCATCAGGGTGAGGAAAACTGGATGAGAGAGGGTAATGGGCATCAGGTGGGCGACTGGAATGAGAGAGGGCTTAATGGGCATCAGGGTGGGGAAGACCTGGATGAGAGAGGGGTTAATGGGCATCAGGGTGGGGCCACTGGATGAGAGAGGGTTAATGGGCATCAGGGTGGGGCTAGCTGGATGAGAGAGGTTAATGGGCATCAGGGTGGGGGCGACTGGATGAGAGAGGGTTAATGGGCATCAGGGGTGGGGGCGACTGGATGAGAGAGGGTTAATGGGCATCAGGTTGGGCTACTGGATGAGAGAGGGTTAATTGGCATCAGGGCTGGGGCGCACTGGATGAGAGAGGGTTAATGGGCATCAGGGTGGGGCCGACTGGATGAGAGAGGGTAATGGGCATCAGGGTGGGGTGACTGGATGAGAGAGGGTTAATGGGCATCAGGGTGGGGTGATCTGGATGAGAGAGGGTTAATGGGCATCAGGGTGGGGAAGACTGGATGAGAGAGGGTTAATGGGCATCAGGGTGGGGTGACTGGATGAGAGAGGGTTAATGGGCATCAGGGTGGGGGCGACTGGATGAGAGAGGGTTAATGGCATCAGGGTGGGGCTGAAGGATGAGAGAGGGTTAATGGGCATCAGGGTGGGGGCGACTGGATGAGAGAGGGTTAATGGGCATCAGGGTGGGGCCACTGGATGAGAGAGGGTTAATGGGCATCAGGGTGGGGGTGACTGGATGAGAGAGGGTTAATGGGCATCAGGGGTGGGGGCTACTGATGAGAGAGGGTTAATGGGCATCAGGGTGGGGCCACTGATGAGAGAGGGTTAATGGGGCATCAGGGTGGGGTGACTGGATGAGAGAGGGTTAATGGGCATCAGGGTGGGGTGACTGGATGAGAGAGGGTTAATGGGCATCAGGGTGGGGAAGACTGGATGAGAGGGGTTAATGGGCATCAGGGTGGGGCGACTGGATGAGAGAGGGTTAATGGGCATCAGGGTGGGGTGATGGATGAGAGAGGGTTAATGGGCATCAGGGTGGGGAAGACTGGATGAGAGAGGGTTAATGGGCATCAGGGTGGGGTGACTGGATGAGAGAGGGTTAATGGGCATCAGGGTGGGGCGACTGGATGAGAGAGGGTTAATGGCATCAGGGTGGGGAAGACTGGATGAGAGAGGGTTAATGGGCATCAGGGTGGGGCGACTGGATGAGAGAGGGTTAATGGGCATCAGAGTGGGGCGACTGGATGAGAGAGGGTTAATGGGCATCAGGGTGGGGCCACTGGATGAGAGAGGGTTAATGGGCATCAGGGTGGGGCGACTGGATGAGAGAGGGTTAATGGGCATCAGGGTGGGGCGACTGGATGAGAGAGGGTTAATGGGCATTAGGGTGGGGTGACTGGATGAGAGTGGGTTAATGGGCATCAGGGTGGGGAAGACTGGATGAGAGAGGGTTAATGGGCATCAGGGTGGGGAAGACTGGATGAGAGAGGGTTAATGGGCATCAGGGTGGGGCGACTGGATGAGAGAGGGTTAATGGGCATCAGGGTGGGGAAGACTGGATGAGAGAGGGTTAATGGGGCATCAGGGTGGGGAAGACTGGATGAGAGAGGGTTAATGGGCATCAGGGTGGAGGAAGACTGGATGAGAGGGGGTTAATGGGCATCAGGGTGGGGAAGACTGGGATGAGAGAGGGTTAATGGGCATCAGGGTGGGGAAGACTGGATGAGAGAGGGTTAATGGGCATCAGGGTGGGGCGACTGGATGAGAGAGGGTTAATGGGCATCAGGGGTGGGGGCGACTGGATGAGAGAGGGTTAATGGGCATCAGGGTGAGGAAGACTGGATGAGAGAGGGTTAATGGGCATCAGGGTGGGGCGACTGGATGAGAGAGGGTTAATGGGCATCAGTGTGGGGCGACTGGATGAGAGAGGGTTAATGGGCATCAGGGTGGGGAAGACTGGATGAGAGAGGGTTAATGGGCATCAGGGTGGGGAAGACTGGATGAGAGAGGGTTAATGGGCATCAGGGTGGGGAAGACTGGATGAGAGAGGGTTAATGGGCATCAGGGTGGGGAAGACTGGATGAGAGAGGGTTAATGGGCATCAGGGTGGGGAAGACTGGATGAGAGAGGGTTAATTGGCATCAGGGTGGGGCTACTGGATGAGAGAGGGTTAATGGGCATCAGGGTGGGGGCGACTGGATGAGAGAGGGTTAATGGCATCAGGGTGGGGGCGACTGGATGAGAGAGGGTTAATGGGCATCAGGGTGGGGCGACTGATGAGAGAGGGTTAATGGGCATCAGGGTGGGGCGACTGGATGAGAGAGGGTTAATGGGCATCAGGGGTGGGGTGACTGGATGAGAGTGGGTTAATGGGCATCAGGGTGGGGAAGACTGGATGAGAGAGGGTTAATGGGCATCAGGGTGGGAGAAGACTGGATGAGAGAGGGTTAATGGGCATCAGGGTGGAGAAGACTGGATGAGAGAGGGTTAATGGGCATCAGGGTGGGGAAGACTGGATGAGAGAGGGTTAATGGGCATCAGGGTGGGGAAGACTGGATGAGAGAGGGTTAATGGGCATCAGGGTGGGGAAGACTGGATGAGAGAGGGTTAATGGGCATCAGGGTGGGGGCTACTGGATGAGAGAGGGTTAATAGGGCATCAGGGTGGGGCTACTGGATGAGAGAGGGTTAATGGGCATCAGGGTGGGGGCCACTGGATGAGAGAGGGTTAATGGGCATCAGGGTGGGGGCTACTGGATGAGAGAGGGTTAATGGGCATCAGGAGGTGGGGAAGACTGGATGATAGAGGGGTTAATGGGCATCAGGGTGGGGTGACTGGATGAGAGAGGGTTAATGGGCATCAGGGTGGGGAGACTGGATGAGAGAGGTTAATGGGCATCAGGGTGGGGAGACTGGATGAGAGAGGGTTAATGGGCATCAGGGTGGGGCGACTGGATGAGAGAGGGTTAATGGGCATCAGGGTGGGGGCTACTGGATGAGAGAGGGTTAATGGGCATCAGGGTGGGGCCACTGGATGAGAGAGGGTTAATGGGCATCAGGGTGGGGCCACTGGATGAGAGAGGGTTAATGGGCATCAGGGTGGGGGACTGGATGAGAGAGGGTTAATGGGCATCAGGGTGGGGCTGACTGGATGAGAGAGGGTTAATGGGCATCAGGGTGGGGAAGACTGGATGAGAGAGGGTTAATGGGCATCAGGGTGGGGTGACTGGATGAGAGAGGGTTAATGGGCATCAGGGTGGGGTGACTGGATGAGAGAGGGTTAATGGCATCAGGGTGGGGCGACTGGATGAGAGAGGGTTAATGGGCATCAGGGTGGGGCGACTGGATGAGAGAGGGTTAATGGGCATCAGGGTGGGGTGACTGGATGAGAGAGGGTTAATGGGCATCAGGGTGGGGGCGACTGGATGAGAGAGGGTTAATGGGCATCAGGGTGGGGGCGACTGGATGAGAGAGGGTTAATGGGCATCAGGGTGGGGCGACTGGATGAGAGAGGGTTAATGGGCATCAGGGTGGGGCTACTGGATGAGAGAGGGTTAATGGGCATCAGGGTGGGGCTGACTGGATGAGAGAGGGTTAATGGGCATCAGGGTGGGGAGACTGGATGAGAGAGGGTTAATGGGCATCAGGGTGGGGCGACTGGATGAGAGAGGGTTAATGGGCATCAGGGTGGGGCTACTGGATGAGAGAGGGTTAATGGGCATCAGGGTGGGGCGACTGGATGAGAGAGGGTTAATGGGCATCAGGGTGGGGAGACTGGATGAGAGAGGGTTAATGGGCATCAGGGTGGGGAAGACTGGATGAGAGAGGGTTAATGGGCATCAGGGTGGGGGAAGACTGGATGAGAGAGGGTTAATGGGCATCAGGGGTGGGGCGACTGGATGAGAGAGGGTTAATGGGCATCAGGGTGGGCGACTGGATGAGAGAGGGTTAATGGGCATCAGGGTGGGGCCACTGGATGAGAGAGGGTTAATGGGCATCAGGGTGGGGCGACTGGATGAGAGAGGGTTAATGGGCATCAGGGTGGGGCGACTGGACGAGAGAGGGTTAATGGGCATTAGGGTGGGGTGACTGGATGAGAGTGGGTTAATGGGCATCAGGGTGGGGAAGACTGGATGAGAGAGGGTTAATGGGCATCAGGGTGGGGAAGACTGGATGAGAGAGGGTTAATGGGCATCAGGGTGGGGCGACTGGATGAGAGAGGGTTAATGGGCATCAGGGTGGGGAAGACTGGATGAGAGAGGGTTAATGGGCATCAGGGTGGGGAAGACTGGATGAGAGAGGGTTAATGGGCATCAGGGTGAGGAAGACTGGATGAGAGGGGGTTAATGGGCATCAGGGTGGGGAAGACTGGATGAGAGAGGGTTAATGGGCATCAGGGTGGGGAAGACTGGATGAGAGAGGGTTAATGGGCATCAGGGTGGGGCGACTGGACGAGAGAGGGTTAATGGGCATCAGGGTGGGGCGACTGGATGAGAGAGGGTTAATGGGCATCAGGGTGAGGAAGACTGGATGAGAGGGGGTTAATGGGCATCAGGGTGGGGCGACTGGATGAGAGAGGGTTAATGGGCATCAGTGTGGGGCGACTGGATGAGAGAGGGTTAATGGGCATCAGGGTGGGGAAGACTGGATGAGAGAGGGTTAATGGGCATCAGGGTGGGGAAGACTGGATGAGAGAGGGTTAATGGGCATCAGGGTGGGGAAGACTGGATGAGAGAGGGTTAATGGGCATCAGGGTGGGGAAGACTGGATGAGAGAGGGTTAATGGGCATCAGGGTGGGGAAGACTGGATGAGAGAGGGTTAATTGGCATCAGGGTGGGGCTACTGGATGAGAGAGGGTTAATGGGCATTAGGGTGGGGTGACTGGATGAGAGAGGGTTAATGGGCATAAGGATGGGGGCCACTGGAAGTGAGAGGGTTAATGGGCATCAGGGTGGGGCGACTAGATGAGAGAGGGTTAATGGGCATCAGGGTGGGGCGACTGGATGAGAGAGGGTTAATGGGCATTAGGGTGGGGTGACTGGATGAGAGTGGGTTAATGGGCATCAGGGTGGGGAAGACTGGATGAGAGAGGGTTAATGGGCATCAGGGTGGAGAAGACTGGATGAGAGAGGGTTAATGGGCATCAGGGTGGAGAAGACTGGATGAGAGAGGGTTAATGGGCATCAGGGTGGGGAAGACTGGATGAGAGAGGGTTAATGGGCATCAGGGTGGGGAAGACTGGATGAGAGAGGGTTAATGGGCATCAGGGTGGGGAAGACTGGATGAGAGAGGGTTAATGGGCATTAGGGTGGGGCTACTGGATGAGAGAGGGTTAATGGGCATCAGGGTGGGGCTACTGGATGACAGAGGGTTAATGGGCATCAGGGTGGGGGCCACTGGATGAGAGAGGGTTAATGGGCATCAGGGTGGGGGCTACTGGATGAGAGAGGGTTAATGGGCATCAGGGTGGGGAAGACTGGATGATAGGGGGTTAATGGGCATCAGGGTGGGGTGACTGGATGAGAGAGGGTTAATAGGCATCAGTGTGGGGAAGACTGGATGAGAGAGGGTTAATGGGCATCAGTGTGGGGAAGACTGGATGAGAGAGGGTTAATGGGCATCAGGGTGGGGCCACTGGATGAGAGAGGGTTAATGGCATCAGGGTGAGGAAAACTGGATGAGAGAGGGTTAATGGGCATCAGGGTGGTGAAGACTGGATGACAGAGGGTTAATGGGCATCAGGGTGGGGGCCACTGGATGAGAGAGGGTTAATAGGCATCAGGGTGGGGGCCACTGGATGAGAGAGGGTTAATGGGCATCAGGGTGGGGCTACTGGATGAGAGAGGGTTAATGGGCATCAGGGTGGGGTGACTGGATGAGAGAGGGTTAATGGGCATCAGTGTGGGGAAGACTGGATGAGAGAGGGTTAATGGGCATCAGGGTGGGGTGACTGGATGAGAGAGGGTTAATGGCATCAGGGTGGGGGCTACTGGATGAGAGAGGGTTAATGGGCATCAGGGTGGGGTGACTGGATGAGAGAGGGTTAATGGGCATCAGGGTGGGGTGACTGGATGAGAGAGGGTTAATGGGCATCAGGGTGGGGGCTACTGGATGAGAGAGGGTTAATGGGCATTAGGGTGGGGGCGACTGGATGAGAGAGGGTTAATGGGCATCAGGGTGGGGTGACTGGATGAGAGAGGGTTAATGGGCATCAGGGTGGGGGCTACTGGATGAGAGAGGGTTAATGGGCATCAGGGTGGGGGCTACTGGATGAGAGAGGGTTAATGGGCATCAGGGTGGGGGCGACTGGATGAGAGAGGGTTAATGGGCATCAGGGTGGGGCGACTGGATGAGAGAGGGTTAATGGGCATCAGGGTGGGGCTACTGGATGAGAGAGGGTTAATGGGCATCAGGGTGGGGCGACTGGATGAGAGAGGGTTAATGGGCATCAGGGTGGGATGACTGGATGAGAGAGGGTTAATGGGCATCAGGGTGGGGAAGACTGGATGAGAGAGGGTTAATGGGCATCAGGGTGAGGAAAACTGGATGAGAGAGGTTTAATGGGCATCAGGGTGGGGAAGACTGGATGAGAGAGGGTTAATGGGCATCAGAGTGGGGCGACTGGATGAGAGAGGGTTAATGGGCATCAGGGTGGGGAAGACTGGATGAGAGAGGGTTAATGGGCATCAGGGTGGGGCGACTGGATGAGAGAGGGTTAATGGGCATCAGGGTGGGGAAGACTGGGTGAGAGAGGGTTAATGGGCAACAGGGTGGGGTGACTGGATGAGAAAGGGTTAATGGGCATTAGGGTGTGGTGACTGGATGAGAGAGGGTTAATGGGCATCAGGGTGGGGTGACTGGATGAGAGAGTGTTAATGGGCATCAGGGTGGGGCGACTGGATGAGAGAGGGTTAATGGGCATCAGGGTGAGGAAAACTGGATGAGAGAGGTTTAATGGGCATCAGGGTGGGGAAGACTGGATGAGAGAGGGTTAATGGGCATCAGAGTGGGGCGACTGGATGAGAGAGGGTTAATGGGCATCAGGGTGGGGAAGACTGGATGAGAGAGTGTTAATGGGCATCAGGGTGGGGCGACTGGATGAGAGAGGGTTAATGGGCATCAGGGTGGGGAAGACTGGGTGAGAGAGGGTTAATGGGCAACAGGGTGGGGTGACTGGATGAGAAAGGGTTAATGGGCATTAGGGTGTGGTGACTGGATGAGAGAGGGTTAATGGGCATCAGGGTGGGGCTACTGGATGAGAGAGGGTTAATGGGCATCAGGGTGGGGCGACTGGATGAGAGAGGGTTAATGGGCATCAGGGTGTGGTGACTGGATGAGAGAGGGTTAATGGGCATCAGGGTGGGGAAGACTGGATGAGAGAGTGTTAATGGGCATCAGGGTGGGGCGACTGGATGAGAGAGGGTTAATGGGCATCAGGGTGAGGAAAACTGGATGAGAGAGGTTTAATGGGCATCAGTGTGGGGAAGACTGGATGAGAGAGGGTTAATGGGCATCAGGGTGGGGAAGACTGGATGAGAGAGTGTTAATGGGCATCAGGGTGGGGCGACTGGATGAGAGAGGGTTAATGGGCATCAGGGTGGGGAAGACTGGGTGAGAGAGGGTTAATGGGCAACAGGGTGGGGTGACTGGATGAGAAAGGGTTAATGGGCATTAGGGTGTGGTGACTGGATGAGAGAGGGTTAATGGGCATTAGGGTGGGGTGACTGGATGAGAGAGGGTTAATGGGCATCAGGGTGGGGAAGACTGGATGAGAGAGGGTTAATGGGCATCAGGGTGGAGAAGACTGGATGAGAGAGGGTTAATGGGCATCAGGGTGTGGTGACTGGATGAGAGAGGGTTAATGGGCATCAGTGTGGGGAAGACTGGGTGAGAGAGGGTTAATGGGCATCAGGGTGGGGCGACTGGATGAGAGAGGGTTAATGGGCATTAGGGTGTGGTGACTGGATGAGAGAGGGTTAATGGGCATTAGGGTGGGGTGACTGGATGAGAGAGGGTTAATGGGCATCAGGGTGGGGAAGACTGGATGAGAGAGGGTTAATGGGCACCAGGGTGGGGTGACTGGATGAGAGAGGGTTAATGGGCATCAGGGTGGGGGCTACTGGATGAGAGAGGGTTAATGGGCATCAGGGTGGGGGGACTGGATGAGAGAGGGTTAATGGACATCAGGGTGGGGCCACTGGATGAGAGAGGGTTAATGGGCATCAGGGTGGAGAAGACTGGATGAGAGAGGGTTAATGGGCATCAGGGTGGGGCTACTGGATGAGAGAGGGTTAATGGGCATCAGGGTGGGGTGACTGGATGAGAGAGGGTTAATGGGCATCAGGGTGGGGTGACTGGATGAGAGAGGGTTAATGGGCATCAGGGTGGGGGCTACTGGATGAGAGAGGGTTAATGGGCATCAGGGTGGGGCTACTGGATGAGAGAGAGTTAATGGGCATCAGGGTGGGGCTACTGGATGACAGAGGGTTAATGGGCATCAGTGTGGGGAAGACTGGATGAGAGAGGGTTAATGGGCATCAGGGTGGGGAAGACTGGATGAGAGAGGGTTAATGGGCATCAGGGTGGGGTGACTGGATGAGAGAGGGTTAATGGGCATCAGGGTGGGGGCTACTGGATGAGAGAGGGTTAATGGGCATTAGGGTGGGGGCGACTGGATGAGAGAGGGTTAATGGGCATCAGGGTGGGGTGACTGGATGAGAGAGGGTTAATGGGCATCAGGGTGGGGGCTACTGGATGAGAGAGGGTTAATGGGCATCAGGGTGGGGGCTACTGGATGAGAGAGGGTTAATGGGCATCAGGGTGGGGGCGACTGGATGAGAGAGGGTTAATGGGCATCAGGGTGGGGCGACTGGATGAGAGAGGGTTAATGGGCATCAGGGTGGGGCTACTGGATGAGAGAGGGTTAATGGGCATCAGGGTGGGGCGACTGGATGAGAGAGGGTTAATGGGCATCAGGGTGGGATGACTGGATGAGAGAGGGTTAATGGGCATCAGGGTGGGGAAGACTGGATGAGAGAGTGTTAATGGGCATCAGGGTGGGGCGACTGGATGAGAGAGGGTTAATGGGCATCAGGGTGAGGAAAACTGGATGAGAGAGGTTTAATGGGCATCAGGGTGGGGAAGACTGGATGAGAGAGGGTTAATGGGCATCAGAGTGGGGCGACTGGATGAGAGAGGGTTAATGGGCATCAGGGTGGGGAAGACTGGATGAGAGAGTGTTAATGGGCATCAGGGTGGGGCGACTGGATGAGAGAGGGTTAATGGGCATCAGGGTGGGGAAGACTGGGTGAGAGAGGGTTAATGGGCAACAGGGTGGGGTGACTGGATGAGAAAGGGTTAATGGGCATTAGGGTGTGGTGACTGGATGAGAGAGGGTTAATGGGCATCAGGGTGGGGCTACTGGATGAGAGAGGGTTAATGGGCATCAGGGTGGGGCGACTGGATGAGAGAGGGTTAATGGGCATCAGGGTGGGATGACTGGATGAGAGAGGGTTAATGGGCATCAGGGTGGGGAAGACTGGATGAGAGAGTGTTAATGGGCATCAGGGTGGGGCGACTGGATGAGAGAGGGTTAATGGGCATCAGGGTGGGGCGACTGGATGAGAGAGGGTTAATGGGCATCAGGGTGGGGAAGACTGGATGAGAGAGTGTTAATGGGCATCAGGGTGGGGCGACTGGATGAGAGAGGGTTAATGGGCATCAGGGTGAGGAAAACTGGATGAGAGAGGTTTAATGGGCATCAGGGTGGGGAAGACTGGATGAGAGAGGGTTAATGGGCATCAGAGTGGGGCGACTGGATGAGAGAGGGTTAATGGGCATCAGGGTGGGGAAGACTGGATGAGAGAGTGTTAATGGGCATCAGGGTGGGGCGACTGGATGAGAGAGGGTTAATGGGCATCAGGGTGGGGAAGACTGGGTGAGAGAGGGTTAATGGGCAACAGGGTGGGGTGACTGGATGAGAAAGGGTTAATGGGCATTAGGGTGTGGTGACTGGATGAGAGAGGGTTAATGGGCATTAGGGTGGGGTGACTGGATGAGAGAGGGTTAATGGGCATCAGGGTGGGGAAGACTGGATGAGAGAGGGTTAATGGGCACCAGGGTGTGGTGACTGGATGAGAGAGGGTTAATGGGCATCAGTGTGGGGAAGACTGGGTGAGAGAGGGTTAATGGGCATCAGGGTGGGGCGACTGGATGAGAGAGGGTTAATGGGCATTAGGGTGTGGTGACTGGATGAGAGAGGGTTAATGGGCATTAGGGTGGGGTGACTGGATGAGAGAGGGTTAATGGGCATCAGGGTGGGGAAGACTGGATGAGAGAGGGTTAATGGGCACCAGGGTGGGGTGACTGGATGAGAGAGGGTTAATGGGCATCAGGGTGGGGGCTACTGGATGAGAGAGGGTTAATGGGCATCAGGGTGGGGGGACTGGATGAGAGAGGGTTAATGGACATCAGGGTGGGGCCACTGGATGAGAGAGGGTTAATGGGCATCAGGGTGGAGAAGACTGGATGAGAGAGGGTTAATGGGCATCAGGGTGGGGCTACTGGATGAGAGAGGGTTAATGGGCATCAGGGTGGGGTGACTGGATGAGAGAGGGTTAATGGGCATCAGGGTGGGGTGACTGGATGAGAGAGGGTTAATGGGCATCAGGGTGGGGGCTACTGGATGAGAGAGGGTTAATGGGCATTAGGGTGGGGCTACTGGATGAGAGAGAGTTAATGGGCATCAGGGTGGGGCTACTGGATGACAGAGGGTTAATGGGCATCAGTGTGGGGAAGACTGGATGAGAGAGGGTTAATGGGCATTAGGGTGGGGAAGACTGGATGAGAGAGGGTTAATGGGCATCAGTGTGAGAAGACTGGATGAGAGAGGGTTAATGGGCATCAGGATGGGGCTACTGGATGACAGAGGGTTAATGGCATCAGGGTGGGGAAGACTGGATGAGAGAGGGTTAATGGGCATCAGGGTGGGGCGACTGGATGAGAGAGGGTTAATGGGCATCAGGGTGGGGGCCACTGGATGAGAGAGGGTTAATGGGCATCAGGGTGGGGTGACTGGATGAGAGAGGGTTAATGGGCATCAGGGTGGGGCGACTGGATGAGAGAGGGTTAATGGGCATCAGGGTGGGGAAGACTGGATGAGAGAGGGTTAATGGGCATCAGGGTGGGGAAGACTGGATGAGAGAGGGTTAATGGGCATCAGGGTGGGGAAGCCTGTATGAGAGAGGGTTAATGGGCATCAGGATGGGGCTACTGGATGAGAGAGGGTTAATGGGCATCAGGGTGGGGAAGACTGGATGAGAGAGGGTTAATGGGCATCAGGGTGAGGAAGACTGGATGAGAGAGGGTTAATGGGCATCAGGGTGGGGAAGACTGGATGAGAGAGGGTTAATGGGCATCAGGGTGGGGAAGACTGGATGAGAGAGGGTTAATGAGCATCAGGGTGGGGAAGACTGGATGAGAGAGGGTTAATGGGCATCAGGGTGGGGCTACTGGATGAGAGAGGGTTAATGGGCATCAGGGTGGGGAAGACTGGATGAGAGAGGGTTAATGGGCATCAGGGCGGGAGAGTGACGAGGAGGAGCGAGGGCAGAGGGAGAATTAGGAAGGAAGTCAGAGGAGCACAGGGTGCGAGAACAAGAGCCGGGAGACTGTATACTAGGAATAAGGGGGAGGGGTCCCAAAGTTACATAGTAATTGAGGTTGTATAAAAACTTCAGTCCATCAAGTTCAACCTTTTTAGATCTTCTCTGATCAGCAATATGAGGATTTATTGTTAATTGATCCAGAGGAAGTAACAGAAAACCCCAGCGAAACGTACCTGATCGTCTCAAAAGGGAAAAATATAAGATTTCTTCCTGACCCCAGATACTTGTGATTGGATTCCTCCCTGGATCAATACTCCCTCTCTAATTATCCAGGATAACCCTGAATTCCCTTTTTAATTAGAAATAAATCCAGTCCCCTTTTAAAGTTATCTATCGAATCCGCTGTCACCGCCTCCTCTGGTAGAGAATTCCACAGATTAACCACCCTTACTGTGAAGAACCCTTTTCTTTCTTTAAGGTGGAATCTTTTTACTTCTAACCTCAAGGGATGTCCTCTTGTCAGCTGAAAACCTCTTGGCACAAAAAGCTCCCGTGACAAATCTTTATACTGACCCTGGATGTATTTATATAAGGTAATCATGTCTCCTCTTAGGGGGCTTTTTTCTAGAGATAATAAGTGTAATTTGGTGTTTCCTCATAACTTCTTCACCTATTACATTTCTGCTATTGATTTTCTCTCCTGTTTGCCTCCTGCTCTTCTCCTATTACAGTTCTGCTATTGATTTTCTCTCCTGTTTGCCTCCTGCTCTTCTTCTTTTACAGTCCTGCTATTGATTTTCTCTCCTGTTTGCCTCCTGCTCTTCACCTATTACAGTTCTGCTATTGACTTTCTCTCCTGTTTGCCTCCTGCTCTTCTCCTATTACAGTTCTGCTATTGATTTTCTCTCCTGTTTGCCTCCTGCTCTTCTCCTATTACAGTTCTGCTATTGATTTTCTCCCCTGTTTGCCTCCTGCTCTTCTCCTATTACAGTTCTGTTATTGATTTTCTCCCCTGTTTGCCTCCTGCTCTTCTCCTATTACAGTTCTGCTATTGACTTTCTCTCCTGTTTGCCTCCTGCTCTTCTCCTATTACAATCCTGCTATTGATTTTCTCTCCTGTTTGCCTCCTGCTCTTCTCCTATTACAGTTCTGCTATTGACTTTCTCTCCTGTTTGCCTCCTGCTCTTCTCCTATTACAGTTCTGCTATTGACTTGTTCCCCTGTTTGCCTCCTGCTCTTCTCCTATTACCTTTCTGCTATTAATTTTCTCTCCTGTTTGCCTCCTGCTTCTCCTATTACAGTTCTGTTATTGACTTTTTCTTCTGTTTGCCTCCTGCTCTTCTCCTATTACAGTTCTGCTATTGATTTTCTCTCCTGTTTGCCTCCTGCTCTTCTCCTATTACAGTTCTGCTATTGATTTTCTCTCCTGTTTGCCTCCTGCTCTTCTCCTATTACAGTTCTGCTATTGATTTTCTCCCCTGTTTGCCTCCTGCTCTTCTCCTATTACAGTTCTGCTATTGAATTTCTCTCCTGTTTGCCTCCTGCTCTTCTCCTATTACAGTTCTGCTATTGACTTGTTCCCCTGTTTGCCTCCTGCTCTTCTCCTATTACAGTTCTGCTATTGATTTTCTCCCCTGTTTGCCTCCTGCTCTTCTCCTATTACAGTTCTGTTATTGATTTTCTCCCCTGTTTGCCTCCTGCTCTTCTCCTATTACAATCCTGCTATTGATTTTCTCCCCTGTTTGCCTCCTGCTCTTCTCCTATTACAGTTCTGCTATTGATTTTCTCTCCTGTTTGCCTCCTGCTCTTCTCCTATTACAATCCTGCTATTGATTTTCTCTCCTGTTTGCCTCCTGCTCTTCTCCTATTACAGTTCTGCTTTTGACTTTCTCTCCTGTTTGCCTCCTGCTCTTCTCCTATTACTGTTCTGCTATTGATTTTCTCTCCTGTTTGCCTCCTGCTCTTCTCCTATTACAGTTCTGTTATTGACTTTTTCTTCTGTTTGCCTCCCGCTCTTCTCCTATTACAGTTCTGCTATTGATTTTCTCTCCTGTTTGCCTCCTGCTCTTCTCCTATTACAGTTCTGTTATTGATTTTCTCCCCTGTTTGCCTCCTGCTCTTCTCCTATTACAATCCTGCTATTGATTTTCTCCCCTGTTTGCCTCCTGCTCTTCTCCTATTACAATCCTGCTATTGATTTTCTCCCCTGTTTGCCTCCTGCTCTTCTCCTATTACAGTTCTGCTATTGACTTTCTCTCCTGTTTGCCTCCTGCTCTTCTCCTATTACAGTTCTGCTATTGACTTGTTCCCCTGTTTGCCTCCTGCTCTTCTCCTATTACAGTGCTGCTATTGATTTTCTCCCCTGTTTGCCTCCTGCTCTTCTATTACAGTTCTGCTATTGACTTTCTCTCCTGTTTGCCTCCTGCTCTTCTCCTATTACAGTCCTGCTATTGATTTTCTCTCCTGTTTGCCTCCTGCTCTTGACCTATTTCAGTACTGCTATTGACTTTCTCTCCTGTTTGCCTCCTGCTCTTCTCCTATTACAGTTCTGCTATTGATTTTCTCCCCCGTTTGCCTCGTGCTCTTCTCCTATTACAGTTCTGCTATTGATTTTCTCCCCTGTTTGCCTCCTGCTCTTCTTCTATTACAGTTCTGCTATTGACTTTCTCTCCTGTTTGCCTCCTGCTCTTCTCCTATTACAGTTCTGCTATTGACCTTCTCTCCTGTTTGCCTCCTGCTCTTCTCCTATTACAGTTCTGCTATTGACTTTCTCTCCTGTTTGCCTCCTGCTCTTCTCCTATTACAGTTCTGCTATTGATTTTCTCTCCCGTTTGCCTCCTGCTCTTCTCCTATTACAGTTCTGCTATTGATTTTCTCCCCTGTTTGCCTCCTGCTCTTCTTCTATTACAGTTCTGCTATTGACTTTCTCTCCTGTTTGCCTCCTGCTCTTCTCCTATTACAGTTCTGCTATTGACCTTCTCTCCTGTTTGCCTCCTGCTCTTCTCCTATTACAGTGCTGCTATTGATTTTCTCCCCTGTTTGCCTCCTGCTCTTCTATTACAGTTCTGCTATTGACTTTCTCTCCTGTTTGCCTCCTGCTCTTCTCCTATTACAGTCCTGCTATTGATTTTCTCTCCTGTTTGCCTCCTGCTCTTGACCTATTTCAGTACTGCTATTGACTTTCTCTCCTGTTTGCCTCCTGCTCTTCTCCTATTACAGTTCTGCTATTGATTTTCTCCCCCATTTGCCTCCTGCTCTTCTCCTATTACAGTTCTGCTATTGATTTTCTCCCCTGTTTGCCTCCTGCTCTTCTTCTATTACAGTTCTGCTATTGACTTTCTCTCCTGTTTGCCTCCTGCTCTTCTCCTATTACAGTTCTGCTATTGACTTTCTCTCCTGTTTGCCTCCTGCTCTTCTCCTATTACAGTTCTGCTATTGATTTTCTCTCCCGTTTGCCTCCTGCTCTTCTCCTATTACAGTTCTGCTATTGATTTTCTCCCCTGTTTGCCTCCTGCTCTTCTTCTATTACAGTTCTGCTATTGACTTTCTCTCCTGTTTGCCTCCTGCTCTTCTCCTATTACAGTTCTGCTATTGACCTTCTCTCCTGTTTGCCTCCTGCTCTTCTCCTATTACAGTTCTGCTATTGACTTTCTCTCCGGTTTGCCTCCTGCTCTTCTCCTATTACAGTTCTGCTATTGATTTTCTCCCCTGTTTGCCTCCTGCTCTTCTATTACAGTTCTGCTATTGACTTTCTCTCCTGTTTGCCTCCTGCTCTTCTCCTATTACAGTCCTGCTATTGATTTTCTCTCCTGTTTGCCTCCTGCTCTTGACCTATTTCAGTACTGCTATTGACTTTCTCTCCTGTTTGCCTCCTGCTCTTCTCCTATTACAGTTCTGCTATTGATTTTCTCCCCCGTTTGCCTCCTGCTCTTCTCCTATTACAGTTCTGCTATTGATTTTCTCCCCTGTTTGCCTCCTGCTCTTCTTCTATTACAGTTCTGCTATTGACTTTCTCTCCTGTTTGCCTCCTGCTCTTCTCCTATTACAGTTCTGCTATTGACCTTCTCTCCTGTTTGCCTCCTGCTCTTCTCCTATTACAGTTCTGCTATTGATTTTCTCTCCTGTTTGCCTCCTGCTCTTCTCCTATTACAGTTCTGCTATTGATTTTCTCTCCCGTTTGCCTCCTGCTCTTCTCCTATTACAGTTCTGCTATTGATTTTCTCCCCTGTTTGCCTCCTGCTCTTCTTCTATTACAGTTCTGCTATTGACTTTCTCTCCTGTTTGCCTCCTGCTCTTCTCCTATTACAGTTCTGCTATTGACCTTGTCTCCTGTTTGCCTCCTGCTCTTCTCCTATTACAGTTCTGCTATTGACTTTCTCTCCGGTTTGCCTCCTGCTCTTCTCCTATTACAGTTCTGCTATTGATTTTCTCCCGTTTGCCTCCTGCTCTTCACCTACTACAGTCCTGCTATTGACTTTCTCTCCTGTTTGCCTCCTGCTCTTCTCCTATTACAGTTCTGCTATTGATTTTCTCCCCTGTTTGCCTCCTGCTCTTCTCCTATTACAGTTCTGTTATTGATTTTCTCCCCTGTTTGCCTCCTGCTCTTCTCCTAATACAATCCTGCTATTGATTTTCTCCCCTGTTTGCCTCCTGCTCTTCTCCTATTACAGTTCTGCTATTGATTTTCTCTCCTGTTTGCCTCCTGCTCTTCTCCTATTACAATCCTGCTATTGATTTTCTCTCCTGTTTGCCTCCTGCTCTTCTCCTATTACAGTTCTGCTATTGACTTTCTCTCCTGTTTGCCTCCTGCTCTTCTCCTATTACAGTTCTGCTATTGACTTGTTCCCCTGTTTGCCTCCTGCTCTTCTCCTATTACTGTTCTGCTATTGATTTTCTCTCCTGTTTGCCTCCTGTTCTTCTCCTATTACAGTTCTGTTATTGACCTTTTCTTCTGTTTGCCTCCTGCTCTTCTCCTATTACAGTTCTGCTATTGATTTTCTCTCCTTTTTGCCTCCTGCTCTTCTCCTATTACAGTTCTGCTATTGATTTTCTCTCCTGTTTGCCTCCTGCTCTTCTCCTATTACAGTTCTGCTATTGATTTTCTCCACTGTTTGCCTCCTGCTCTTCTATTACAGTTCTGCTATTGAATTTCTCTCCTGTTTGCCTCCTGCTCTTCTCCTATTACAGTTCTGCTATTGACTTGTTCCCCTGTTTGCCTCCTGCTCTTCTCCTATTACAGTTCTGCTATTGATTTTCTCCCCTGTTTGCCTCCTGCTCTTCTCCTATTACAATCCTGCTATTGATTTTCTCCCCTGTTTGCCTCCTGCTCTTCTCCTATTACAGTTCTGCTATTGACTTTCTCTCCTGTTTGCCTCCTGCTCTTCTCCTATTACAATCCTGCTATTGATTTTCTCTCCTGTTTGCCTCCTGCTCTTCTCCTATTACAGTTCTGCTTTTGACTTTCTCTCCTGTTTGCCTCCTGCTCTTCTCCTATTACTGTTCTGCTATTGATTTTCTCTCCTGTTTGCCTCCTGCTCTTCTCCTATTACAGTTCTGTTATTGACTTTTTCTTCTGTTTGCCTCCTGCTCTTCTCCTATTACAGTTCTGCTATTGATTTTCTCTCCTGTTTGCCTCCTGCTCTTCTCCTATTACAGTTCTGTTATTGATTTTCTCCCCTGTTTGCCTCCTGCTCTTCTCCGATTACAATCCTGCTATTGATTTTCTCCCCTGTTTGCCTCCTGCTCTTCTCCTATTACAATCCTGCTATTGATTTTCTCCCCTGTTTGCCTCCTGCTCTTCTCCTATTACAGTTCTGCTATTGACTTTCTCTCCTGTTTGCCTCCTGCTCTTCTCCTATTACAGTTCTGCTATTGACTTGTTCCCCTGTTTGCCTCCTGCTCTTCTCCTATTACAGTGCTGCTATTGATTTTCTCCCCTGTTTGCCTCCTGCTCTTCTATTACAGTTCTGCTATTGACTTTCTTTCCTGTTTGCCTCCTGCTCTTCTCCTATTACAGTCCTGCTATTGATTTTCTCTCCTGTTTGCCTCCTGCTCTTGACCTATTTCAGTACTGCTATTGACTTTCTCTCCTGTTTGCCTCCTGCTCTTCTCCTATTACAGTTCTGCTATTGATTTTCTCCCCCGTTTGCCTCCTGCTCTTCTCCTATTACAGTTCTGCTATTGATTTTCTCCCCTGTTTGCCTCCTGCTCTTCTCCTATTACAGTTCTGCTATTGATTTTCTCCCGTTTGCCTCCTGCTCTTCACCTACTACAGTCCTGCTATTGACTTTCTCTCCTGTTTGCCTCCTGCTCTTCTCCTATTACAGTTCTGCTATTGACTTTCTCTCCTGTTTGCCTCCTGCTCTTCTCCTATTACAGTTCTGCTATTGATTTTCTCCCGTTTGCCTCCTGCTCTTCACCTACTACAGTCCTGCTATTGATTTTCTCTCCTGTTTGCCTCCTGCTCCTGACCTATTTCAGTCCTGCTAATGACTTCTTCTTCTGTTTGCCACCTGTCTTAACCTTACTTGTCAGTCCTAATATTCTCTTCTGCCAACCTTATTTTAAGTCCTGGTCCATTGGTCATCTACTGGATTGTTGGGGTTTGTCCATGCCAGTATCCACACCCCACCTAGTTGTCGTGGGCCACACTCAAAGGAAAAAGATGTGTAAATAATGATGGCTGCCCTGGGTGGACTTGGGACAAAGGTTTGTAGAGTCCATTAGATAGCCACAAATGTCCCGTCACACAGATAAACATACATAATATCACAGTATATGGTGATAGTTTTTGTATTGAACACATATGTCATTTAGAGCGACGAGCCCTCCGATATATCTATGTGTGCGGACCGGCCATCATATTGAGTGCAGTCATTGGTGGAAAGACATAAAACATTGAAGTAGCTGATTCAATGCTAGTTACAGCGCTACCAATGCATTTCTACCCACTCCAAATTCCCTGTCACTGGCCAATGAAGCTGTGAGCTATACCATGTAGGATCACCCAAGATGTGCAGGTCATAGCAGAGAGGTCAGACAAATCATGGTCCACTGGAGAAGGAACTGGCAACCCATTCCAGTAACTTTGCCATGAAAACCTTATGGATAAGCACAACCAGACATAACAATTGTGCCTGATGTGCTGCGGTCCATGGGTCATGGAAAGTCAGACACAACTGAAAGACTACACTAAGACAGCACGTGCAGTGTCCTCTTCAAAGATGTGATTAGATGGTAACCAAACAACCAGGGGCCACCAGGACATTTCCAAGGTCAGGGTGCAGGTTCCATAAGGAGGTGTTTTCTTGGGCATAATCAGGAGTTTTAATTAAAATAGCGCACGAGCGAGGTAGCTCCCAAACAAATCCAGCTAAACCTGGGTGGGCAAAACAGTCCAATAGTTTGTAAAATCACTGGCCTGTATAGTATTCAGATTTTCAGGTCTCCACTCCAAATGGTCACAAGCTCCAAGCTGCTGTCTTTCTCCAGACCAGACAGACTGCAACCAATCAGTTTATAAGTAGCCCGCCCATACTCTGATGTGTAGCTAATCAACTGAGCAGGAAAGTTAACCCGTACAGTCCTACTAAGGGATGAGCTTTGTAGAGTCTGTGGCTCACATTAACCCCTTGAATAACTCTGTCACGGCATGCATGTGTGGTAACAGAGGAAATCAGAACGATAAAGAGCCTGAGCCTGGAATGTGAGTGGAAGTGAAGATAGTAGATGCTCCTCACCTCCAATGTCATTGGTCTGTCAGCTGCTGTGGCCATTGGCCAAAATAGTCTTCTGGACACGTGACAAAAGAAAAACAAATCCTGATCCGTAATCAAAGCTTTAGGAGGGGGGGTAATAGGAAATGTCATGAACCAGTAGAGGAGGGTCAGAAGAAAGAAGCTGGGGGGCTTGGTTCTAGACCTGGTCTGTATATAGGATTATCCCCAGATCCTTGGGGTATGTTTATTACAGAGACACCAGAACAGCAAATATATACAGTATGTCACAAAAGTGAGTACACCCCTAAGTGGAAATGTCCAAATTGGGCCCAAAGTGTCAATATTTTGTGTGGCCACCATTATTTTCCAGCACTGTCTTAACCCTCATGGGCATGGAGGTCACCAGAGCGTCACAGGTTGCCACTGGAGTCCTCTTCCTCTCCTCCATGATGACATCACGGAGCTGGTGGATGTTAGAGACCTTGCGCTCCCCCACCTTCCGTATGAGGATGCCCCACAGATGCTCAGTCGGGTTTAGGTCTGGTGACATGCTTGGCCAGTCCATCACCTTTACCTTCAGCTTCTTACAACTACTACAAGACACAACTAAGATTCTGATAGACTCTCTCATTGTATCTTGTCTCAACTACTGCAACTCCCTCCTTGTTAGCCTCCCCATGTCCCGCCTGTCATCACTTCAATCCATAATGAACGTCTTCACTAGACTCATCCACCATACTCCACGCTCCGTGTCGGCATCGCCTCCGTCAGTCTCTCCACTGGCTTCCCATGGCCTCCAGAATAAACTTTAAAACCATGACCCCAACTTACAAAGCGCTCAACAAAACACCCCCTTTTATCTCTGCTCTCATCTCCAAATACTCCCCCACCACCCTCTTCTTCTGCTAACGACCTTCTTTCCACCTCCTCTCATTTTCACCTTCAGGACTTTTCTCATGCTGACCCTATTCTCTGGAACTCCTATCCTCGCTCTACTAGATTATCTCTCAAAACCTTCAAATCCCCACTAAAAACTCATCTGTATCACCTTTCACCGTAACTTACACAACTTATCTTCTCCTGTACCACGCCCAAACCCTTTAGATTGTAAGTTTGCGAGTTTTTAATCATTTAAGGTTCTTTGGAGAAAGCCCTTTGGACACTGGCCCTCCTTCCTTTGCAATCTGTTATTATTGCTATTGTTTTTGCCTGGAACGCACCCAAGTATAGCGCTACGGAATATGTTGGCGCGTTAGAAGTAAATAATAAGGACAATAAAGGAGCGAGAAAGAGATTGCGGAGAAGTGATTACCAGGACAGAGGGACATGGACGTCTTCTTGAGGAGCAGTCCTTGCCTTTGTCATTTCTTGAATATATCATCTTGTATCTTACTGGATTTATTAATATTTAATATCACAAATACCGTAGAGAAAAATACAAATAAACTTCATTTTATATTTATACCCAGAAAATATATGTTTCATAAGAAAATATTGTCTACATTAGGAGAAACCGGGCGAATCTTGTATCTACACCATCCGTGGTCCCAAGATGTTACACGACTAGCGACTCGTGTACGGAAACACCGTACGGAAACAATTATGGTGCATGGCCATCAGTAACGGACATTACCGTGACAGAGGTCACTCCTTGGGACCTATAAGTGGCAAGGACACATACCATTCAACCCTATCAAGACGTCACGGACTCAACTATACTTCCTTCATATGGCTCAGCTTCTTATCTAGGGCAGTGGACACCTGAACGCTTTCTTTGGCACTCAATAAATTACATATGGTCCTGAAAATGTCTTCTGACAATAATTATGTCTTTTTGGTCATCGAGACCCAAGTTGTCTTGAGAATAACCAATAGCAGCCTCTTCCAACGGGTCCCTTCACTACCCGTCTTCCTCTTCCTCCTCAGTCTCGTCAAACTGGGGTCCCATGACAAAGTGTTGAGGGTACACGATGCCACATTCCTCAGCAAATCTCTGCCAGCGGGCGTCATCGCTTTCATGGGTGATGTATCGTTGGCCAATTCGGGTCTCCAACTCTCGAAGATCCAACCAAGTCTGGAAATCCTTTAATAGAATAAAGTTCTTATAAGACAGAGTATGAACTTTAAGAAAACCTAATTCTAAAAGTTACCACCTTGTCCTCTGACTTCTAATCTACATCAGTACTGACCTTTATCTGACTGGGGTCTATAGAGGGACATTAGTACTGACCTTTATGTGACTGGGGGTCTATAGAGGGACATTAGTACTGACCTTTATGTGACTGGGGGTCTATAGAGGGACATTAGTACTGACCTTTATCTGACTGGGGTCTATAGAGGGACATTAGTACTGACCTTTATGTGACCGGGGGTCTATAGAGGGACATTAGTACTGACCTTTATCTGACTGGGGGTCTATAGAGGGACATTAGTACTGACCTTATCTGACTGGGGGTCTATAGAGGGACATTAGTACTGACCTTTATCTGACTGGGAGTCTATAGAGGGACATTAGTACTGACCTTTATCTGACTGGGGGTCTATAGAGGGACATTAGTACTGACCTTTATCTGACTGGAGGTCTATAGAGGGACATTAGTACTGACCTTTATCTGACTGGGCGTCTATAGGTGACATTAGTACTGACCTTTATCTGACTGGAGGTCTATAGAGGGACATTAGTACTGACCTTTATCTGACTGGAGGTCTATAGAGGGACATTAGTACTGACCTTTATCTGACTGGGGGTCTATAGAGTGACATTAGTACTGACCTTTATCTGACTGGAGGTCTATAGAGGGACATTAGTACTGACCTTTATCTGACTGGGCGTCTATAGGTGACATTAGTACTGACCTTTATCTGACTGGGGGTCTATAGAGGGACATTAGTACTGACCTTATCTGACTGGGTGTCTATAGAGGGACATTAGTACTGACCTTTATCTGACTGGGTGTCTATAGAGGGACATTAGTACTGACCTTTATCTGACTGGGGGTCTATAGAGGGACATTAGTACTGACCTTTATCTGACTGGGGTCTATAGAGGGACATTAGTACTGACCTTTATCTGACTGGGGGTCTATAGAGGGACATTAGTACTGACCTTTATATGACTGGGGTCTATAGAGGGACATTAGTACTGACCTTTATCTGACTGGGGGTTTATAGAGGGACATTAGTACTGACCTTTATATGACTGGGGGTCTATAGAGGGACATTAGTACTGACCTTTATATGACTGGGGGTCTATAGAGGGACATTAGTACTGACCTTTATATGACTGGAGGTCTATAGATGGACATTAGTACTGACCTTTATCTGACTGGGGGTCTATAGAGGGACATTAGTACTGACCTTTATCTGACTGGGGGTCTATAGAGGGACATTAGTACTGACCTTTATCTGACTGGGGGTCTATAGAGGGACATTAGTACTGACCTTTATCTGACTGGGGGTCTATAGAGGGACATCAGTACTGACCTTTATCTGACTGAGGGTCTATAGAGGGACATTAGTACTGACCTTTATCTGACTGGAGGTCTATAGAGGGACATTAGTACTGACCTTTATATGACTGGGGGTCTATAGAGGGAAATTAGTACTGACCTTTATCTGACTGGGGTCTATAGAGGGACATTAGTACTGACCTTTATCTGACTGGGGGTCTATAGAGGGACATTAGTACTGACCTTTATCTGACTGGGGGTCTATAGAGGGACATTAGTACTGACCTTTATCTGACTGGGGGTCTATAGAGGGACATTAGTACTGACCTTTAGCTGACTGGGGGTCTATAGAGGGACATTAGTACTGACCTTTATCTGACTGGGGTCTATAGAGGGACATTAGTACTGACCTTTATCTGACTGGGGGTCTAAAGAGGGACATTAGTACTGACCTTTATCTGTCAGGGGGTCTATAGAGTGACATTAGTACTGACCTTTATCTGACTGGGGGTCTATAGAGGGACATTAGTACTGACCTTTATCTGACTGGGGATCTATAGAGTGACATTAGTACTGACCTTTATCTGACTGGGGGTCTATAGAGGGACATTAGTACTGACCTTTATCTGACTGGGAGTCTATAGAGGGACATTAGTACTGACCTTTATCTGACTGGGTGTCTATAGAGTGACATTAGTACTGACCTTTATCTGACTGGGGGTCTATAGAGGGACATTAGTACTGACCTTTATCTGACTGGGTGTCTATAGAGTGACATTAGTACTGACCTTTATCTGACTGGGTGTCTATAGAGTGACATTAGTAATGACCTTTATCTGACTGGGGGTCTATAGAGGGACATTAGTACTGACCTTTATATTACTGGAGGTCTATAGAGGGACATTAGTACTGACCTTTATATTACTGGAGGTCTATAGAGGGACATTAGTACAGACCTTTATATTACTGGGGGTCTATAGAGGGACATTAGTACTGACCTTTATCTGACTGGGGGTCTATAGAGGGACATTAGTACTGACCTTTATCTGACTGGGCGTCTATAGAGGGACATTAGTACTGACCTTTATATGACTGGGGGTCTATAGAGGGACATTAGTACTGACCTTTATCTGACTGGGTGTCTATAGAGTGACATTAGTAATGACCTTTATCTGACTGGGGGTCTATAGAGGGACATTAGTACAGACCTTTATATTACTGGAGGTCTATAGAGGGACATTAGTACCGACCTTTATATTACTGGAGGTCTATAGAGGGACATTAGTACTGACCTTTATCTGACTGGGGGTCTATAGAGGGACATTAGTACTGACCTTTATATTACTGGAGGTCTATAGAGGGACATTAGTACTGACCTTTATCTGACTGGGGGTCTATAGAGGGACATTAGTACTGACCTTTATCTGACTGGGCGTCTATAGAGGGACATTAGTACTGACCTTTATATGACTGGGGGTCTATAGAGGGACATTAGTACTGACCTTTATCTGACTCAGGGTCTATAGAGTGACATTAGTACTGACCTTTATCTGACTGGGGGTCTATAGAGGGACATTAGTACTGACCTTTATCTGACTGGGAGTCTATAGAGGGACATTAGTACTGACCTTTATCTGACTGGGGGTCTATAGAGGGACATTAGTACTGACCTTTATCTGACTGGGGGTCTATAGAGGGACATTAGTACTGACCTTTATCTGACTGGGGGTCTATAGAGGGACATTAGTACTGACCTTTATATGACTGGGGGTCTATAGAGGGACATTAGTACTGACCTTTATCTGACTGGGGTCTATAGAGTGACATTAGTACTGACCTTTATCTGACTGGGGTCTATAGAGGGACATTAGTACTGACCTTTATCTGACTGGGAGTCTATAGAGTGACATTAGTACTGACCTTTATCTGACTGGGGTCTATAGAGGGACATTAGTACTGACCTTTATCTGACTGGGGGTCTATAGAGGGACATTAGTACTGACCTTTATGTGACTGGGTGTCTATAGAGGGACATTAGTACTGACTTTTATCTGACTGGGTGTCTATAGAGGGACATTAGTACTGACCTTTATATGACTGGGGTCTATAGAGGGACATTAGTACTGACCTTTATCTGACTGGGGGTCTATAGATGGACATTAGTACTGACCTTTATCTGACTGGGGGTCTATAGAGGGACATTAGTACTGACCTTTATCTGACTGGGGGTCTATAGAGGGACATTAGTACTGACCTTTATCTGACGTGGGGTCTATAGAGGGACATTAGTACTGACCTTTATCTGACTGGGGGTCTATAGAGGGACATTAGTACTGACCTTTATCTGACTGGGGGTCTATAGAGGGACATTAGTACTGACCTTTATCTGACTGGGGGTCTATAGAGGGACATTAGTACTGACCTTTATCTGACGTGGGGTCTATAGAGGGACATTAGTACTGACCTTTATCTGACGTGGGGTCTATAGAGGGACATTAGTACTGACCTTTATCTGACTGAGGGTCTATAGAGTGACATTAGTACTGACCTTTATCTGACTGGGGGTCTATAGAGGGACATTAGTACTGACCTTTATCTGACTGGGGGTCTATAGATGGACATTAGTACTGACCTTTATCTGACTGGGGGTCTAGAGAGGGACATTAGTACTGACCTTTATCTGACTGGGGGTCTATAGAGGGACATTAGTACTGACCTTTATCTGACGTGGGGTCTATAGAGGGACATTAGTACTGACCTTTATCTGACTGAGGGTCTATAGAGTGACATTAGTACTGACCTTTATCTGTCTGGGGGGTCTATAGATGGACATTAGTACTGACCTTTATCTGACTGGGGGTCTATAGAGGGACATTAGTACTGACCTTTATCTGACTGAGGGTCTATAGAGTGACATTAGTACTGACCTTTATCTGTCTGGGGGGTCTATAGAGGGACATTAGTACTGACCTTTATCTGAGTGGGTGTCTATAGAGGGACATTAGTACTGACCTTTATCTGACTGGGGGTCTATAGAGGGACATTAGTACTGACCTTTATCTGACTGGGGGTCTATAGAGGGACATTAGTACTGACCTTTATGTGACTGGGGGTCTATAGAGGGACATTAGTACTGACCTTTATGTGACTGGGTGTATATAGAGGGACATTAGTACTGACCTTTATCTGACTGGGGGTATATAGATGGACATTAGTACTGACCTTTATCTGACTGGGTGTCTATAGAGGGACATTAGTACTGACCTTTATCTGACTGGGGTCTATAGAGGGACATTAGTACTGACCTTTATCTGACTGGGTGTCTATAGAGGGACATTAGTACTGACCTTTATCTGACTGGGGTCTATAGAGGGACATTAGTACTGATCTTTATCTGACTGGGGGTCTATAGAGGGACATTAGTACTGACCTTTATCTGACTGAGGATCTATAGAGTGACATTAGTACTGACCTTTATCTGACTGGGTGTCTATAGAGGGACATTAGTACTGACCTTTATCTGACTGGGGGTCTATAGAGGGACATTAGTACTGACCTTTATCTGACTGGGGGTCTATAGAGGGACATTAGTACTGACCTTTATCTGACTGGGGGTCTATAGAGGGACATTAGTACTGACCTTTATCTGACTGGGTGTCTATAGAGGGACATTAGTACTGACCTTTATCTGACTGGGGTCTATAGAGGGACATTAGTACTGACCTTTATCTGACTGGGGGTCTATAGAGGGACATTAGTACTGACCTTTATCTGACTCAGGGTCTATAGAGTGACATTAGTAATGACCTTTATCTGACTGGGGTCCTATAGAGGGACATTAGTACTGACCTTTATCTGACTGGGGTCTATAGAGGGACATTAGTACTGACCTTTATCTGACTGGGGGGTCTATAGAGTGACATTAGTACTGACCTTTATCTGACTGGGGGTCTATAGAGGGACATTAGTACTGACCTTTATCTGACTGGGGTCTATAGAGGGACATTAGTACTGACCTTTATATGACTGGGGGTCTATAGAGGGACATTAGTACTGACCTTTATCTGACTGGGGGTCTATAGAGGGACATTAGTACTGACCTTTATCAGACTGGGGGACTATAGAGGGACATTAGTACTGACCTTTATCTGACTGGGGGTCTATAGAGGGACATTAGTACTGACCTTTTTCTGACTGGGGGTCTATAGAGGGACATTAGTACTGACCTTTATCTGACTGGGGGTCTATAGAGGGACATTAGTACTGACCTTTATCTGACTGGGGGTCTATAGATGGACATTAGTACTGACCTTTATCTGTCTGGGGTCTATAGAGGGACATTAGTACTGACCTTTATGTGACTGGGGGTCTATAGAGGGACATTAGTACTGACCTTTATCTGTCTGGGGGTCCATAGAGGGACATTAGTACTGACCTTTATCTGACTGGGGGTCTATAGAGTGACATTAGTACTGACCTTTATCTGTCTGGGGGTCCATAGAGGGACATTAGTACTGACCTTTATCTGACTGGGGGTCTATAGAGGGACATTAGTACTGACCTTTATCTGACTGGAGGTCTATAGAGGGACATTAGTACTGACCTTTATCTGACTGGGGGTCTATAGAGGGACATTAGTACTGACCTTTATCTGACTGGGGGTCTATAGATGGGACATTAGTACTGACCTTTATCTGACTGGGGGTCTATAGAGTGACATTAGTACTGACCTTTATCTGACTGGGGGTCTATAGATGGACATTAGTACTGACCTTTATCTGACTGGGGGTCTATAGAGTGACATTAGTACTGACCTTTATCTGACTGGGGTCTATAGAGGGACATTAGTACTGACCTTTATCTGTCTGGGGGGTCTATAAAGTGACATTAGTACTGACCTTTATCTGACTGGGGGTCTATAGAGGGACATTAGTACTGACCTTTATCTGACTGGGGGTCTATAGATGGGACATTAGTACTGACCTTTATCTGACTGGGGGTCTATAGATGGGACATTAGTACTGACCTTTATCTGACTGGGGGTCTATAGAGTGACATTAGTACTGACCTTTATCTGACTGAGGGTCTATAGGTGACATTAGTACTGACCTTTATCTGACTGGGGGTCTATAGATGGACATTAGTACTGACCTTTATCTGACTGGGGGTCTATAGAGTGACATTAGTACTGACCTTTATCTGACTGGGGTCTATAGAGGGACATTAGTACTGACCTTTATCTGACTGGGGTCTATAGAGGGACATTAGTACTGACCTTTATATGTGTCTTACTACGTTTGACCCCTAGGTAATTATGGATAACCCTCTGATTGGTACCTGCATCCAGGGGTGGCTCAAGGCTTTGTCCACGCTGAACCTCTTTCTGATCTTGACCTGTAGCAGACTGTTGATAAGAGTGATGGCTGCCGGGAAACAGACAACGCGGAATATCATTATGTATTACTATAAAATGTGTAATAGTTGTAATATTCATCTTGGTAATTCATTTTATCAGTTTTTTTTTTATATTGTTAATAAAAATAGCTTTTTTTGCCAAAATCAATACCTTTAGGTTATTCATAAAGGCCATGGAAAACTGGCTGGATGTTGTGCTATTCATTTTTTTCTAATGTGAATCAATCTTTGAAAATTCCATGTTGTTGTTACTGTATATATATGCAAATGATTAGCTCATGCATATTAATACGATACCTAGATGCTAATTAGGATTACAGTCTACTTGTCTGTCTCTGTAGTAGCCAAAATAAAGATCCCCAATGTTACATGGCAGTTACCTGCAGTCTACAAACCATCATTGGATATCTTGTTCCACAGGTTCTTCAGGTACATGAACACTGTTATCTCTACATAAGAGGGTCTACTAACCATCATTGGATATCTCGTTCCACAGGTTCTTCAGGTACATGAACGCTGTGCTCTCTACCTAAGAGGGTCTACTAACCATCATTGGATATCTCGTTCCATGGGTTCTTCAGGTACATGAACGCTGTGCTCTCTACCTAAGAGGGTTTACTAACCATCATTGGATATCTCGTTCCATGGGTTCTTCAGGTACATGAACGCTGTGCTCTCTACCTAAGAGGGTTTACTAACCATCATTGGATATCTCGTTCCACAGGTTCTCAAGGTACATGAACACTGTTATCTCTACATAAGAGGGTCTACTAACCATCATTGGATATCTCGTTCCACAGGTTCTTCGGGTACATGAACGTCATGCTCTCTACCGAAGAGGGTCTACTAACCATCATTGGATATCTCGTTCCACAGGTTCTTCGGGTACATGAACGTTGTGCTCTCTACCTAAGAGGGTCTACTAACCATCATTGGATATCTCGTTCCACGGGTTCTCCAGGTACATGAATACTATTCTCTCATCCAATGATGGTTAGTAGACCCTCTTATGTAATCTTGTTCCATGGGTTCTTCAGGTACATGAACGCCGTGCTCTCTACCTAAGAGGGTCTACTAACCATCATTGGATAATTCGTTCCACAAGTTTTTTGGGTACATGAACATTGTGTTCTTTACATAAGCGGGTCTACTAACCATCATTGGATATCTCGTTCCATGGGTTCTTCGGATACATGAACACTGTGCTCTCTACCTAAGAGGGTCTACTAACCATCATTGGATATCTTGTTCCATGGGTTCTTCAGGTACATGAACGCCGTGCTCTCTACCTAAGAGGGTCTACTAACCATCATTGGATAATTCGTTCCATGGGTTCTTCGGATACATGGACGCTGTGCTCTCTACCTAAGAGGGTCTACAAACCATCATTGGATATCTCGTTCCATGGGTTCTTCGGATACATGAACGCTGTGCTCTCTACCTAAGAGGGTCTACAAACCATCATTGGATATCTCGTTCCACGGGTTCTCCAGGTACATGAACACTGTTCTCTCATCCAATGATGGTTAGTAGACCCTCTTATGTAATCTTGTTCCATGGGTTCTTCGGGTACATGAACGCCGTGCTCTCTACCTAAGAGGGTCTACTAACCATCATTGGATAATTCGTTTCACAAGTTATTTGGGTACATGAACGTCGTGTTCTTTACATAAGCGGGTCTACTAACCATCATTGGATATCTTGTTCCATGGGTTCTTCAGGTACATGAACGCCGTGCTCTCTACCTAAGAGGGTCTACTAACCATCATTGGATATCTCGTTCCACAAGTTATTGGGTACATGAACGTCGTGCTCTTTACATAAGCGGGTCTACTTACCATCATTAGATATCTCGTTCCATGGGTTCTTCGGATACATGAATGCCGCGTTCTGTATCTGGTCGTTGATATCTTCATCCTCATTGAACGGGAAGGTGCCACTGAGGCTCACATAGATGATCACACCAACTGACCACATATCCAATGATCGGTTGTAACCACTGTTTCGTAGAACTTCTGGTGCCAGGTACGCCGGAGTGCCAACAACTGACCTGCGGAAGGACTTCTCACCAATGATACGGGCAAAGCCGAAATCACAGAGCTTGACCTAGGAGAGGAAAAATGGGAGTATATTATTAGAGAAGGATTAGTGATGGGAAACGATTAATTAGTGGAGGATTTTGGTCTCACTTGTGGGAACGGGTCCTCTGTGGCCAGGAGAACGTTCTCAGGTTTGAGGTCACAGTGGACGATATTCTTGGCATGAAGATGGCGCAAGGCCGACAAGATCTGGAGGAGGGTAAAAAGAAAAATAATTATGATGTGGATATCTGGATATATGGATTAAGAGGTTCATTGTGAAGGGCAGCGCTAGGTACCACGTTAAGGTACCACGGCCCTCCTCACTGGCCAGTTATTGGTCTGTGCCTGTTTAAAACAACAATTTCTGCTGAAGCTCCAAGAGGTGGCAGTGTGGAGTTAAATGTGTTTAAACTACGAGGAAATGCACAGAGCATATGTATGTCTGTAGATGTCATTGGCAGATAAGTATGACTGCCGATTGGATGACAGGGACAGATACAACAGAGAAAAAGCTGCTTCCAGTGGCCCTTTAATGATCCATGCTTAATTGCAATAATGAGTTCCTCTTGCTAAGGCATGACAGTGATTGTTCAAGTCCCATTGGCCCTTTAAACAGTGGTCCCCATCCTGAGACCTATATGACCTACCTGTGTAACAAGGAACCTGGTGATCCTCTCTGGAAGTTTACAATAGGTGTCCCCATCCTGAAACCTATAGGACCTACCTGGTGATCCTCTCTGGAAGGATTTGGTAGGTGTCCCCATCCTGAGACCTATATGACCTACCTGTGTAATAAGGAACCTGGTGATCCTCACTGGAAGTCTACAATAGGTGTCCCCATCCTAAGACCTATAGGATCTGCCTGGTGATCCTCTCTGGAAGGATCTGATAGGTGTCCCCATACTGAGGCCTATATGACCTACCTGTGTAATAAGGAACCTGGTGATCCTCTCTGGAAGTCTACAATAGGTGTCCCCATCCTGAGACCTATAGGATCTACCTGGTGATCCTCTCTTGAAGTCTACAATAGGTGTCCTCATCCTGAAACCTATATGATCTACCTGGTGATCCTCTCTGGAAGTATTTGGTAGGTGTTCCCATCCTGAGACCTATATGACCTACCTGTGTAACAAGGAACCTGGTGATCCTCTCTGGAAGTCTCCCCTTGTCACTGGACAGGATCATTTCTAACATGTCCCCGTGGAGTTTCTCCATTACCACAAAGATCCTCTCTGGAGTCTCACACATGGCCTCGAGGTCCACCACACCGTGGGAACGGAGATTCTAATGAGAGAGGAGAGACGACTAAATAAGATGATTGAGCCTGGCGTGCTGTAGACCAGAGAGTCAGGCACAACTGAACGAAAACAAAATTCAAACACTGTGATATTGCTAAAGAAATGATCAATATATTGTTTCCCATGAACAACAAGGTGTGCATACTTAATATTGAATGCAGAGTGCGAGTGGCAATACCGCCCTCTGACACACTCACAGCTCGGTTTGTACGGCACCAGCTGAGTTATTGAACTGTATTTACATTGACTGTATCTGGGGGATAAGAAATGTGATATGTCCATGCTCATTTATTGATATTTATTAACTAATCTGGGGAGAAAAAAAGTGATTATTGCATTATAGTAATATTTTTATATACCATATTTTTCCGTCTATAAGATGACCCCATGTATAAGACGACCCCTATTTTTGGGGCCCAAAATTCATAAATAAATAAATATGCAAATTTTATAAGTTTTTATTGTGTTTAACATATATTTAAGGGCACTTCCTGTCATGATTTTCACTGATTTATATTCCAGCTCAATATCCTTGTGATCACATCACTAATTACTCAGTCGCAATGTGCAATTGCATTTTTCTGGTTTAACACAGGATCACAGGGATATTGAGCTGGAATGGAAATCAGTGAAAATCATGACAGAATGTTCCCCTCAATATATGTGTAACACAATAAAATCCTATAAAATACACATTTATATGCACACAAGCATCACACACATCACACACACAAGCTGATCAGCTCATTCATGATGTGTATCACACTGTAATGCTGCATCTGACCACTAGATGCTGATGTTTTAAGGTATGAGAAAAGACGTAGTGCAAATGCTTGTTCTAATTAGATTGAATTACACTGCTTGTGAGCTTAAAAATGTGTATTTTATAAGTTTTTATTGTGTTACACATATATTTAAGGGCACTTTCTGTCATGATTTTCACTGATTTCCATTCCAGCTCAATATCTTTGTGATCCTGTGTTAAACCAGAAAAATGCAATTGCACATCGGGATTGAGTAATAAGTGATGGGATCACGAGGATATTAAGCTGGAATGGAAATCAGTGAAAATCCTCACAGAAAGTGCCCTTAAATATAGGTGTAACACAATAAAAACTTACAAAAGTACACATTTTTATGCACACTTGCAGTGTAATGCAATCTAATTGGAACCAAATGCATTTTCAAACGTGTGTCTTTTCTCCTGCCTTAAATCTAGTGGCCAGATGCAGCATAACAGTACCAGACCAGGGTATGTAATTGCAACATTGCGTGTATAAGACGGTCCCCCTATTTTAGACTTTAACAAATTGGTAAAAAATACCGTCTTATACACGGAAAAATAATTGTTCATGAACAGGACTGGTCTGTAAGTTTTATCTTTGTCCGATTTAGGAAATACGACATGATCAACTTTTGGTAAACAATATTTCGCCATAATTGGTTATAAAGTTTTTGGAGATATGGTTGTATTTGTTTTGTAACAGACAGATGCAACATTATCTCCAAATGATTTCACTCATGGAAATTTTTTAGTAGTGGAAAGGATTTTTTTTTTTTTCAGTGCCTTTATTGAGAAATTATACATTTAATTGTGAAATCCTTTAGAACTATGAAGGACAATAGGTTCTCTACATTTTTTTGCTTTTATTATCTCCTTTCATGCATTTCTATTCTTCTTTATATCTTCTTCTAAGTGTTCCTACAATCTTTCTTTGCCTTTGATGACGCTAAAGTGAAACGCATATCAGGAGTCTCTACCTCACCTCCTATGTCGATGCTACCACCTTCAAAAGACATCGACAATGGTGTCAGTAGGCTTAGTAGCACTACTTTATACCTTCTTTTATAGCCTATACTAAATGCTCCTACTATATTTCTTTGCCTCAGTTGAAACTAAAGCAAAACGCGCATTAGGCATCTCTACCTCAATTTTTGTGGCAACACTTCTGGTGACGTCACCAACACCTACCGAAGACCTCCACAGTGGTGATATCAGAATACGTAGTAGCACAGTGTGCTATTCTGTAAGATAGTAGGAACCTTATATGAAAATGGTTTGTTGAAGAGATATTGGACAGGGGCCACAGAGAAGCCTATGATGGTGTTATGGAGTCATCTGCATTGAGATAAACCATTTCTCAATATCATCACATTATCAGTGATATTTACCCCAAGTGTTATTAATGTTAATATTTGGTAAATTATGTAGCAGCAAATTAACGATTGTTTTGTTGTTTTTAGTTCTTCTAGTGGGGGCGGTGTCCTGACCCCTCAGTGTTCATGCACCAAAAATAAAACCACAAGTGCGAGTGTGGACCATAAGGACTGGGTGAAAGAAAATAATATTTATGCCCATTTTATTACCTGTAGGATGGCTACCTCATTTCTTAGTTGACTCTCTTGCCTTGTAGGAAATCGGAGTTTATCAATAACTTTCACTGCTACGTCTCTTCCAGTCTTTCTGTGCTTTCCTACAAGGAGAAAAGTAAAACAATTCATAATTGTGCAAAATGTATGATATAGAATAATATTAATGTTTGTATATTCCCATTGGGTAAAATATACCCAATAAAGCACTCCTATCTGCTCATATACAAATATTCCCCTATATTCTCTTACTAGTACTTTCTCTGCTCTAATTACAGTGAAGATCGTCAATTTCCCTCACCAGATGAAGAACGTCACCCTTTTCGGACTATTATATTGATATCTGTGTGTATATTTATAGCCCGACTTGTCATCTCCTAGTATCCTAATCACTTATGGGGACCAAAACATGTCGTAAGACACCATAAACAGTGGATGGGCCGACTACGCTGTGCTAATTGAGACATAAGCACAGTTACCTGAGCACACCATACTTTAATGGAAGTTAAATGGTTGAGTTGACAAAGGTGTAAACTATTGTAATGGATACCCCTTTGATCCTTTGTCTGCGGTTAACCATACTATGGATCCCATTCATAAATGTATGAATGGAGCTCAGAGTGCTTGGTTAAATAACAGCAATCACCACATAGATAATACTGTCCCAACTAGGAATAAAGGTCAGATGATAAAGGAAGGGTGCATCATCCTTCTGCCTAGTGTCTTCCAATATTGTTAACTCACTAATACTGAGCCCTGAGGAACCCCACTTACCACATTAGTCTAATCAGAGTATTTTCCAACTCACTTGTCCCTATTATGACAATAAGGCGACCCCCCTACCCTGCCGTATATTTTTGGTTCAGCCAGTTAGGAATCATGTATACACAATAGCCATCATCCTGATAAGCTGGTCATGTTGACTATGCATTATGGACAGTAGATTTGGTGGCGCAGGTCTCTCTTTCGAATGAGACCCTGGGGCTCTGGCTTTAGAGTATAACTGAACACAACACATTCATAGTATAATGATAAGACTGTGCATGCCAGATTCCAGAGATAAGCTAGCGTTATCAGTGTAGACGCTCCCTGGGAACGGGCATGCTCAGTCTTTACATTAGCATATTACATAGATATATAGTAACTGAGGTTGAAAAAAGACTTTTAGTCCATCAAATTCAACCTTTTAAGACCTCCTTTGATCTGCAATATGTGGATTAGTTGTTAATTGATCAAGAGGAAGCAACCAGAAAAAAAAACAAAAAAAAACAAGTGAAACTTAGCCAATCGTCTCAAAAGGGAAAACAAAATAATACTGGCGATCAGATTCCTCCCTGGATCAATACTCTCTCTCGAATTAACCAGGAAAACCATGAATGCCTTTATAATTAAAAATAAATCCAGTCCCCTTTTAAAGTTATCTATCGAATCCGCTGTCACCACCTCCTTTGGTAGAGAATTCCACAGATTAACCACCCTTACTGTGAAGAACCCTTTACTTTCTTTAAGGTGGAATCTTTTTACTTCTAACTTCAAAGGATGTCCTCTTGTCAGTTGAAAACCTCTTGGTACAAAAAGCTCCCGTGACAAATCTTTATACTGACCCTGGATGTATTTATATAAGGTAATCATATCTCCTCTTAGACGCCTTTTTTCTAGAGAAAATAAGTTTAATTTTGTTAGTCTTTCTTCATAACTTAGCCCCTCCATCCCCTTATTAGTTTTGTTGCCCTCCTCTGTACCTTTTCCAGCTCTAAAATGTCCTTTTTATAAAGTGGTGCCCAAAATTGTCCTCCATATTCCAAATGAGGGCGTACTAGGGATTTGTATAGTGGTAGAATTATATTTGCTTCCCTGGCTTCTATACCCTTCCTAATACATGCTAATATTTTATTTGCCTTTGCAGCTGCTGCTTGGCATTGAGCACTGTTACCTAGGTGGTTGTCCACAAGCACTCCCAAATCCCCTCAATATCTGATACCCCTAGATTTGCTCCATTAAGATTATAAATTGCATGGCTATTTTTCCTTCCCAGATGCATAACTTTACATTTATTCGTATTAAATCTCATCTGCCATTTAGATGCCAATTCCACTAATTTATGTAAATCCATTTGGAGGGAAAATACATAATTATCTGATTTGATTACCTTGCACAACTTAGTGTCATCAGCAAAAATGGAGACCCCACACTCCAATCCTACCTCTAAGTCATTAATAAATATGTTAAAAAGGAGAGGACCTAATACTGAGCCCGGAGGAACCCCACTTACCACATTAGTATAATCAGAGTATTTTCCAACTCACTTGTCCCTATTATGATAATAAGGCGACCCCCTCCCTACACTTTGCTTCCTGTCTTTTAGCCAGTTCCTTATCTATGAGCAGATATTTATTGCAATTCCTGTATCCCTTAGTTTGCACAATAGTCGTCCATGTGGTACTGTATCAAAAGCCTTTGCAAAATCCAAAAAGACTACATCCACTGAGTTGCCTTGATCCAGGTTCCTACTAACCTCCTCATAGAAACTAAGTAGATTTGTTTGACATGACCTATCCCTCATAAACCCATGTTGACTCCTACTTATAATCCTGTTCAAATAGACATATTCTTGTATATTATCCCTTATTAACCCTTCTAAAAGCTTCCCCACTACAGAAGTGAGGCTCACTGGTCTATAATTCCCCGGATTTGCTCTTGCTCCCTTCTTACATATAGGTATCACCTCTGCTTTTCTCCAGTCATCTGGTAGAGACCCTGTGTTGAGTGAAGCTTGATAGATTAGATATAATGGTTTGGCTATTACAGAGCCCAGTTCCCTCAGTACCCTTGGATGTATTCCATCAGGATCCTGGGCTTTACTAACATTTTATTTTTTCCAATCTTTTGGATTTCTATCTGCGTTACCCAGTTATTTGGTGAAGGTAGTGTAGCCCCATTATGTTGCCGTATCCCAACCACTGGTACCTCCCTTGTGTATAACGAAGAAAAGAACCTATTTAGCTCATCTGCCTTTTCCTGGTCACTAATTATCAGACTGTGTCACTGTGTTAATCCATCCCTCACCCCCTCTACACTTTCTGCCCTATTACTTCTATCTCATCCCTCTCCCCCACCTACTAGTTTAAAAACTCCTACAGCCTTTCTACCATCCTATCGCCTACCACACAAGCTCCCTCATCATTAAGGTGCAACCCATCCCTGCTGTAGAGATTGTACCGAAGTGAGAAGTCAGCCCAGTGCTCTAAAAACCCAAACCCCTCCTTAGTGCACCCAAACCTCTCAATGCACCACTTTTTTAGCCATACATTAGCCTCCCTAAGCTCCTTCTGTCTCCCTGGGCTAGCATGTGGCACTGGTAGTATCTCAGAAAATACTACCTTGGAGGTCCTTGTTTTAAGCTTATTCCCTAGTTCTCTTAAATTATTCTTTAGGACACTCCATCTTCCACTAACTTTGTCATTGGTACCAATACTTATCAAGACCGCCGGATCATTTCCAGCCCCCCCCCCCCCCAATACTTTATCTACTTGATCCACAACATGCCGAACCCAAGCACCCGGGAGACAGCACACTGTTCGATCGCTGGGATCTGGGTGACAAATCACCCTGTCTACCTTCCTAATAATATAGTCCCCTAACACCAAAACCTGTCTGTTTCTCTGCCTATTCTGCCACTCCTCCAGTAGAATTGTTCTCCCGGCTGTTAGAGGGAACAGCTCTATCTGGCATTGCCATTCCTGAATGGACATCCCCAACAGTTTCACTCAATCTGGCAAATCTGTTGGTGTCAGCCTGGACATCTTCACTAGTCCCATCTCCACCCTCCATGCTAGACCCAGCTAAACTGTGCTCCGTGAGCACCAGCTCTCTTTCCAGTGAAGCAATATCACTAAGTGCTGCAATTCTTCTCTCTAGTTCTCCAATTTGAGCTTCCAGAGAGGCAACATGCTCACACCTCTCACAGAGGTATGGACCCTGGATCATCTGTTCTAGTAGTGCATACATATGACAGGATGTACACTGAGTGAGGTTGTCACTGGACTGACTCATAATTGTCTACAAAAAATCAGTGGGAAAAATAAAGAATAAAAACAATATATTTATATAAATATAAAAAAAAACGTTTTTTTCTTCTTCTTTTTCCTTTTATGCACTATAAGTTTGCCCCCTTTTCTTTGAACTCCCTCCTTTTGTTTAAACTCCTACACTTTTACTAGAACTGCACTTTTATTAGAACTGTTCGCAAGCTCACAAGGTCGATCCTTTCCCTGTTTATATTAGCACACTTTACTTGCTGGAAGTAAATCCCAATTGCAAAAATATTGCTTTAGACTGAACACATTCAGAGCTCCAGGGGGTAACTGGCAATATTTGACCGATTTAAAAGACATAATGTTCTTGTGGGTAAACTAGAAAGTTTGACTGGCAGCTAAAAAATGCTCACTTCACTGTAATAAAATACAATTTGTTAAAATAGCAATAATTTCATACCATAGTTGTTATTTGTGCCTTTTTTTTTGTGGAAATCAACTTATTACTTGTAGATATATATTACACCATGTCTGAAACCTCCACTGTGACACTATAAGTAGAGCTCTACCATAAATACACTTATAATGAGCTATTCCTTGTGGTTGTTTATCTCTCTGGAATCAAAGCCAACGCCTCACCTCCATAGACGATCCCAAACTGACCAGACCCCAGGACGTCATCCGGGAAGATCTGATACATGTGGCTGATGTCCTACAAGACAACAAAGATGGGTTACTCCTTTTTTAGGGATTTAAAAATATTTTATTTTTCTACAATTCATAATAATAGAACAAAGAAAATATTACAAAGTCTTTGTATTATTATTATTATCATTAATATTATTAATAAATAATATTAATAAATAATAATATTATTAATTAATATTAATAAATAATAATATTATTATTAATAAATAATAATATTATTATTAATAAATAATATTTTTAATAAATATTATTATTATTATTATTATTATTATTAATAATAATAATAATAATAATAATAATAATAATAATAATAATAATAATAATAAATAACAGTTGAAACCCACAGGTGGGGTTAGGTGCTATTTCTTATGAACAATTAACATTTACCTGGTGTTACAAACGCCTTTATATACTGTGTCAGACGGGTAATTATTTCATATTTTTCTGTAAATGCCGCATTTTGATGCTGTAAAAGTTCTGGTTTGACGTTTGAACTAATGTGTGATTTAATAATGTTATCTAATAAAAACTTTTTGTGGAAAAAAAATTCTGCTGATAATGATGACCTTTTTATAGATGAAGTTAAATTAATTTTTAATTTGTAAAACATGAAACAGAAATCCTTGTAGCTAAACATATTTCAGGTACTGATTTAGAGTTTTATTTGGAAAAATTCCTAGGATTTCAGTAATAAGATAAATATGTCTGGGAATAAATTTATATTTAACATGTTAAACTTTGAAAATATATTTTTTTAACAATAAACTTACATTTGAATCTTCTTAACAGAAACTTGTAAAATATAATGGTTATCATGTTTATGTCAATGGGCTGGGTCAATATACCAATTTATAGAGAGTTTCCTTAAGTACAATATTGTCTGAATTTGATGCTATATTGTTACTATGTTTTTCAAGAATAGCAGATGCATCTTTTTCCTATTTATTCATAGCAGATATTACTGGATAACATATATATATATATATATATATATATATATATATATATATATATACACGGTATCTCACAAAAGCCAGTACACCCCTCACATGAGTGCTGCCGGCACTGGGGAGCTACAGTTCATTGAGGAAACCATGAATGCCAACATGTACTGTGACATACTGAAGCAGAGCATGATCCCCTCGATTCGGAGACTGGGCCGTAGGGCAGTATTCCAACATGATAACGACCCCAAACACACCTCCAAGTTGACCATTGCCTGGCTAAAGAAGCTGAAGGTAAAGGTGATGGACTGGCCAAGCATGTCTCCAGACCTAAACCCTATTGAGCATCTGTGGGGCATCCCTTAAATGGAAGGTGGGGGAGCACAAGGTCTCTAACACCCACCAGCTCTGTGATCTCATCATGGAGGAGAGGAAGAGGACTCCAGTGGCAACCTGTGACGCTCTGGTGATCTCCATGCCCATATATATATATATATAATTTTATATTGTTTTATTTCTGGTTTCGGACTTTCACATAAAGTTAATGACGTTATGTTATATTTCATTGAGTGTTAGTATCCTAATGAGTTGGGCTCCTGATGAAAGGGACTGGCTCCTAAAGGGTGAGGCTGGCTCCTAATGAGTGTTATTGATTACAACTAAAAACAATCCCAGTATTGTTTATTACCTTTTAAATGAGATATTCTGAGAGCGATATTTCTATGAAACAGTTGAGCGACTAGGCCCAGGCCCAGTGCTGCACATCTAGATGGGTATCATGCTCTAGGAAATGTTGGATACAATGTATTATATCTATCTATCTATCTATCTATCTAATAATAATATGGTATGTATCTATAAAGTTGGAAAGTTCCCAAGGTCAGAGGGCTAAATTAATTAATTAATAGGGTGTGTGAGTACAAACAGCTAACGAGGCGTAGAGCAACAACAAGTCCAAACACATCAGTCATGGGAGACGGAGTCTGATGAACAAGACTGTGATGAGGAGACTTCCCGCCCAAGTGCTGCTGATAAATGGTCACTAACACCCCCCAGTGCTGCTGTGGAGACCTCTCGTATATTATTAGAATTACTATAAATGTGTTTGGTAGTTGTAGGTAATACAGGGACCAGAACCCAACATATTGACTTAAGGAACGGATCCCAAACAACACATTTAAATAAATTATCATATTAAAAATAAACATTTTGAACTTGTTTTAACAATTTCATTTTATTTAAAAATGGAAATGGCCTGGCAAATTGTTGGTTTCAAGCTCAGCTCTCTATGCTTGAATTGTGCCAGGTCACAGACTTGAGAGAAACTGGTTAGCCATGGAACCGATTAGTGGGTGGAACCTAGTGGGTGGACTGCTTGGTGGGTGGACTGCTTGGTGGGTGGACTGATTGGTGGGTGGACTGATTGGTGGGTGAACCGATTGGTGGGTGAACCGATTAGTGGGTGAACCGATTAGTGGGTGGACTGATTGGTGGGTGGACTGATTGGTGGGTGGACTGATTGGTGGGTGGAACCTAGTGGGTGGACTGATTAGTGGGTGGACTGTTTGGTAGGTGGAACCTAGTGGGTGGACTGATTAGAGGGTGGACCGATTGGTGGGTGGACCGATTGGTGGAAGGACCGATTGGTGGGTGGACCGATTGGTGGGTGGGCCGATTGGTGGGTGGGCCGATTGGTGGGTGGACCGATTGGTGGGTGGACCGATTGGTGGGTGGACCGATTGGTGGGTGGACCGATTGGTGGGTGGACCGATTAGTGGTGGACCGATTAGTGGGTGACCGATTAGTGGGTGGACTGATTTGAGGGGGGACTGATTGGTGGGTGGACCGATTAGTGGGTGGACCGATTGGTGGGTGGACCGATTAGTGGTCGGACCGATTAGTGGGTGGTCTGGTTAGTGGATGGAACCAACAGTCTGTTAGGGTTCTCCATATTACATGTTTAAAGCTTTGTTTTTTTTATTTAAAAAATTAAATGTTAAAAAAGTTTAAAATAATAATGAATTAATTTAGTTAAGAAATAAAAAGTTCTGAAATGCATTTTAAAGCCTTTCCCCTTTAGATGAGCAGGGTCACACTCACCAAATTGTGCTGGGGCGCCAGATACATCCCTAAAAAACAGAGAATAAATGAATATATTAGAAGGAAATGATAAATTGTTCGAGCACACGAGTACGTATCGAGGCCTCGGCACTCACATTATTACACTAGTGTTAAAGGGAAAAAAAAATAGAAATTAAAAATTATTATTAATTATTTTTATTATATGCAAATATGTTTACAGACATAAGCCATTAACAAATCCATATCTCCGTTTGTATGCTTGGGGGGCAACGCCAAAACATGACTAATTTATAACAGTTTACAATATTTGTAACTGCCGCTGATTTGTGTTGGAGGGATTTGGGCGCGAAGGGCGATATACATATATGGTGGAATAAATGCATTCACACCCTAACATATATTGGTTTGCTTCCCCCCAGGGGGGCTTCTTCATTGGCGGTTCCATGTAACTCTGCTTTCCTCGCCTCCTCTTGCCAGGGCAGGGAATCCCGAAAGACATCACACAAGTCACATCATTTGGGATTCCCTGCCCAAGCGAGAAATGTGCTGGCAGGGGAGTCATAGATACGGAGAACCACCAATGAACTCCCCAGATCCCCCTAAGAACCCTCCAAGAGGGAGGGATCATTGAGATTGAGGGGGCTCAGGGGGGTCAAGCAGGTATGGGCCTGGGTGGGGGTTTCTATACTACAAAAAAGAATTTAATAAAAAAAAAAAAAAAAAATGAACTGCACTGGGCCCCTCAGAGGAGGGCCCCAGTGCATTGCACTGGCAGTGGCTCCGCCAGTGAATACAACAGTGCACATAATAATGATTTCTTTATTGTTTCAAAATGAAGACGTACCTGGAATAGCCGTCTCGGTGCAGGTTCTGGTCGTGGTGCTCTCATTCATGCCTGGCCATAGGGCTTGCCGGATCATCTTGTACCAGATCTCCCCGGAGTCCGCCCGGATATGGCCAGCCTCGGGTGTGTGGCACCGCTCGCCCACGTAAAACACCAAAGTGTCCGTAAGTAGCTCGAAGCAGTGAGGGGTCTCGCCGTCAGCCGGAAGCCCATTTGTGCTTTTGATGAAGGGTTCAATGTGAAGGATATCAGAGAGGGGCAGCTCCTGTAAAAAGATTTGGGTTTAGTGGTAAAGGTACCATTTAGTGGCATATGTCAGCGTGTGTGATCTATGCGCGTCTGTCTGATCGGGCGTCTCAAATCAAATAATTTTATGGAGGAATTCTGTATAGTTGTTATTCCTATAAGCTCCACCCCCGAGGAACCTACGTAGGCAATTTAATTCACTAAGGATTCTCGTCTATCAGATGCACCATAATCCAGGAAACTTAGTTAGTCTTGGTAAAGGAAGGATGCAGAGACTTTGAGCCCTAGTGACTTACAAGATTTGTAGCACAGAGTGTAAGATTTGATAACCCTTATTAGTTCCAGTTTATTACTGGCTAAGAGGATCTAATTGCTGAGGAGTGAAAGAGCAGTGAAATAATTAACCTGGACCTTCTCTGGCGTCTGTCCTGCCTCCCAGCCAGTCAGCTGTACTCGCTGTGCTATGTCACATGCTAACTAATCAGTGACCCATGTGCTGCGGAGATGTGGTCCCTGATAGGCTAGGACACTACACTGCACACCCAGCACTACAGAGTCTGTGTCTGCAAACACTGCAGTGGGCAGACCCATACAGGGACTATTTGTTTGATATTAGGCTACAAAACAGAGCTTATAAGCACTTCATAATAAAATAAAGTACATAAAACAGAAATGGATACACAGGGACATTATATACATATTAACACCCAGAAAACTTCCATATCCCTTTAATGAAAAGTATAGCCCCCCACCAAATAAAAACCAATCTATGTAATCCCCAACTCATCACAGCAACCTTAAAATGGCCCTTTAAGAATAAAAAAAAGCACCTCACATCCCTACCTGGGCCATAGATGACAACAGGACACTGCTGATTCCCTTCCTACCTCCAGGTTTCCTAGGGTTTCTGGGAATATCTTTTTTTTTTTTTTTGCAAAATAGTTTTATTTTTCAAAATAAAACAAACATACAATCCTCATAATAAACAAATATCTTAGTCATTATTATAAATAAAATTATGTATACAAACACATGGGTCGAATGAACAAATTGCACATAAGCAGAAATACACAAGGTCAGTGGTGAAGCGCCGATGTCCGCGGCGCAATGTTCTTACCTTATAGAACTTGCCTCCGGTCTCGTTGTGGAACAGGGTGATACACTTGCTGTCCAGCTGCCAGTAATGTCTCTTTCTCTGCAACAAGACCAGTTACATAGAAAGTCATTTACAACTGACCAAAGAAACAGAACAGTTTATTATAAAACATAACTTTTAATAACAAAAAAAGAGCGAAGAGAATCCTCCAAGTCTAAACATAAGCTGTCCCTCTGTGTTATCCATTAGATATAAATAATATGGCTACTTTCACACAATATGGCATCTAGATTAGAGGCTTAAAACTTGTTTTGAGAAAAGAGTGACCACCACCCGACGCGCGTTTCCCCACTAATTTCAGATTTTTCAAGATTGTGTTAGGTTAGAGACTTAATGTCTAAATGTTAAACCCAGAATCACAGATATCATACAATATATAGTGTATATATGGAGCAATAGGAGGAGTTATATGAAGGCGCACGTCTGCATACTCACCATACTGTCCTTGCTAGTGAAGTGCACCAGCCAGCCCTCCATTAACACACAGCTGTTCTTTTTCTTGTTGTATCTCACAGATTGTACAACTCTCATTAGGGGGATGAAGTTACTAATTTAGGAAAAAAAGAGAAACTTATAGTAAAAACAGTTGACCTCTGACCTCACAAAAACTACACACACAAAAAAGATTATATTAATCCTATTTATGAAAGGTAACCATGTCCCCTTAATGCATGCTAATATACCATGAGCAACCAATCCGCATATTGCAGATCAGAGGAGATCTTAAAAGGTTGAACTCGATGGACTAAAAGTATTTTTTCAACCTCAATTACTATGTAACTATTAGCCTTTGCAGCTGCTGCCTGGCATTGGGAACCGTTTTGTAGGTGGTTGCCCACAAGCCTCAAATTATTTTCCAATACCACTAGATTTGTTCCAAAGAAGCGTACATATGACAGTAGATAAGAAACAAATGCCCCATCTAGTCTGCCCAATCTATCTACCTAAAAGTTTGACTTAATTATACCTCAGGATGGTCTTCTGCTTATCCCAGGCAAGTTTGACCCTACCACTTCCACTGGGTGCTATTCTTCTAATTTATACCCTTTGTAGGGCAGGTACATCTTGTCCTGATTTAATGACCTCACACAAATATGGAGACATTACACTTCAATCTTGCCATTAAATCACTAATAGATATATGATATCTACCTGTTAAACATTTGGTTTTCCATCTCACACGGATGATCTGTCATTTCTGGTGTTTTGAGCAAGGCATCCCCCTCCTCTCCTTGAGTGCTCCCCCCAGGGAAAAGTCTCTCCGTTTCCTCATACCCTTCTGTGCTTACACTCTCTCCATCTATGTGAGGCACAAAACATTACATTTTGGTAGGATGTTCTCAGAAGCAGAGTCTACTAGTTGGTGCGTATGATGGAGACCAACAACACTGCCATGTGCGTAGATGGAGACCAACAACACTGCCATGTGCGTAGATGGAGACCAACAACAATGCCATGTGCAAAGATGAAGACCAACAACATTGCCATGTGCGTAGATGGAGACCAACAACACTGCAATGTGCGTAGATGGAGACCAACAACACTGCCATGTGCGTAGATGGAGACCAACAACACTGCCATGTGCGTAGATGGAGACCAACAACAATGCCATGTGCAAAGATGAAGACCAACAACATTGCCATGTGCGAAGATAGAGACCAAAAACCCTGCCATGAGCGTAGATGGAGACCAACAACACTGCCGTGTGCGTAGATGGAGACCAAAAACACTGCTCGGGTGCAGGAATGGGGAAAGAAAGACAGAAGGTGAAAATCAGAAAGAGGAACAAAGAGTAACGCAGGGGTAAGAGGTGGAATGAAGGTGCAGGTTGTGTGGAGAGAAGAGGGATGAAGAGTGGGAAGAAAGTAACATAATAAAATCAGCTGGTTTCTGGGGGATGGAACTTCCCTGAGGGAAGAGGGAAGAGGGATGAGAGAAGAGGGAAGAGGAAAGAGGGAAGAGGGATGAGAGAAGAGGGATGAGAGAAGAGGGATGATAGAAGAGGGAAGAGGCATAAGGGAAGAGGGATAAGGGAAGAGGGATAAGGGAAGAGGGATAAGGGAAGAGGGATAAGGGAAGAGGGATAAGGGAAGAGGGACGATGGACGAGGGAAGAGGGATGAGGGAAGAGGGATGAGGGAAGAGGGATGAGGGAAGAGGGATGAGGGACGAGGGAAGAGAGAAGAGAGAAGAGAGAAGAGGGATAAGGGAAGAGGGATAGGGGAAGAGGGATAGGGGAAGAGGGATAAGGTAAGAGGGATAAGGTAAGAGGGATAAGGTAAGAGGGATAAGGGAAGAGGGATAGGGGAAGAGGGATAAGGTAAGAGGGATAAGGTAAGAGGGATAAGGGAAGAGGGATAAGGGAAGAGGGATAAGGGAAGAGGGATAAGGGAAGAGGGACGAGGGAAGAGGGACGAGGGAAGAGGGACGAGGGACGAGGGAAGAGAGAAGAGAGAAGAGGGATGAGGGAAGAGGGATAAGGGAAGAGGGATAAGGGAAGAGGGATAAGGGAAGAGGGATAAGGGAAGAGGGATAAGGGAAGAGGGATAAGGGAAGAGGGATAAGGGAAGCGGGATAAGGGACGAGGGATAAGGGACGAGGGAAGAGAGAAGAGAGAAGAGGGACGAGGGAAGAGAGAAGAGAGAAGAGAGAAGAGAGAAGAGAGAAGAGGGAAGAGGGAAGAGGGAAGAGGGAAGAGGGAAGAGAGAAGAGGGACGAGGGAAGAGAGAAGAGAGAAGAGGGAAGAGGGAAGAGGGAAGAGGGATGAGGGAAGAGGGATAAGGGAAGCGGGATAAGGGACGAGGGATAAGGGACGAGGGAAGAGAGAAGAGAGAAGAGGGACGAGGGAAGAGAGAAGAGAGAAGAGGGAAGAGGGAAGAGGGAAGAGAGAAGAGAGAAGAGGGACGAGGGAAGAGAGAAGAGAGAAGAGGGAAGAGGGAAGAGGGAAGAGGGATGAGGGATGAGGGATGAGGGATGAGGGACGAGGGAAGAGAGAAGAGGGATGAGGGAAGAGGGATGAGGGATGAGGGAAGATGGAAGAGGGATGAGGGATGAGGGAAGAGGGATGAGGGAAGATGGAAGAGGGATGAGGGAAGAGAGAAGAGGGAAGAGGGAAGAGGGAAGAGAGAAGAGGGACGAGGGAAGAGAGAAGAGAGAAGAGGGATGAGGGAAGAGAGAAGAGGGATAAGGGAAGAGGGATAAGGGAAGAGGGATAAGGGAAGAGGGATAAGGGAAGAGGGATAAGGGAAGAGGGATAAGGGAAGCGGGATAAGGGACGAGGGATAAGGGACGAGGGAAGAGAGAAGAGAGAAGAGGGACGAGGGAAGAGAGAAGAGAGAAGAGGGAAGAGGGAAGAGGGAAGAGAGAAGAGAGAAGAGGGACGAGGGAAGAGAGAAGAGAGAAGAGGGAAGAGGGAAGAGGGATGAGGGATGAGGGATGAGGGACGAGGGAAGAGAGAAGAGGGATGAGGGAAGAGGGATGAGGGATGAGGGAAGATGGAAGAGGGATGAGGGATGAGGGAAGAGGGAAGAGGGAAGAGGGATGAGGGATGAGGGAAGATGGAAGAGGGATGAGGGAAGAGAGAAGAGGGAAGAGGGAAGAGGGAAGATGGAAGAGAGAAGAGGGAAGAGGGATGAGAGAAGAGGGATGAGGGAAGAGGGAAGAGGGAAGAGGGATGAGGGATGAGGGAAGAGGGAAGAGGGAAGAGGGATGAGAGAAGAGGGATGAGGGAAGAGGGATGAGGGATGAGGGAAGAGGGAAGAGGGAAGAGGGAAGATGGACGAGGGAAGAGAGAAGAGGGAAGAGAGAAGAGGGAAGATGGACGAGGGAAGAGGGAAGAGGGAAGAGGGAAGAGGGAAGAGAGAAGAGGGAAGAGGGAAGAGGGATGAGGGATGAGGGAAGAGGGAAGAGGGATGAGGGATGAGGGATGAGGGATGAGGGAAGAGGGAAGAGGGAAGAGGGAAGAGACATGAGGGAAGAGGGATGAGAGAAGAGGAAGAGGGATGTGGGAAGAGGGAAAGACATGGGGAAGAGGGATGAGAGAAGAGGAAGAGGGATGTGGGAAGAGGAAGAGGGATGTGGGAAGAGGAAGAGGGATGTGGGAAGAGGGAAGAGGGAAGAGACATGAGGGAAGAGGGAAGAGAGAAGAGGAAGAGGGATGAGAGAAGAGGAAGAGGGAAGAGGGATGAGAGAAGAGGAAGAGGGATGAGAGAAGAGGAAGAGGGATGTGGGTGTGAGGCGCACATACCACCCCTTGTAAAAATAATAAACAAATAAATAAAATAATAAATATTTCCTTTCCCAAGAGGTCCACATTGAGGGTGGTAACGTGCCCATCCTGTGTATGTCTCCTATAGTAGTATGTGAGCGTTATACTCCAATGTACTATTTGATGGAGTGCAGGGTATATATATATATATATATATATCAGAGACTTACCTTCCTCTACATTGGCTCTCTCGCCCAGGCACCCGTCCGGTACACATGGCACACAGCGCCGGTGACAGTTAAATTGGCAATCTGGAAGAGAGTATTGGCAGCAATATTATAAGTCATACCATGTGGAGGCTGCTGACTGACCTAGTGACCCGGCCATGTGGGTCACTGCACTCCTGCCTGGCACGGAGTCCTGTACATATGATACATATCTGGATTATTAGGTCACTTTGTTCTTTGGGCCTCACCCTTTTCTAGTAAATGCTCAGGTGGTTCATATTGGTCTGTGGGGAATGAAATGTTTGACTGGATATAGTGTGAATGGCCCTTGTGGTGCCCTAACAAGAGGGGTGCTTGTTTTAGTTGGGCACCGATCATTAAAGGGACATGACAGGTTCCTGGGTATTACTAGGTATATAATATCTCTGGGTATATATTTACTAACATGTACTTTATTTCATTAAGACGTGCTTATATGCTCTGTTTTTAATGCCTTAAATCAAGCAAATAGTCCCTGGATGGGTCTGCCAACTGCAACTCACGAAGACACAGACTCAGCTGTACTGTATCTCATACTAACCAGTGACCATCTCCCTGCAACATACTGCTGAGATGAAGTAGGATAGGACACTACACTGCAAATGCAACCCTACAGAGTCTGTGTCTGCATACGCTGCAGAGGACAGACTCATAGAGGGAATATTTGTTTATGTTATTAAGAAGTGCTTATAAGCTCTGTTTTTACTGCCTTAAATCAAAGTACATGGCAGTAAATAGATAGTAACATCCAGGAACCTTCCATGTCCCTTTAAGAAAATTAATGCTCAGGGATACATAATAGCAATATTTAAGATTTAATTCACTTTCAAGATTACAGCTCCAGACTGCAGTTGAACTCTTTCTATTAACCATACATTACCAGATTTGGCCACTAGAGGCGCTATGGATATATTTCATAAGCGTGATGGTGCATTATGTGGCCTCATTTGCATGTCCCGCCCAGTTTTCCCAGACTGCAGTGCATATACTGTATTTCTGAGAAATTTGAGCAGGAAATAAGTTTTCATCAACTTATTTTTAGACATTCAAATAGAATCACTAATGTACTATTCCTTATTTGTACTAATATATAATTCATATATATATATTCTTTTTTATTATTATATTGGGGGAGGCAGGGGCATAGGAAGATTTAAATTGTGTTTAAATTCTCAATCAGAATAATATGGCTGTAAAATACTGTTGTAGCTGTTCATTAAAGCCACTAATAAACATATAACTACTAGCGAATTGCCCGTCAAAAAATGACGGCAATCAAATTGTAAGGTAGCTAATGCTGTTTGGTGTATAATAATGAAATATATAATACATTAATAAATGAATATACTTTACCTATTTTGAAGCATTGTGTTGAAGAGCTGGCAATCTGTTTTCATATTGCTGCAGCATTAGTGGCGTGTTGCTGCTGTGTAAGCGTGGTGAATGCGTGCAGTGTAAGAGTGTGCGTGCGCGAGACGAAACCGTTAGCGTAGTGGTGTACTTCCGCATTGGCGTAAAATGGCGGGTTATCTGTGTTATGGGTGTTTGCGGATTAGCCGTCGGTGCTTCGTGGTGTTTTGCGAGTGTGTTGTGGTCTTTTTTACGTGTTGAGAGTGCTGTAGCCTCGTTTTCGTTTTGTTCGGCGGCCATTTTTTCTCTCGCATATCAAATTTTTTATTGTCCAAACTCTTTTATTTTGATTGAAATGAAGGTGTAAGTTGCATTTTTGAGGTCCTGGATGCTCCCTGTTGCTGTAGGTAAGTTTTTTATGTATGTGCTGTGTGTATGTATGGTGGTTTTAATTTTGTAATGTTCGCGAGTTGCGTCCGAGTGTTGCGAGGCCGTAATGTGTGTGAACGTGTGTGGTATGTTGTTTGCGAGTGTCGTAATGTGTGTGCCGTGTTATTTGCGTTGCGACGTTTATGGCCTCCAGCCCATGATGCCATGTCCCCCCAGGCTAAGCCTTCATGTCCCCCAAGGCCAGGCCTTCATGGGCCCGATCAGACCCATCAGACTACTTACATTCATCGAAGCTGTTCAGAAAATGTGCAGGCAGGGGAGACATGGCGGAGGTGAATTGAGATGCTCCAATTAATGTAAGTAGTCTGATGGGTGTAATGGGGCATGGAGTTCTGCTCCCTCTCTCCAGCGGCGGGGTATTGTGGGGAGGAGGTGGCTGCAGGGCCTCAGCGTGAGCAACGGGCTGTACGCTGCGAGCAAGGGCCTCAGTTGCTGGGATGGAGCGCCTTCGGCTCTCCATCCCAGCAACTGAGGCCCTTGCCCGCGCGACGCGAGGGGCCGCGGGCTCAGGTAAATACAGTGATTGAGTATCCAGTTGGTGACCAGGAGTGCCTCAGTTGCTGGCATGGAGCGCCTTCGGCGCTCCATGCCAGCAACTGCGGCCCTCGCAAGCGTGAGCAACGGCTTAAGCAAGCTCGTATGCTCACAACTATATATGTGATACAGATAAATTATTAGTGAAATTTACATTGTTTTGTTTTTATATTTTTCTTAGTCATCCAAATTTTATTAAATATATTTTATTTTATTATTAATAAATGTTACATTTTATGGACTATTTGCCTATTTGTTTTTCCAAAAAGGTATCATTTTCTGACTGAATTCTATTTCAGTTATTGGTAATAAGATTATTTATTGTACCGTTTGGATTTCTCTCCCATTTTTGGCTACCCCACTCATTTTGAGAATGGTCTCAGAATTGTTCTAGCACCCATCGTATTAAAGTTACATCCTCTTTAATATAATACATTGTGCTATATAACACATTCATACAGCATTAAGCTATCTCCATAAAGCCCTGGTATTATTTTTAAGTGTTGTAAATTCTACTTATTAATCAACGTAAAAAGGGCCCAGAGTAATAAACAGTTGAGCCATATTCTGTCCTGTGATGCTCTTGAGGCATGACGAGTCACGTGTTTGCTTGTTTAATGAATGAGTCAGCTCTCCTGGCCAGTTGGTGGAAAGAGTTAATTCTTGAAACATCTAATGCTGTGAGTATCTGTTATTTGTGTAGTTCTAAGTACATTTGGTGTTCATAATATGAAGTTGAACAATGCCAAGAAATTTCATCTGGAGTCATTTTGCTACATTTGAGGTGAGTGATATTTACAAATCACTTTTACTCCACTTATTAAGAAGTGTTATGATCTTTTCTTTGGATGCAAAGTAGGAGACCAAGATAAAAGTTGTGCCCCTCATTTTTGTGGTCGTACCTGTATGAGACTTCTCACAAGTTGGTCAACAGGTTATCGACACATTACATTTGCTGTTTCAATGATTTGGCAAGAAGAAAAAGATCAAGAGAGATTGCTTATTTCAGGCATCGGTTCTAAGTCGAAGCACACTGTGACATATCCAAATTTACCATCGGCCATCGGGCCAGTGCTGCATAGAGAAGAATCGCCTGTGCCAACGACTCCAGAAGAAGCAATACTTAGTGATGATGAACAAAAATATCCTGTAGAGCATGGGGATGATGACATAAGGCTTGATCCAACCTTGGAGGCTTCCTGTTCATTGTTACAACCACATTTCCTTACCCAAGGAGATCTCAATGACCTCGTCCGAGACTTGAACCTATCTAAAACGCAAGCAGAACCTTCGGGCGCCAGGATGAAGGCTGGAATCTTCTCCATAAGGAAACTAATGTTTTATTTTAGAGAAAGGCATAGTGACTTTAAGGATTTATTTTTCCTTGAAGATGAACTTGTTTTTGGCAATGATGTTTATTCTGTCATGGAAGCACTTGGCCACAAGTACAAAACAGAGGATTGGCGTTTATTTTTCGATTCTTCTAAAGTTAGCTTGAAAGCTTCTCTACCAAGGAAAGACGTTTCCATCAGTGCCGTGAGCTCATGCTGCCATATCAAGGAAACTTATGAGAGCATGAAGAATACCAATGGAATATCTGTGGTGACTTGCAAGTAGTCGCTTTTTTGCTTGGACAACAACTTGGTCGCACAGAGTACAGCCGTCTTCTTTGTGAGTGGGACAACAGAGTCCGAAGAAATCATTAAACCCAGAAACAATGGCCAAACGAGCATCACTAACTCCAGGACAGAAGAATGTGGTCAATACACCACTCGCTGATCCAGAAAAAGTGTATCTACCTCCACTCCATATAAAGCTTGGTCTAATGAAGAACTTTGTCAAAGCGATGGATCGAAGTAGACCTGGATTTACATGTTTAAGAAAAAATTCCCGAGGATCAACGATGCAAAGATCAAAGAAGGGAACTTTGTAGGACCTCAAATAAGATTAAAGATGAGAACTTGGATAGTCAGTTGACCCAGGCTGAAAAGGCTGTATGGACATCTTTCAAGAGTGTTTGCCAGAACTTCTTAGGGAATCATAAGGCAGAAAACTACAAATAAATAGTGGACGATCTTTTGCAATCTTACAAGACCATGGGATGTCACATGTCTTTGATAATCCATTTCTTGTATCCGCACCTGGATTCCTTTCCAGTAAATCTTGGGGAAGTCAGCGATGAACATGGTGAAAGATTCCACCAGGACATTTCCAAAATGGAAAAGCGGTACCGGGGTAAGTGGAGTCCAGCAATGGTTTCCGATTACTGTTGGACCCTTAAGACGGATGTTCCTGAGGAAAAATACAGGAGAAAGTCCCATACTTCTACCTTTTAGGGGAGTTAGTCCTTTTGTTGTTGTTTGGCCCTCAGTGGCGTCCGAATCTCGGTGACTCGATGGACCACCGCATGCCAGGTGCAACTCTCAGTCACTGCCCCTCTGAGCTCCATCAAGTTCATGTTCATTGCTTCAGTGACCTCATCTATCCATCTCCGCCTCTGTCATCCACTTCTTGTGCTTTCAATCTTTCCCAGCATCAGAGTCTTTTCTATGGTATCCTGCCATCTCATGATATGGCCAAAATATTTGAGCTTCAGCCTCATGATCAAACCTTCCAGTGACCAGTTTGTCTTGATTTCCTGGAGTATTGATTTATTGGATCTTCTTGCAGTCCAGGGGACTCTAAGCCGTCTTCTCCAAGACCAGTCCTATGTACGTATTGTAAATATATGTAATGCTGTAAACTTAAAATCCTTACACGATTTGTATTCAGCACAAAAATACTGTAAAGATTACCTATTTTGACCTTTGAGATGAAAAAAGTAAACTTTGGTGACCAGTGATATTTTTTTGAATGGAAAATTAAATATTTAAATCGTAATATATTTGTTATTATATACAATTACGCTGCATTGGGATTAGCCATTTTAGCTTCTACCCCTGTGTGTGGCCCCCAGATGTTTACCTTTCCTAATATAATTATTGGACATTGGGTGGCCTTGGGTGGCCTTGGACCTCGTTACATTACCTTTACACTGCATGCCCTGTCTGAAGAGCCCCTTGAGGAGGCGCCGGCAGTGCTGGCAGATGGTGGGCCGCGTGTACGAGTGGACCTGGAAGGTGTGAGGAACCTTCACTTTGTTTAGTTCCAGCCAGTCTTTCCATATCGGGCGGCCACTCGCCGAGGGGCGCTTCTTACTGCTGACCTGTACCGAGAGGGAGGTCAGAGATAGACAGGGGGGTATGAGAGAGAGGCGAGAGAGAGGCAAGAGAGAGGCGAGAGAGAGGCGAGAGAAAGGCGAGAGAGGGGGGAGGCGAGAGAGGGGGGAGGCGAGAGAGGCGGGATGCGAGAGAGGGGGGATGCGAGAGAGGGGGGATGCGAGAGAGGGGGGAGGCGAGAGAGGGGGGAGGCGAGAGAGACACACACACAGAGAGAGAGAGAGACAGACACACAGAGAGAGAGAGAGGTCAGAATGAGATGTGAGAGAGAGGTCAGAGTGAGATGTGAGAGAGAGGTCAGAGTGAGATGTGAGAGAGGTCAGAGTGAGAGGAGAGAGAGGTCAGAGTGAGATGAGAGAGAGGTCAGAGCGTGATGAGAGAGGTCAGAGTGAGATGTGAGAGGTCAGAGTGAGATGAGAGAGAGAGGTCAGAGTGAGATGAGAGAGAGAGGTCAGAGTGAGATGAGAGAGAGAGGTCAGAGTGAGATGAGAGAGAGAGGTCAGAGTGAGATGAGAGAGAGAGGTCAGAGTGAGATGAGAGAGAGAGGTCAGAGTGAGATGAGAGAGAGAGGTCAGAGTGAGATGAGAGAGAGAGGTCAGAGTGAGATGTGAGAGAGAGGTCAGAGTGAGATGTGAGAGAGGTCAGAGTGAGAGGAGAGAGAGGTCAGAGTGAGATGTGAGAGAGGTCAGAGTGAGATGTGAGAGGTCAGAGTGAGATGAGAGAGAGAGGTCAGAGTGAGATGAGAGAGAGAGGTCAGAGTGAGATGAGAGAGAGAGGTCAGAGTGAGAGGAGAGAGAGGTCAGAGTGAGATGTGAGAGAGGTCAGAGTGAGATGAGAGAGAGGTCAGAGCGTGATGAGAGAGAGAGGTCAGAGTGAGATGAGAGAGAGAGAGAGAGAGAGAGAGGTCAGAGTGAGATGAGAGAGAGGTCAGAGTGAGATGAGAGAGAGGTCAGAGTGAGATGAGAGAGAGGTCAGAGTGTGATGAGAGAGAGGTCAGAGTGAGATGAGAGAGAGGTCAGAGTGAGATGAGAGAGAGGTCAGAGTGAGATGTGAGAGGTCAGAGTGAGATGAGAGAGAGGTGAGAGTGAGATGAGAGAGAGGTCAGAGTGTGATGTGAGAGAGGTCAGAGTGAGATGAGAGAGAGAGGTCAAAATGAGAGGAGAGAGAGAGGTCAGAGTGAGACGAGAGAGAGAGGTCAGAGTGAGACGAGAGAGAGAGGTCAAAATGAGAGGAGAGAGAGAGGTCAGAGTGAGATGTGAGAGAGAGGTCAGAGTAAGACGAGAGAGAGAGGTCAGAGTGAGATGTGAGAGAGAGGTCAGAGTAAGACGAGAGAGAGAGGTCAGAGTGAGATGAGGGAGAGGTCAGAGTGTGATGAGAGAGAGGTCAGAGTGAGATGAGAGAGAGGTCAGAGTGAGATGAGAGAGAGGTCAGAGTGAGATGAGAGAGAGGTCAGAGTGAGATGTGAGAGGTCAGAGTGAGATGAGAGAGAGAGGTCAGAGTGAGATGAGAGAGAGAGGTCAGAGTGAGATGAGAGAGAGAGGTCAGAGTGAGATGAGAGAGAGAGGTCAGAGTGAGATGAGAGAGAGAGGTCAGAGTGAGATGAGAGAGAGGTCAGAGTGAGATGAGAGAGAGGTCAGAGTGAGATGAGAGAGAGGTCAGAGTGAGATGTGAGAGAGGTCAGAGTGTGATGAGAGAGAGGTCAGAGTGAGATGAGAGAGAGGTCAGAGTGAGATGAGAGAGAGGTCAGAGTGAGATGTGAGAGAGAGGTCAGAGTGAGATGAGAGAGAGAGGTCAGAGTGAGATGAGAGAGAGGTCAGAGTGAGATGTGAGAGAGGTCAGAGTGTGATGTGAGAGAGGTCAGAGTGAGATGTGAGAGAGAGGTCAGAGTGAGATGTGAGAGAGAGGTCAGAGTGAGATGAGAGAGAGGTCAGAGTGAGATGAGAGAGAGGTCAGAGTGAGATGTGAGAGAGAGGTCAGAGTGAGATGAGAGAGAGAGGTCAGAGTGAGATGAGAGAGAGGTCAGAGTGAGATGAGAGAGAGGTCAGAGTGAGATGAGAGAGAGGTCAGAGTGTGATGTGAGAGAGGTCAGAGTGAGATGTGAGAGAGAGGTCAGAGTGAGATGAGAGAGAGGTCAGAGTGAGATGAGAGAGAGGTCAGAGTGTGATGTGAGAGAGGTCAGAGTGTGATGAGAGAGAGGTCAGAGTGTGATGTGAGAGAGGTCAGAGTGAGATGTGAGAGAGAGGTCAGAGTGAGATGTGAGAGAGGTCAGAGTGTGATGTGAGAGAGGTCAGAGTGAGATGTGAGAGAGGTCAGAGTGAGATGAGAGAGAGGTCAGAGCGTGATGAGAGAGAGGTCAGAGTGAGATGTGAGAGGTCAGAGTGAGATGAGAGAGAGAGGTCAGAGTGAGATGAGAGAGAGAGGTCAGAGTGTGATGAGAGAGAGGTCAGAGTGAGATGAGAGAGAGAGGTCAGAGTGAGATGAGAGAGAGGTGAGAGTGAGATGAGAGAGAGGTCAGAGCGAGATGAGAGAGAGGTCAGAGCGAGATGAGAGAGAGGTCAGAGCGTGATGAGAGAGAGGTCAGAGTGAGATGTGAGAGGTCAGAGTGAGATGAGAGAGAGAGAGAGAGAGAGAGAGAGGTCAGAGTGAGATGAGAGAGGTCAGAGTGAGATGAGAGAGAGGTCAGAGTGAGATGAGAGAGAGAGAGAGGTCAGAGTGTGATGGGGGGCATGGGGGGAGAGCGGAGCATGAGAGAGTGATAGAGAGATGAGGCGGCCATAGGAGGCGTGCTTTGCACCTTCTGCACCGGCTCACCTGCTGGTACTCTCGGCTCTCCGCGCTGGGGCCCCCCAGGTCCTCCAGGCTGCCCCCTGTTGGTAGGGTCACTGCTCTGGGCTTATGGATGGAGCTGGACCCTGTGAATGAGCGACTGGACAGATGGCTTCTCTTCACCCCTCTGCAGTTATTTGGGATCTTAAAGGCGCAGCGCTTGTGATAATTCAGACCACATCCTGAAAATATAAAACATGACTTGATATTGTGGAAAAGTTTTTAATATTTTTTTAAATAAATATTACATTTTTTAGTTAATGATTTCAGTCATTTTATATTTGTTCCTACCAGGATGAGATACCTAGGATAGGTGGGAGGGACAGTGGATTTCGATACAATCTCTATTCAGTTATGTTGAAAACCTCAACTCTAGTAGGATAGCCCCTCCTTTATCTACAGACCAGCAGGCCAGGATGAGCCCCCATGACACAAGCAGACTTGGCCAAATATTACATTTTCTCTACAATGATTTGATGCTCCTCACTGACAGGAGCACCTTCACTAGGACAGTCCAGCACCAAAATGTCAGGTCATTTGCTTCTGAAAAAAAGAGAAACAGTCACCCCAAGAAGTACACATCGTCCATGCACTTGGCTTAGATGTTTCTCATGTTAGGTGGAAATTGACCTGGTATTTCAGGGCTGGATTGTCCTTGTGATGGAGTATCTTTGTATGGAGCTAGTGATCATTATTATTTTTATAGCAATTTTGCATTAAAGTCGCTACAGAGAACAATGTTGTATATTAATCACCCAAACACCTGGAGACCATGCTCACCTTGGCATTTTAAGCCTTGTCTGACCAGGCCGAACAACATCTCGCCACAGTAGTCACAGAAGGCGGGAGACTTGTAGGAGTGAACCAGGAGAACGTGGGGTCTGATGGAGAAGTCCAGGGACACGGAGGCTGCGGAGATTAGAGGTTAGAGACTCAATAAACGGAGCTTTAGTGGCAGATAAGACTTCTGGGTAATGATATGCAAACGAGGCCTGTGACATCACACCGACTGACATGTAAATGTGGATCACGTACAGAAATAGATGTACAGCTCCTTATGTAAAGTGTATTAAAGCTATATGGTGAGCCTCATTTGCATGTTACTACCCAGAAGCCTTAGCTGCAGTGGAAGAACTGGGAAAACAGATCTTAGGACACAACAAGGTACTATATTATTCATGACAACGTAAAGAGCGGAGGGATACTAATCACTGTGACTATGGGGTTTAGAGCTTCGGAACGTCACCTTGTGTCCAGTTGGCCGGGACCAGTATGGATATCTCAGGGATGATTGGCACAAACCTTTCCAGGTACCCTACTGGGATAACTAGTGGTCCAAGTACATCTAAATCCCCATACTGTGCCAGCCCTGCTTCTAAGTGTCCAAAATCCCACATTAAAACACCAAAAGAACCTCAAAATCTGGCAGAAATTTCAAAAAGGAAAACACTTTTCCCGCACATCTTCCAACCCTCTACCTGATGGCACAAGTATATGTATAGGTTTTTGGGGTGTAGATTTTGGATATCACAGTTACATCATAGTCCAGGTCTCACCGGGAAGAACCACTTCAATCAGATCGCCCTCGAGGACGGGGTCATTGAGGTGCAGGCGCTCGAGGACATTCTCCGAGCTCATGTTATGGCGGAACAGATGGATTTTTTCGGAGACTCCCAGGAAGCCATATTCAGGGTACTGGAAAAGAGCAAATACAAATGTTTTATGGGGTAATAGGAGGAGATATAGGGAGCAGTTATAGGGAGCAATAGTGGGAAAAATAGGGAGCAGTGATAAAGAGCAGTGGGGGGCTCATCATTGTATAATATTACCCCCCATCCCCCACTACAGACATTATAGAATCGATGGACTTATGGTCAAGTAACGCAAGTGAGCTGCAAAAAAACACAAAAGGAGGAAACAAATGGCTACTGACTGCGGAGATACCACCGGACCCCAAAACTAGTGGGCCATCTCAGCTTGTGACGTAGAGTAAGAAGAAATATAGGGAGTTATGGGAGGAGGCACGAGGAGCGATAGGAGGAAACACAGGGAGCGATAGGAGGAAACACAGGGAGCGAAAGGAGGAAACACAGGAAACGATAGGAGGAAACACAGGGAGCAAAAGGAGGAAACACAGGGAGCGATAGGAGGAAACACAGGGAGCGAAAGGAGGAAACACAGGGAGCGATAGGAGGAAACACAGGGAGCAAAAGGAGGAAACACAGGGAGCGATAGGAGGAAACACAGGGAGCGATAGGAGGAAACACAGGGAGCGATAGGAGGAAACACAGGGAGCGAAAGGAGGAAACACAGGGAGCGAAAGGAGGAAACACAGGGAGCGAAAGGAGGAAACACAGGGAGCTATAGGAGGAAACACAGGGAGCGATAGGAGGAAACACAGGGAGCGATAAGAGGAAACCCAGGGAGCGATAGGAGGAAACAGGGAGAGATAAGAGGAAACACAGGGAGCGATAGGAGGAAACACAGGGAGCGATAGGAGGAAACCCAGGGAGCGGAAGGAGGAAACCCAGGGAGCGATAGGAGGAAACCCAGGGAGCGATAGGAGGAAACCCAGGGAGCGATAGGAGGAAACCCAGGGAGCGATAGGAGGAAACCCAGGGAGCGATAGGAGGAAACCCAGGGAGCGATAGGAGGAAACACAGGAAGCGATAAGAGGAAACACAGGAAGCGATAAGAGGAAACCCAGGGAGCCATAGGAGGAAACCCAGGGAGCGATAGGAGGAAACCCAGGTAGCGATAGGAGGAAACCCAGGTAGCGATAGGAGGAAACCCAGGTAGCGATAGGAGGAAACCCAGGGAGCGATAGGAGGAAACCCAGGGAGCGATAGGAGGAAACCCAGGGAGCGATAGGAGGAAACCCAGGGAGAGATAGGAGGAAACCCAGGGAGAGATAAGAGGAAACACAGGGAGCGATAGGAGGAAACACAGGGAGCGATAGGAGGAAACACAGGGAGCGATAGGAGGAAACACAGGGAGCGATAGGAGGAAACACAGGGAGCGATAAGAGGAAACCCAGGGAGCGATAAGAGGAAACACAGGGAGAGATAGGAGGAAACACAGGGAGAGATAGGAGGAAACACAGGGAGAGATAAGAGGAAACCCAGGGAGCGATAGGAGGAAACCCAGGGAACGATAGGAGGAAACCCAGGGAACGATAGGAGGAAACCCAGGGAACGATAGGAGGAAACCCAGGGAGCGATAGGAGGAAACCCAGGGAGCGATAGGAGGAAACCCAGGGAGCGATAGGAGGAAACCCAGGGAGAGATAGGAGGAAACACAGGGAGCGATAGGAGGAAACACAGGGAGCGATAGGAGGAAACCCAGGGAGCGATAGGAGGAAACCCAGGGAGCGATAGGAGGAAACCCAGGGAGCGATAGGAGGAAACACAGGAAGCGATAGGAGGAAACACAAAGAGTGATAGGAGGAGGTATAAGGGGAGATAGAAGGAAATGCACAGAGTGAAAGGAGGAGGTATAAGGAGAGATAGGAGGAGGTATAAGGAGAGATGGGAGGAGGTATAAGGAGAGATAGGAGGAATTACAGGGAGCCATAAGGGAAAACACGGGGAGCCATTATTATTTATTTATTATCTTTTCTTTGTATCGCGCCAACATATTGCCTAGCGCTGTACAGGGGATAAAAACAAGGGAAATACAATATTAACAAATTCAGAAGTAGAAGGGCCCTGTTTTGAGCTTAGAATCTTTTTTTCCCCAAAGCACCCTACAAGACTGGAAACTCGCTACTTACAATCTAAACGGAATAAAAGGGCATAGACCTGGGAAAGAGTAACATAAAAGGAATAGCAATGGTCTGGAAGTTAGTGAAAGTTAGAAAGCATTTTATTTAGTGAGAGAGGGGAGGGATCTAGTATGTTGGCTGACCCCTAGTGTTGAGATAATATAATCTGTGAGTGATAATCTGTAAATCAGGTGTTTTCCATGGCTCTATACTTTTAATTTGAATTAGAGTGGGTGGGCAGTATTCTCAGAATCTCACAGATTTAGTAGGCCTTGAAGCAGAGTGAATTAGCAGGAAGGGTGTGGGCTGTGGATTAGGCTCTGGTCTAACTGGTGTGAGATGCAGCCAGAGGCTCTGAGGCCTAGAAGATAGGGGAGATAGAGAGGAAGGGGAGAGAGACCTTAGAATGAAGGTATGTGAGGAGGGGGAGGAGAGTGGAGGTAATAATGCAAACCATAACTGGGGAAAGGATGGGGGAAGGTGGGGACAGCCAAGCTGGGTATAGGAAACAGTTAGGAAATGAAAACAAAAAGCTAGAAACAAGAGGAAATACAGGGAGCGATAGGAAGAAGCAGCTATAGGGAGCAGTAGGGGGGGATATGGGGAGTAGCTCTTTGGATTAACAGTAAGTATTTTCTGGAGTAGATATAATACATATATTTAGTAACCTCTCCATATAACTCCCGGCAGTTTTGCTGCTTGATGCCGTGTGACTGGTCTGACAGGTGCAGTCGCGCTCCGCTGCGCTCTGGGAGGGGGGGCCTGACTAATACACAATATGTCACCCATTACACCTGGGGCTCATTCCATGCATCACTGACCTCGGCCTGATCACTAACCAGTCACGGACTGTGAGCCGGCCGCGCCGTATAGTGACACTGAGTATCTACACACTGATAATGAGCCGGCCGCGCTGTATAGTGATACTGAGTATCTACACACTGATAATGAGCAGGCCCCGCCGTATAGTGATACTGAGTATCTACACACTGATAATGAGCAGGCCCCGCCATATAGTGATGCTGAGTATCTACACACTGATAATGAGCAGGCCGCGCCGTATAGTGATACCGAGTATCTTCTGGACACTCCCGTGGTCCCGGCCCGACACATTTCTTGCCTTATATAGGTATAAATATTTATATTTCGCTGCATTTTCTTTTCGCCTCTCTGTGAAACTCCAAGAAATAAATCTCCTTCCCAGAATGTCCCAAATCACAAAGAAAGAAAAAGAAAATACTCTGAGGACATAAAGTAAACTTGGGGAGTTTTACAAAACCTAAAAAGGATCTTTCTGCAGACATTCGTAAAATGACCGAGAAACGCCAGATACGGAGAATCAACAGAGCAAATGTCATCCACAGTCTAAAATAAATAAATGTAAATAAATAGTAAAAATAAAAAGAAGTAAAACAAATGATAAAAAAAATAGAAGAAATAATACATCAAATAAATAAATAAAAAAAGATAAATAATAAATACAAATAAATAATAGTTTCTATTTACTTTTATGTACTTTATTTTATTAGGAAGTGCTTAGAAGCTCTGAATTTACTGACTAAAATTACACAATTAGTCCCTGTATGGGTCTGCCCTCTGCAGCGTATGCAGACATGGACTCTATAGGGCTTGATGTATAGTGTAGTGTCCTAGCCTATCAGGGACCATGTCTCAGCAGCGTATTGCAGAGAGATGGTCACTGACTGGTTAGTATGAGACACTGCACAGTCAGTACTACAGGGTCTGTGACTGCATATGCTGCAGATGTCGAACCCATGCAAGGAATATTTGTGTGATTTTAGGCAGTAAATACAAAGCTTATAAGCACATCCTAATAAAGTACATCCAATAGATACATTGGGATATCATATACCTGGTAACACCCAGGAACCTGCCATGTCCCTTTAAGCATAAACTTTCTATTCTCCTAATGACTTTATCCCCAGGATAAAGTGTCCTCGTTACCACCTCTGCACACAGACGGCTCCCTGCCCCTTACTCTCCAGACCCTTTCCCCTCTTCCTCTCACGCTCCCCCGCTCCCCTCTCCATCTCCCCTCCCCTGACCCACAACCTTGCCCATCTCCCCTGTCCAAATCCCCAGCCCCTCTCCCCTGTCCCTCTCCCCCGTCCCTCTCCCCATCCACTTGCCTCACTCCCCCGCCCCTCTCCCGTGCCTCTCCCCTGTCCCTCCCCCGTCCCTCTCCCCATCCACTTGCCTCACTCCCCCGTCCCTCTCCCCCGTCCCTCTCCCCCGTCCCTCTCCCCATCCACTTGCCTCACTCCCCCGTCCCTCTCCCCCGTCCCTCTCCCCCGTCCCTCTCCCCCGTCCCTCTCCCCATCCACTTGCCTCACTCCCCCGCCCCTCTCCCGTGCCTCTCCCCTGTCCCTCCCCCGTCCCTCTCCCCATCCACTTGCCTCACTCCCCCGTCCCTCTCCCCCGTCCCTCTCCCCCGTCCCTCTCCCCCGTCCCTCTCCCCCCGTCCCTCTCCCCCGTCCCTCTCCCCCGTCCCTCTCCCCATCCACTTGCCTCACTCCCCCGTCCCTCTCACCTGCCCCTCTCCCCATCCACTTGCCTCACTCCCCCGTCCCTCTCCCCCGTCCCTCTCCCCCGTCCCTCTCCCCCGTCCCTCGCCTCACTCCCCTGCCCCTCCCCAATCTCACAGACTGACCTTTTGTTCTGATTCTTCTTTTTCCAAAACACGCTCCCTTCCTGTCTTTTGTTTGGTTGTGTTTATTTTTGGCATCGGCTGTTTTCAGATTCAATGGTCCGAGAAGAAGCGTCTGTCACCTAATGTGGGAGAGGACCCGTATGTCACCTAATGTGGGGAGAGGACCCGTATGTCACCTAATGTGGGAGAGGACCCGTATGTCACCTAATGTGGGGAGAGGACCCGTATGTCACCTAATGTGGGGAGAGGACCCGTATGTCACCTAATGTGGGGAGAGGACCCGTATGTCACCTAATGTGGGGAGAGGACCCGTATGTCACCTAATGTGGGGAGAGGACCCGTATGTCACCTAATGTGGGGAGAGGACCCGTATGTCACCTAATGTGTGAGGGGACCCGTCTGTCACCTAATGTGTGAGGGGACCCGTATGTCACCTAATGTGGGGAGAGGACCCGTATGTCACCTAATGTGGGGAGAGGACCCATCTGCCACCTAATGTGGGGAGAGGACCCGTATGTCACCTAATGTGGGAGAGGCCCCGTATGTCACCTAATGTGGGAGAGGACCCGTATGTCACCTAATGTGGGGAGAGGACCCGTATGTCACCTAATGTGGGGAGAGGACCCATCTGCCACCTAATGTGGGGAGAGGACCCGTATGTCACCTAATGTGGGGAGAGGACCAATCTGTCACCTAATGTGGGGAGAGGACCCGTATGTCACCTAATGTGGGGAGAGGACCCGTATGTCACCTAATGTGGGGAGAGGACCCGTATGTCACCTAATGTGGGGAGAGGACCCGTATGTCACCTAATGTGAGAGAGGACCCATCTGCCACCTAATGTGTGAGGGGACCCGTATGTCACCTTATGTGGGGAGAGGACCCGTATGTCACCTAATGTGTGAGGGGACCCGTCTGTCACCTAATGTGGGGAGAGGGCCCGTATGTCACCTAATGTGGGAGAGGGCCCGTATGTCACCTAATGTGGGGAGAGGACCCATCTGTCACCTAATGTGGGGAGAGGACCCGTATGTCACCTAATGTGGGAGAGGGCCCGTATGTCACCTAATGTGGGGAGAGGGCCCGTATGTCACCTAATGTGGGGAGAGGACCCATCTGCCACCTAATCTGGGGAGAGGACCCGTATGTCACCTAATGTGGGGAGAGTACCCGTATGTCACCTAATGTGGGGAGAGGACCCGTATGTCACCTAATGTGGGGAGAGGACCAATCTGTCACCTAATGTGGGGAGAGGACCCATCTGTCACCTAATGTGGGGAGAGGACCCGTATGTCACCTAATGTGGGGAGAGGACCCGTATGTCACCTTATGTGGGGAGAGGACCCGTATGTCACCTAATGTGGGGAGAGGACCTGTATGTCACCTAATGTGAGAGAGGACCCATCTGCCACCTAATGTGGGGAGAGGACCCGTATGTCACCTAATGTGGGGAGAGGACCCATCTGCCACCTAATGTGGGGAGAGGACCCGTATGTCACCTAATGTGGGAGAGGCCCCGTATGTCACCTAATGTGGGAGAGGACCCGTATGTCACCTAATGTGGGAGAGGACCCGTATGTCACCTAATGTGGGGAGAGGACCCGTATGTCACCTAATGTGGGGAGAGGACCCATCTGCCACCTAATGTGGGGAGAGGACCCGTATGTCACCTAATGTGGGGAGAGGACCAATCTGTCACCTAATGTGGGAGAGGACCCGTCTGTCACCTAATGTGGGGAGAGGACCCGTATGTCACCTAATGTGGGAGAGGACCCGTCTGTCACCTAATGTGTGAAAGGACCCGGGTATGTCACCTAATGTGGGGAGAGGACTTGTATGTCACCTAATGTGGGGAGAGGACCCGTATGTCACCTAATGTGAGAGAGGACCCATCTGCCACCTAATGTGTGAAAGGACCCGTCTGTCATCTAATGTGGGGAGAGGACCCGTATGTCACCTAATGTGGGAGAGGACCCGTATGTCACCTAATGTGTGAAAGGACCCGTCTGTCACCTAATGTGTGGAGAGGACCCGTATGTCACCTAATGTGGGAGAGGACCCGTATGTCACCTAATGTGGGGAGAGGACCTGTATGTCACCTTATGTGGGGAGAGGACCCGTCTGTCACCTTATGTGGGGAGAGGACCCGTCTGTCACCTAATGTGGGAGAGGACCCGTATGTCACCTAATGTGAGAGAGGACCCGTATGTCACCTAATGTGGGGAGAGGACCCATATGTCACCTAATGTGTGGAGAGGACCCGTCTGTCACCTAATGTGGGAGAGGACCCGTTTGTCACCTTATGTGGGGAGAGGACCCATATGTCACCTGGGGGGTATACATCCCAGGCTCCAGGGTTAGACACATTGGTGACATATGGGACTACTGTGAACGTTTAAGCAAAATGTCCCTGATTAGAGTTCACAGCTATAATCCAATTGCTTATATTTAAAGGGCTCTGCACGGGCCTGACGAGAGGAGCCGGGTGTTGTTATTATATGTTGGTCATTTATGGAAAGAAAAAAACATTCCAATGTTGGGTCATATGGGAAAACATTCCTTCCCAGCAGTCACAGGTAATGAGAGCCAACTATAAAGGGGACACTTCCTTTTATTTCGGTTTCTGACTATTCATAAATTCACCGGAGAGTACTTGGGCCAGATGAACTAAATGGCCTAGTGTAAGCCTTCTCCAATCTCACTATGATTTGACAGAGGAAGTAGGAAGATGTTACTCTAATTCTAAGAAGTCCCCAAAGTGTAAGTTTACTACAACAGATGACATTTAGGAGAATAAAACTCGAGTCACTTTAACAATAAGTGGATGGTCCTGATCCGTTAGGAACGACATTTACCGACTACACTTGGATGGACACATCCCAAGGTTTCAAATCAGTGACCTCTCTCAGTCGCATGTTGCAGAATGTTGCCACGGATTGGCTACT
>CM050175.1:1032239-1037239 GCA_027410445.1 Discoglossus pictus | reverse complement strand
GGCTCAGACTGGTGTGACCAAAGTGACACAGGACAGGAAATGAGGAAGCGGCGAGAGGAAGCGCGCGTTATATTTATATACATGGTGCGAGCTTCGTGTTCATCTTGTGTATACACATATCACTGGTCTGTATGAAGAGATTAACACAAAGCTTTTGGTACTTAAATTACTTATTTGCTTCTTATAACTAGAATTAATAAATAAATACATATATATATATATTATGTATCTCTCTCCCTGTATGTCATATATATAAATATAATAAAATAAAAAAAACAGTAATTTTTTCAAAGATAAATATATAAATTTGTATAATAACATATACTTTAAGAATTAAATATCTCTGTGATGATTACCATGTATCCACCTGGTTATACTTTATCACCCCCTACATAATGGCCCTTGATAAGGAGACTTAGAATCGATCAGTGCATTGAACACGAGTATTGATCATGGGTCTTTACGTGTTCATTTGTTTATCGCACTTCTCAGCATTATAAAGGATGGCGATATATCCCGAGCTTGTGGGTGTACAATACATTTCCAAGAGTCTCCGCAACGCTATCATAGAATAGGTCAAAACCCAATATAATATTTATTTTAAGTCTAAATTCCCCTAAGCTCATGGAGAGGCGAACGTTGAATTATCTATGGATATTATAATAGTTATTGATGTATCTATAAAACTTCAGGTTGTGCTTGAATGATGATGAATGGCCACGGGAGATCAGAGGAATTATATCAATCATAACATATCCGCTCTGCCCCTTATAACGGGTGCCTGAAGATTCTTGAGCTCTCTCATTGATTCCCAACCTTCACCTCAAAGACGCCTAAGCAGGTCATGATTTAGGTTTAGCACTGTGTGAATATAGGGTTAACTCAATTAAAGGTTCCACGGCCTGTTGGATAATAATTGCTTCCCCTTGTGTTTGTCGTTCTTGCTTCATCATTCAGTCGTGACCGACTCTCCGTCATCCTATGGACTGCAGCACGCCATGCACATCTATCAGCCTATTGACCCTCTAAGATCCCTCAAGATCATGTTAATTGCTTCAAACACCTTCCCTGTGTGCCTTCAATCTTTCCCAGCATCAGAGTCTTCTCTAGGAAATCCTATTTTCTCATTATATGGAAAAAAATATTTGAGCTTCAGCCTTGTGATCAAACCTTCCAGTGAACAGTTTTGCTTAATTTCCTAAAATATTGATTTATTGGATCTTTTTGCAGTCTCAGGGACTCTAAGCAGTTTTTTTCCCCAAATTCTCCAGCGCTCAGCCTTCTTTATGGTCCAGCTCTCACATCCATATGTTACTTCTGGGAATACCATAGTTCGAACTATGTGGACCTTTGTTGTAATATCTTTACTTTTTACTAGCTTGTCCAAGCTTGCAATAGCTTTCCTCCCCAGAAGCAAACATCTTTCAAGTTCATGGCTGCAGTCACCATTCGAGGAGATCTTGCATCCCAGGAAAATAAAATCTGTCACTGCCTCCACTTCTTCCTCATCTATTTGCCACAAACTGAGATTGGCATTTTCCATGATGGTTTTGCTTTTGACATTGAGCATAGTGTTAAACCTAAACATAGTGTTAAACCTAAATCCTGACCTCTCCTAAGATCCTTGAGGAGATAATTGGGAGCCATTGATCTAGGTAGTGTTATTACACTGGTATAACGTAACATCTAAACATTTTTTCATTATTACAACCTACCTTTTTCTCTACGAGGTCCACCGCCAACCTCTTCACATTGTTGTAGGCGGCCTCACTCGGTTGGAGGTGATAGATCTCGCGGGATAGACCTATCTGAAGTCTGATGGACGTCTTGCCCTGGGTTTCTTTTTCCAAAGTCATTGTAAAGTCCACCGGATCAGAGCCACAAGACAATTATAGAGGAGTCTTGTTCGAATGTCGACCTAAATATTACAACCGTATACTCTTTGTAACCTAATATTGTCCCCAATAATTTGGACTCATCCAAGTAAATTTTGGGTTCATTTAAGAAATACTTGAATAAAGTGAGTTTCGTTGGAAAGGCATGTAGAAAAATAAAATTCCTTCTTCGCAAGATGGTGGAAGGTCATCGATATGTCTTCCAAATCCACCGATACTATAAGTAAATGCTTTTCACGTGTTACAAAAATAAATTAATTAATATTTTGTAAGAAAATATTCAAGCAAATAATTCCGACTGTCTCAGCTTTTTAGACATGGATTCCCAAGTCATGAGGGTTCAACGAGTAAGCGATGGAAAAGTCAAATATAAACTAGCAGTTATCCAAAGCCGTTCTCCATTAATGGCTGACGTAAGTGCAAGAATTCTTGAAGGATACAGAATATCCTGTTGGATGGACTGTTACTGATCCAACAAGATCTGTTGACTTGAGTAGGTCCAGTAGAATATTTGTTAACAAGTAACTGTCTTGAAGTCCATTAGATTGTAAGCTCTTTTGGTAAATACCTTTTTATAATATAACTCGGTGCGTCGTCTTTTGTTGAAGTGACCAAAGGTCCAACTGACCCATCCGTAGTAATTCCATTTTGTAGGACGGATTTCACTTGAACGTTTTGAGGTAGTTTATTCTGGTTTTTCGTCGTCTGAAGATAAAATAGAGAAACACAACAAAAAGATTACATACTGTTAAAGAGACATACACTATATTAGATAGGGTGTTGTGCCCAAACAGCTCTGACACATGCACTAAAACTTTACAAAAAAACTATTATTTTTCACCCACATTTAATGTGTAGGACGGGGAGAACTCACAATGATATTAGGTATATTCAGAAGCAGACAAGACTGTGAACCTAGCTATCTTCCTGACTTCTTGCTCCACATCTCTATATTCAGTAGAGATTAAATATAGCATTAAAAAACAAGAGTTACAAATATACATTAATTGTATATAATATTCTGATTTATGCAATAAAAAAAAAAAAGTGAAATATTAAACTTATTAAATAAAAAATTAATAACTTGTCACAAGTTAGTGGTGAAGAGGTTAATTACTTGCCGCAGCGGTGTGGTTATGGGGACACACATTCCTCCTCTATCTGTTTTCTGTAAATAAGAAATATTAGGTGGTGTCTGTGGGAGCAAAGTACTGTAAAATATGCAGGCCTTCTGGAACATGCGATAATTTGTGGCTCCTTGACAGGTCTGCTACATATAGGAAGAAAGAATATTATGAGACAAAGGAGGAAGACGGGTTTAGAGAAAGGGTCAGCTCTTTGTCTTGACCAGCTGAATGTTAGAAGATATGAGCTTGACCAGCTGAATGTTAGAAGATATGAGCTTGACCCGCTGGATGTTAGAAGATATGAGCTTGACCAGCTAGATGTTAGAAGATATGAGCTTGACCAGCTGGATGTTAGAAGATATGAGCTTGACCAGCTGGATGTTAGAAAATATGAGCTTGACCAGCTGGATGTTAGAAGATATGAGCATGACCCGCTGAATGTTAGAAAATATGAGCTTGACCAGCTGGATGTTAGAAGATATGAGCTTGACCAGCTGAATTTCAGAAGATATGAGCTTAACCAGCTTAATGTTTGGCTTTAGCAGCTTGTTTGTTTGGAAATCCATCAATTCCACAGTCTGGTAACTAGAACTAATGTACCCCCACGTTTTAAATTAATTACTGGTACTAAATTCTCTGAGCTTAAGTGATTCAAGTTATGAAATCAACGTTTTGAAGTGTTTATGGCAGGAGTTGACAAATTTGTCTGAAATGAGGAAACAGCCAGAGATTTTTTTAGGAGCCGGTCCATGTATTGTATATGTATAGTATCAAAACATTAGGAGCCGGCAGCTCCCAGGATATTTCAAGCTCTGGTGCGAGGGGTTAAATTTTGCCTTGTGCCCAAATTTAAGTTTTGGATGACTTATATAGCAATCACTGGCTCCATTAGAGAGTGTTAGAGCCTAAACCTCCTTGGTGGTGGTCCAGTTATATTAAATGTTTTGGGATGTAGAGTCTCCTACTCATGTGTGTAAACAGTATTATTATAATTTTCTTATTATTAAATAAAGGGTGAGATTATTGCCTGATTATATAGTTGTATGATTTCCCCCAAAACGTGTTTATTTTGTGATTTACTTGTGTGATCTGGGGTGTGATCCAGTGTGTGATCCGGTGTGTGATCCGGTGTGTGATCCGGTGTGTGATCCGGTGTGTGATCCGGTGTGTGATCCGGTGTGTGATCCAGTGTGTGATCCAGTGTTATAGAATAAAAATGATAACTAAAACCACTACTCCAAGTTCAGTTACGTGCACCTTTTTGTTTAAGACTAGCGACGACTTCCTTTTAGTTGTGTAACAAGTTAAATTTAAAACAACAAAGAGCAGCGCCATAGAACCACAAACAGCTGCAAGAGAAAGACGTGAACCACAGACAAGACCCGGTGACAGAGTATCCAAGAGGTTGGTGGGAGCCACACACTCTATAAAGCTTTCCTCCCCAGTAGGACTTTCCCACTTAGTTAATCAGCTGCACCTGGGCAGCCCCGATTTATGACAGCTCCTGGAGTATGGGAGGGGATGCTTATGGGCTCAGTGTTTGTGGTTTATCTGACCCGGAGAATCACAGTGTGACAGCAGCCTGCAGCTTGTGAGTAGAGATCGTAAGACTAACAAGCTATTGGACAGTTTGTTTTGCCCCACCCAGGTTTAGCTGGATGAGATCTAGTTAGTGAGAGGACTCTCTACATCCTCCCCTTATCTTGCATGTGTTAATATACAAAATACATTCTGTGATGCAGCTGAACAAGATCTTATCTGCACACAGGGTCACTGGATAATTAGATTTACATACAATCTGTGATGGGCAATCGGGGAGGGGGGTGTTATTTTTATTATTTACTTTACCCTCAGATAAAAAAGAAACTGACCTCACTGGGCTGTATTGTTTGGTTTCCTTCCTCTGGATCAACATGGAGAGGATCCAGCCCAGGCTAAGCTAGAGACGAGTGGGGGTGGGGGTGGGGGTCGGGGGTCA
>CM050175.1:923027-1032139 GCA_027410445.1 Discoglossus pictus | reverse complement strand
TGGAGCAGCTATGGGAAAGGGGGCCTTGGGAGGAGCAGCTATGGGAAAGGGGGGTTAGCGAGGAGCAGCTATGGGAAAGGGGGGTTAGCGAGGAGCAGCTATGGGAAAGGCGGCCTAGGGAGGAGCAGATATGGGAAAGGGGGCATAGGGAGGAGCAGCTATGGGAAAGGGGGCATAGGGAGGAGCAGCTATGGGAAAGGGAGCTTAGGGAGGAGCAGCTATGTGAAAGATGGCTTAGAGAGGAGCAGCTATGTGAAAGATGGCTTAGAGAGGAGCAGCTATGGGAAAGGGGGCCTAGGGAGGAGCAGCAAAGGGAAAGTGGGGTTAGCGAGGAGCAGCTATGGGAAAGGGGGCCTAGGGAGGAGCAGCTATGGGAAAGGGGGCCTAGGGAGGAGCAGCTATGGGAAAGGGGGCCTAGGGAGGAGCAGCTATGGGAAAGGGGGGTTAGCGAGGAGCAGCTATGGGAAAGGGGGGTTAGCGAGGAGCAGCTAAAGGGAAGGGGGGTTAGCGAGGAGCAGCTATGGGAAAGGGGGGTTAGCGAGGAGCAGCTATGGGAAAGTGGCTTAGGGAGGAGCAGCTATGGGAAAGGGGCTTAGGGAGGAGCAGCTATGGGAAAGGGGGCCTAGGGAGGAGCAGCTATGGGAAAGGGGATTGGAGGAGCAGCTATGGAAAAGGGGGCCTAGGGAGGAGCAGCTATGGGAAAGAGGGCCTAGGGAGGAGCAGCTTTGGCAAATGGGGCCTAGGGAGGAGCAGCTATGGCAAAGGGGGCCTAGGGAGGAGAAGCTATGGGAAAGGGGGCCTAGGGAGGAGCAGCTATGGGAAAGGGGGCCTAGGGAGGAGCAGCTATGGGAAAGGGGGGTTAGCGAGAAGCAGCTATGGGAAAGGGGGGTTAGCGAGGAGCAGCTATGGGAAAGGGGGCTTAGGGAGGAGCAGCTATGGGAGAGGGGGCTTAGGGAGGAGCAGCTATGGGAAAGGGGGCCTAGGGAGGAGCAGCTATGGGAAAGGGGGGTTAGCGAGGAGCAGCTATGGGAAAGGGGGGGTAAGCGAGGAGCAGCTATGGGAAAGGGGGCCTAGGGAGGAGCAGCTATGGGAAAGGGGGCCTAGGGAGGAGCCGCTATGGTTAAGTTACTTGGAGGAGCAGCTATGGCAAAGGTGGCTTATAGAGGAGCAGCTATGGGAAAGGGGTCTTAGGGAGGAGCAGCTATGGGAAAGGGGGCCTAGGGAGGAGCAGCTATGGGAAAGGGGTCTTAGGGAGGAGCAGCTATGGGAAAGGGGGCCTAGGGAGGAGCAGCTATGGGAAAGTGGCTTAGGGAGGAGCAGCTATGGGAAAGGGGGCCTAGGGAGGAGCAGCTATGGGAAAGGGGATTGGAGGAGCAGCTATGGAAAAGGGGGCCTAGGGAGGAGCAGCTATGGGAAAGAGGGCCTAGGGAGGAGCAGCTATGGCAAAGGGGGCCTAGGGAGGAGCAGCTATGGCAAAGGGGGCCTAGGGAGGAGCAGCTATGGCAAAGGGGGCCTAGGGAGGAGCAGCTATGGGAAAGGGGGCCTAGGGAGGAGCAGCTATGGGAAAGGGGGCCTAGGGAGGAGCAGCTATGGGAAAGGGGGCCTAGGGAGGAGCAGCTATGGGAAAGGGGGCCTAGGGAGGAGCAGCTATGGGAAAGGGGGGTTAGCGAGAAGCAGCTATGGGAAAGGGGGCCTAGGGAGGAGCAGCTATGGGAAAAGGGGCCTAGGGAGGAGCAGCTATGGGAAAAGGGGCCTAGGGAGGAGCAGCTATTGGAAAGGGGGCTTAGGGAGGAGCAGCTATGGGAAAGGGGGCTTAGGGAGGAGCAGCTATGGGAAAGGGGGCCTAGGGAGAAGCAGCTATGGGAAAGGGGGCCTAGGGAGGAGCAGCTATGGGAAAGGGGGCCTAGGGAGGAGGAGCTATTGGAAAGGGGGCTTAGGGAGGAGCAGCTATGGGAAAGGGGGCTTAGGGAGGAGCAGCTATGGGAAAGGGGGCTTAGGGAGGAGCAGCTATGGGAAAGGGGGCCTAGGGAGGAGCAGCTATGGGAAAAGGGGCCTAGGGAGGAGCAGCTATTGGAAAGGGGGCTTAGGGAGGAGCAGCTATGGGAAAGGGGGCTTAGGAAGGAGCAGCTATGGGAAAGGGGGTTAGGGAGGAGCAGCTATGGGAAAGGGGGCCTAGGGAGTAGCAGCTATGGGAAAGGGAGCTTAGGGAGGAGCAGCTATGGGAAAGGGGGCCTAGGGAGGATAAGCTATGGTAAAGGGGGCCTAGGGAGGAGCAGCTATGGTAAAGGGGGCTTAGAGAGGAGCAGCTATGGGAAAGGGGGCCAAGCGAGGAGCAGCTATGGGAAAGGGAGCCTAGGGAGGAGCAGCTATGGGAAAGGGAGCCTAGGGAGGAGCAGCTATGGGAAAGGGGGCCTAGGGAGGAGCAGCTATGGGAAAGGGGGCCTAGGGAGGAGCAGCTATGGGAAAGGGAGCCTAGGGAGGAGCAGCTATGGGAAAGGGGGCCTAGGGAGGAGCAGCTATGGGAAAGGGGGCCTAGGGAGGAGCAGCTATGGGAAAGGGGGCCTAGGGAGGAGCAGCTATGGGAAAGGGAGCCTAGGGAGGAGCAGCTATGGGAAAGAGGGCCTAGGGAGGAGCAGCTATGGGAAAGGGGGCCTAGGGAGGAGCAGCTATGGGAAAGGGGGCCTAGGGAGGAGCAGCTATGGGAAAGGGGGCCTAGGGAGGAGCAGATATGGGAAAGGGGGCCTAGGGAGGAGCAGCTATGGGAAAGGGGGGTTAGCGAGGAGCAGCTATGGGAAAGGGGGGTTAGCGAGGAGCAGCTATAGGAAAGGGGGGTTAGCGAGGAGCAGCTATGGGAAAGGGGGGTTAGCGAGGAGCAGCTATGGGAAAGGGGGCTTAGGGAGGAGCAGCTATGGGAAAGGGGCTTAGGGAGGAGCAGCTATGGAAAAGGGGGCCTTGGGAGGAGCAGCTATGGGAAAGGCGGCCTAGGGAGGAGCAGCTATTGGAAAGGGGGCTTAGAGAGGAGCAGCTATGGGAAAGGGGGCCTAGGGAGGAGCGGCTATGGGAAAGGGGGGCCTAGGGAGGAGCAGCTATGGGAAAGGGGGGTTAGCGAGGAGCAGCTATGGGAAAGGGGGCCTAGGGAGGAGCAGCTATGGGAAAGGGGGCCTAGGGAGGAGCCGCTATGGTTAAGTTACTTGGAGGAGCAGCTATGGCAAAGGGGGCTTATAGAGGAGCAGCTATGGGAAAGGGGGCTTAGAGAGGAGCAGCTATGGGAAAGGGGTCTTAGGGAAGAGCAGCTATGGGAAAGGGGGCCTAGGGAGGAGCAGCTATGGGAAAGTGGCTTAGGGAGGAGCAGCTATGGGAAAGGGGGCTTAGGGAGGAGCAGCTATGGGAAAGGGGGCCTAGGGAGGAGCAGCTATGGGAAAGGGGATTGGAGGAGCAGCTATGGAAAAGGGGGCCTAGGGAGGAGCAGCTATGGGAAAGAGGGGCCTAGGGAGGAGCAGCTATGGCAAAGGGGGCCTAGGGAGGAGCAGCTATGGCAAAGGGGGCCTAGGGAGGAGCAGCTTTGGCAAAGGGGGCCTAGGGAGGAGCAGCTATGGGAAAGGGGGCCTAGGGAGGAGCAGCTATGGGAAAGGGGCTTAGGGAGGAGCAGCTATGGGAAAGGGGGCCTAGGGAGGAGCAGCTATGGGAAAGGGGATTGGAGGAGCAGCTATGGCAAAGGGGGCCTAGGGAGGAGCAGCTATGGGAAAGAGGGCCTAGGGAGGAGCAGCTATGGCAAAGGGGGCCTAGGGAGGAGCAGCTATGGCAAAGGGGGCCTAGGGAGGAGCAGCTATGGGAAAGGGGGCCTAGGGAGGAGCAGCTATGGGAAAGGGGGGTTAGCGAGGAGCAGCTATGGGAAAGGGGGGTAAGCGAGGAGCAGCTATGGGAAAGGGAGCCTAGGGAGGAGCAGCTATGGGAAAGGGGGCCTAGGGAGGAGCCGCTATGGTTAAGTTACTTGGAGGAGCAGCTATGGCAAAGGGGGCTCAGAGAGGAGCAGCTATGGGAAAGGGGGCTTAGAGAGGAGCAGCTATGGGAAAGGCGGTTTAGGGAGGAGCAGCTATGGGAAAGGGGGCCTAGGGAGGAGCAGCTATGGGAAAGTGGCTTAGGGAGGAGCAGCTATGGGAAAGGGGCTTAGGGAGGAGCAGCTATGGGAAAGGGGCTTAGGGAGGAGCAGCTATGGGAAAGGGGGCATAGGGAGGAGCAGCTATGGGAAAGGGGATTGGAGGAGCAGCTATGGAAAAGGGGGCCTAGGGAGGAGCAGCTATGGGAAAGAGGGCCTAGGGAGGAGCAGCTATGGCAAAGGGGGCCTAGGGAGGAGCAGCTATGGCAAAGGGGGCCTAGGGAGGAGCAGCTATGGCAAAGGGGGCCTAGGGAGGAGAAGCTATGGGAAAGGGGGCCTAGGGAGGAGCAGCTATGGGAAAGGGGGCCTAGGGAGGAGCAGCTATGGGAAAGGGGGCCTAGGGAGGAGCAGCTATGGGAAAGGGGGCTGAGGGAGGAGCAGCTATGGGAAAGGGGGCCTAGGGAGGAGCAGCTATGGGAAAGGGGGCCTAGGGAGGAGCAGCTATGGGAAAGGGGGGTTAGCGAGAAGCAGCTATGGGAAAGGGGGGTTAGCGAGGAGCAGCTATGGGAAAGGGGGCTTAGGGAGGAGCAGCTATGGGAAAGGGGGCTTAGTGATGACCAGCTATTGGGAAGGAGGCCTAGGGAGGAGCAGCTATTGGAAAGTGGGTCTAGGCAGGAGCAGCTATGGGAAAGGGGGCCTAGGGAGGAGCAGCTATGGGAAAGGGGGGTTAGCGAGGAGCAGCTATAGGAAAGGGGGCTTAGGGAGGAGCAGCTATGGGAAAGGGGGCCTAGGGAGGAGCAGCTATGGGAAAGGGGGGTTAGCGAGGAGCAGCTATGGGAAAGGGGGCTTAGGGAGGAGCAGCTATGCGAAAGGGGGGTTAGCGAGAAGCAGCTTTGGGAAAGGGGGGTTAGCGAGGAGCAGCTATGGGAAAGGGGGCTTAGGGAGGAGCAGCTATGGGAAAGGGGGCCTAGGGAGGAGCAGCTATGGGAAAGGGGCTTAGAGAGGAGCAGCTATGGGAAAGGGGGCTTAGGGAGGAACAGCTATGGGAAAGGGGGCTTAGGGAGGAACAGCTATGGGAAAGGGGGCTTAGGGAGGAGCAGCTATGGGAAAGTGTCTTGGAGTTGGCAGCTATGGGTAGATGAGCAGCAATGGAAAGGGGTTGAGGGGGATCATTGGATAATTACACTGGCCTTTAAATGTACAATAGAGTATTTAGGAGTTCTTGTGCCCATCTAGATAACCCCCTGCATTTTCCTAGCCAGACATCTCCCCCACTCATGTGATACATGAAAGACTCTGTCCCCCCCCCCACCCCACCCCCCATACACACACTCGCTCCCGGGTGTATCTGGGCTTTGAAGTTTTTAGTTGAAAACAAATCAAATTTCTTTGGAGAGAAAAGGGGGGAGGTGAAGGAGAGAAAAGGGAGGGGAGGTGAAGGAGAGAAAAGGGAGGGGAGGTGAAGGAAAGAAAAGGGAGGGGAGGTGAAGGAGAGAAAAGGGGGGGGAGGTGAAGGAGAGAAAATGGAGGGGAGGTGAAGGAGAGAAAAGGGGGGAGGTGAAGGAGAGAAAAGGGGGGAGGTGAAGGAGAGAAAAGGGAGGGGAGGTGAAGGAGAGAAAAGGGGGGGGAGGTGAAGGAGAGAAAATGGAGGGGAGGTGAAGGAGAGAAAAGGGAGGGGAGGTGAAGGAGAGAAAAGGGAGGGGAGGTGAAGGAGAGAAAAGGGAGGGGAGGTGAAGGAGAGAAAAGGGAGGGGAGGTGAAGGAGAGAAAAGGGGGGAGGTGAAGGAGAGGAAAGGGAGGGGAGGTGAAGGAGAGAAAAGGGGGGAGGTGAAGGAGAGGAAAGGGAGGGGAGGTGAAGGAGAGGAAAGGGAGGGGAGGTGAAGGAGAGAAAAGGGAGGGGAGGTGAAGGAGAGAAAAGGGAGGGGAGGTGAAGGAGAGAAAAGGGGGGAGGTGAAGGAGAGGAAAGGGAGGGGAGGTGAAGGAGAGGAAAGGGAGGGGAGGTGAAGGAGAGAAGAGGGGGGAGGTGAAGGAGAGAAAAGGGAGGGGAGGTGAAGGAGAGAAAAGGGAGGGAGGTGAAGGAGAGAAAAGGGAGGGGAGGTGAAGGAGAGAAAAGGGAGGGGAGGTTGTAACGGAACCCATCACTGTTTTACCCTGTTTTATGGTTATTTAACTCTTGGTTAAAATATGATCACATTGCTGTACTGTAGATATGTTGTTTTATGTTCTACAGAATATATTGGCTCAGAATATTACAGCTACTAGGCTAATAGATAATCCTATTACAGAGACTCTTCATACGCAAGAGAGGTCCATTGTGTGAAGTGTTCACATTGTGAAGATGGAACAAAGAGAAGCATTATCTTATCAATGTCTGTTATTGAATCAAAGTAGCCGGCTAGTCCCTGGGAGGTGTGACCACACCTATTGTCTCTATTGTGTGGCCAAATATGGGCATGTGTATTACCTGTGGAAAGAGGTGTATATATATTTCTGCATATAACAAAATAAAGACATTATTCTTTGACTCCCAAGAAAGTGTCGTCCAATATGGGTGGTCTGGGCTTCTGAGACTGCGCAGTGCTTCTATATGGATATTTAATGCTGAACCTGACTTTCCCTCTGGAACTCTTGGATGGGATTATACCAACTTCACTTTTACACAGCAGCTTGCCAGGGAAAAGGACGTCTCCAACGGCTGGTACCCTCTCACTACCGGGGTAGCCGTTACATTGGTTGGCAGCGGTGGGATGGTCCTTTTTATCTCCAACGCAAGTGCTGAATGAAATCCCAGTATGCTAAACTGAAAAGACCCACACTAAAGGATCTCTTGGAAACCAGAGGAAGGAGTGCCAACAACCGACCACGGAGAGAGCTGATAGCTGACCTACTGGAGCTGGACGAGATGGATTGATCCATGGAGGTCGTGGACCAACCTACCCCTGTCAGCGAGGAGGAGGAAATTACAAACCTGGTTCAGCGGAGATTATCCATGTACCCAGCAACATCCGTGGAGCTAATAGATCAGCTGTTCCGGGAAGCGAGAACGGAGATACAAAATAGGAGGGGGCACGAACTTGAACTGGCAAGAGCTAGACAACCCCTGGCACATACAGTTCATACTCCCCCACCCGCTGCTACAGTAAAGAAAATACCCTTCACTGCCTTCAAAGCGTTTGTGGAAAGTGAGGAAGAAATTGATGGATATTTGGCTGACTTCGAGAGGCAGTGCTCACTACACCAAATACCACCAGACCAATGGGTCACTATTTTGGCTGGAAAGCTATCAGGAAAAGCAAATGAGGCTTTTCGGGCGCTTACTGAGGAAGATATTGCGCAGTATCGCCGGGTGAAGGCTGCACTGCTCACCAGATATGCCGTCACCCCGGAAACATATCGCCGTCGCTTCAGGGAGTCTAAAAAGAAGGCTGCAGACTCCCACATGGAATGGGCCAGCAATATACAAAGGGTGGCATCACATTGGGTGCGAGTGTGCAATGCCAACACAGGAGAGGAAGTACTACAGCTATTCCTGATGGAACATTTCTTCCAAGATCTGGCGGCAGACATACAGGATTGGGTGAGAGATCGTCGCCCTGCTAACTTAATCGAGGCAGCACGGCTAGCGGACGAATACGCAGAGTCCAGAAAGGTGAGCCAAGGGTCCACACGACCAACCTCTAGAGCAGAGCCACGCACCTCAATGCCCGCTGCAAGCACAGAATTTCGGGCCCCAGTACCCCCAGGACCGCCACGGCCTCAGGGGTCTAACCACCAACCCCAGGATTCTTACAAAATGACGTGCCATCGCTGCGGCAACCCGGGGCACATTGCTCGTTATTGCCCCTTGGGATCAGCCAATAACAACTGGAGGCGCCCGACCAATAACCCAGAGATCCCTTTATCACGTACCTCTGCTGCTCACTGCCTGGAAACCAAAGGGAGCCCTGAGGAGTGTTTGGGCATCCTGTACGAGGCAAACCCCATACAAGCTGCATCCCCAGATAACCGCCAGCATCACCGCCAGGAGGTGCGTGTAAATGGACAGGTAGCACAAGGCCTAAGGGACACTGGCGCTACCATCACGTTGGTGCAGAAACATCTTGTGAAACCGGAGCATGTATCTACCCGTACTGTTGCTGTCCGTGTCGCAGGGGGGGCTGTTTTTCGCTTACCCACCGCCCGGGTACACTTGGATTGGGGAGTCGGGTCGGGAAAGACCACAGTAGGCATCATGGACAATTTACCTGCTGAGGTTGTGCTGGGCAACGATATTGGCCCTCTAGCCTCAGCCTTTTTACCCACGACTGCTGCTGCTTGTCCCGTGACCACCCGCTCACAGACCCATACAGAGGACAATCCTACAACAGGTCGGGAGACCCAGGTAAGCCACAAGCAGACACTTAGCACTAATGCCACAGAGAGACCCATAGCGTGGGACACCCCCGAAGAGCTTGTGAGGGAAACTAGACAGGACCCCACCCTCCAAAAGTACCGAGCATTAGCCGACGATAGAGGGGATGAGCGGGAACGTTTTATATGGAAAGGGGTTTCTATGGGACAGAGATTGTGGCCCACCTTTTGGACACTGGGATCCTGGACTGTTGGGATGGGATCCTGGATTTTTTTGGGTGGGTGTACAGGGGGAGAACAGTGGGCCCTGTACAATAGGGGCCCGACCACGAGCTGGGAGAGGAATATACTCTGCAACTTGGGACGGTTTTGCTAAAGGACTTCAGTTCATTTGGAAGGCTGATGCTTTTCTGCTTCATTATTTAATTGTCTGAAACCAGTTTGTAAAATGTATTTTCCCTCTCCTTGAAATGTTTATTGCTGTGAATGCTGTATGAAGTGTGCGTTTGTCTTGTTCTTGAAATGTTAGTAAATGTGAATTGCAGTAATGCTGATGGGTTGTCAAACTGTAGAAGTGACCAACAAATCGTTTTGTCCGGACATCCCCAGGCCGATCCGTTGGGATCAGACCGTGTATGCCGGCTTATGGTCACGGGGGAGGTGTGTAACGGAACCCATCACTGTTTTACCCTGTGTTATGGTTATTTAATTCTTGGTTAAAATATGATCACATTGCTGTACTGTAGATATGCTACTAGGCTAATAGATAATCCTATTACAGAGACTCTACATACGCAAGAGAGGTCCATTGTGTGAAGTGTTCACATTGTGAAGATGGAACAAAGGGAAGGATGATCTAAGCAATGTCTGATTGTATCAAAAGTAGCCGGCTAGTCCCTGGGAGGTGTGACCACACCTATTGTTCTCTCTATGTGTATTGTGTGGCCAAATATGGGCATGTGTATTACCTGTGGAAAGAGGTGTATATATATTTCTGCATATAACAAAATAAAGTCAGTATTCTTTGACTTCCAAGAAAGTGTCGTCCAATATGGGTGGTCTGGGCTTCTGAGACTGCGCAGTGCTTCTATATGGATATTTAATGCTGAACCTGACTTTCCCTCTGGAACTCTTGGATGGGATTATACCAACTTCACTTTTACACAGCAACTTGCCAGGGAAAAGGACGTCTCCAACGGCTGATACCCTCTCACTACCGGGGTAGCCGTTACAGAGGTGAAGGAGAGAAAAGGGAGGGGAGGTGAAGGAGAGAAAAGGGGGGAGGTGAAGGAGAGAAAAGGGAGGGGAGGTGAAGGAGAGAAAAGGGAGGGGAGGGGAAGGAGAGAAAAGGGAGGGGAGGGGAAGGAGAGAAAAGGGAGGGGAGGTGAAGGAGAGAAAAGGGAGGGGAGGTGAAGGAGAGAAAAGGGAGGGGAGGTGAAGGAGAGAAAAGGGAGGGGAGGTGAAGGAGAGAAAAGGGAGGGGAGGTGAAGGAGAGAAAAGGGAGGGGAGGTGAAGGAGAGAAAAGGGAGGGGAGGTGAAGGAGAGAAAAGGGAGGGGAGGTGAAGGAGAGAAAAGGGGGGAGGTGAAGGAGAGAAAAGGGGGGAGGTGAAGGAGAGAAAAGGGAGGGGAGGTGAAGGAGAGAAAAGGGGGCGAGGTGAAGGAGAGAAAAGGGAGGGGAGGTGAAGGAGAGAAAAGGGGGGAGGTGAAGGAGAGAAAAGGGGGGAGGTGAAGGAGAGAAAAGGGGGGAGGTGAAGGAGAGAAAAGGGGGGAGGTGAAGGAGAGAAAAGGGGGGAGGTGAAGGAGAGAAAAGGGGGGAGGTGAAGGAGAGAAAAGGGGGGAGGTGAAGGAGAGAAAAGGGGGGAGGTGAAGGAGAGAAAAGGGGGGAGGTGAAGGAGAGAAAAGGGGGGGAGGTGAAGGAGAGAAAAGGGGGGAGGTGAAGGAGAGAAAAGGGGGGAGGTGAAGGAGAGAAAAGGGGGGAGGTGAAGGAGAGGAAAGGGAGGGGAGGTGAAGGAGAGAAAAGGGAGGGGAGGTGAAGGAGAGGAAAGGTAGGGGAGGTGAAGGAGAGAAAAGGGGGGGAGGTGAAGGAGAGAAAAGGGGGGGAGGTGAAGGAGAGAAAAGAGGGGGGAGGCGAAGGAGAGAAACGGGGGTGGTGAAGGAGAGGAAAGGGGGAGGTGAAAGAGAGAAAAAGGGGGAGGTAAAGGAGAGAAAAGGGGGGGAGGAGAAGGAGAGTAAAGAGTGGGAGTAGATGGAGAGGAAGGAGGGGGAGGAGGAGGCTCCAACGTCGGCTGTGTTTGTTCGCAAATGCGGACCCTCGAGAAGCGAGGGGCCGCATTTGCGGAGGTGTAGGCTCAAAGGCGCCTCACACGCGGTTAACACACACACGCAAGACTTAGAAATAAACCAACTGCGTCCCTCGCAAAAAAATACAGACGCGATACGACCCATTCCGATCACGCAAAAAACTTCCGAAAACGGTGCGCATGAAAACATCACAAACACAAGAAATAAACACACGAACACATAAAAAGTTTACTTACAGCAAGGGGGGGCATCCGGCACCTCAAAAAGTTAATTTACACGTCCATTTAAGTACAAAAAAACGAGTTTAAACTGCCAAAAATCACCTAAGCGAGAGAAAAATGGCCGCCGAACAAAACGAAAACGAGGCTACAGACGTAACAATACAACAGTGACTCACAAAACTGAAACACATACTATGCGGCACGTACCACACTGATATTAACCACCATTTTGAAAACTACTACGCATAAAATGGCAGATGGAACGCAAATTGTAAGCTGGAACGCAAATAGCGCATGCGTAATGCGTTCTAACGGTCTGAGGCACCTGAAAGTTTATAAATACGGCCTACTTTCCAGAAAATTCTAAATTTCTACTCAGGTGATGCGCGGTGTGACTGGACATGGCGCTGCTGCTGTTACTTGAGAAGAGAATTATTTCCGAATGTCCTACTTTACATTGTGCAAATTACACCTGAGAGGTGAGCTATAATATATTACATTTTATTATCAAGACAGGACAAAAAAAAAAAACAACTTTAACTATGAAAATAGGATTCATGTATAGTGACATGTGACACGTACATTTATATGTATAGGCCCTAAAATAAACTAATGTTAACCGAAACTAATTAAACAAGTATATTTAAATGACATTAATTTACTGCAACTCATAGCAAAAAATAATATGACACTAATACATATGGAACCTGAAGCTGAATCTTTGCCCTTTTTTTCATTATTCAAACAGACTCTGCATCAACAGTGTCACTCAAGAATTTGCACCATGGACTGTGAAAGTGAATTACTTTTAAAAAACACAAAGAAAGAAGTGGTAAGATCGAAAAATACATTACATGCTAAAAAAGACCATGCTTTGCTAAATCAAAAAGAAGAAATATACAATTACCATTTCACTTTCTTTTTCAAACAGACACTACAAGAAGACCGGCGGATTAAGATTGGCAGGAGGGGACCCTCTGTCAAAGAAATATATATGTTTAATGGCCGCCAATATAAAAATTAAAAGTACAAAAAAAATAAAAAATTAATAAAGACTAAAACAACACAGTTCAACAAACTTTACAAACACCTATAAGAGTAACAAAGAAAGACAGTTTCAGAGAAATAAAAAAAAGAAAAGAAAAAGAGGTGGTCACAAAACAGGATAGCATCCGAAACATTAGCAACATACATAAAACAAATGTATTCCTCCTCTTTACCGTAAAATAACCTCCAACCATCAGCCAAACCACAAGCCAAATGCAGCAACCAAAAAGTGGTGAACACAAAACAGGATAAAACAAAAAAGCCTACAATGATATAGAAAAGGCAATTAACATTCATTTTTACTGTCCAACATCATTTAATACTCATAAAGAAGACTAATTAAACAAATAAAGTATGCAAAATATGGTGGACACAAAACAGGATTGTACCAAAAGTCACACAAACAGATAGAAAAGTTAAATAATATTCTTCTTTATTGTTTAAGAACCTATAAGCCTTACAAAGAAGCTTAAATAAGCATACCAAAAGTGGTGGACACGAAACAGGATAATTCTAAAAACATTGTGAGCATATCCAAAATACAAGACTAATTAAGGAAATAAAGTATGCAAAATATGGTGGACACAAAACTGGATTGTAGCAAAAAACACGAAAAAAAATTGTTAAAAACAAACTTAACTTCTCAAAATAAACCAATGATACATTATTTTTTTTCACAGATTAACAAGGCTGATAACGAGAGCAAACAAGAAAAGATAAGACGTCAAGCTAGAGAACGACGACAGACATTGGACAGCCAGCAGACACCGGAGCAGAAGGAAATTCGACGAGAAAAAGAACGCAAAAGAATTGCAAGCAAAAGACTATCAGCTGCAAAAATTTACAATACTGATTAATTTAAAGTTCAACTGTTCTTACATTCAAATGTTAATACTTTTAATACAAAATGCTTTAACAGTTACCGTTGACCAAAACAACATTTTACAAAAATAAACATGTTTAATATCACAATACTACTTATTTCATCATAAATAAAATCTTACAAGTGTCAAATACGTATATTAATAACTAAACAACTTTCCCAACATACACATCTCATCGCCGTCATTTTTTGGCGGGCAAGTCGCTAGTATATTTATATATATAAGTATTTTGAGCATATAATCTGGCTGTACTGATATAAGACCACCACCATCATTTACACTACTGTGGGTGTTTGTGATCTATACGCCCACTGTGGCCCCATGTGACCCCTCGCTGTGATTGGTCGCTCCGGGACAGTCCTCACACAGGACCCTTTCAGTAGAAAACCTCAAGGTCTAAATATTCACCTCAGAGTTTGTTTAAGACATTGATGGAACGACAGCCAAAGAGCTTAAAGGGGCCGCTCCAAACTTCATGTTACTCTACTGAATCCGCAAAAGCAGCTGAGAAATGGGGGAAGGAGGGGGAAGGAGGGGGAAGGAGAAGGAGGGAGAAGGAGGGGGAAGGAGGCGGGAAGGAGGGAGAAGGAAGGAAGGAGGAGGAAGGAAGGAGGAGGAAGGAAGGAGGAGGAAGGAAGGAGGAGGAAGGAAGGAGGAGGAAGGAAGGAGGAGGAAGGAAGGAGGAGGAAGGGGGGAAGGAGGAAGGAGAAGGAGGATGGGGAAGGAGGAAGGAGAAGGTGGAAGGGGAAGAAGGAAGGGGAAGGAGGAAAAAGGGGGAAGGAAGGAGGAAAGAGGGGGAAGGAAGGAGGAAAGAGGGGGAAGGAAGGAGGAAAGAGGGGGAAGGAAGGAGGAAAGAGGGGGAAGGAAGGAGGAAAGAGGGGGAAGGAAGGAGGAAAGAGGGGGAAGGAAGGAGGAAAGAGGGGGAAGGAAGGAGGAAAGAGGGGGAAGGAAGGAGGAAAGAGGGGGAAGGAAGGAGGAAAGAGGGGGAAGGAAGGAGGAAAGAGGGGGCCAGTAACTGACCCTGTAACCCATTATATCCCGGTCATTAGGTCACTCTGCTCCTACATGGGACTGACCCTGTAACCCATTGTATCCCGGTCATTAGGTCACTCTGCTCCTACATGGGACTGACCCTGTAACCCATTATATCCCGGTCATTAGGTCACTCTGCTCCTACATGGGACTGACCCTGTAACCCATTATATCCCAGTCATTAGGTCACTCTGCTCCTACACGGGACTGACCCTGTAACCCATTATATCCCAGTCATTAGGTCACTCTGCCCCTACATGGGACTGACCCTGTAACCCATTATATCCCAGTCATTAGGTCACTCTGCTCCTACATGGGACTGACCCTGTAACCCATTATATCCCAGTCATTAGGTCACTCTGCCCCTACATGGGACTGACCCTGTAACCCATTATATCCCGGTCATTAGGTCACTCTGCCCCTACATGGGACTGACCCTGTAACCCATTATATCCCAGTCATTAGGTCACTCTGCCCCTACACGGGACTGACCCTGTAACCCATTATATCCCTGTCATTAGGTCACTCTGCCCCTACATGGGACTGACCCTGTAACCCATTATATCCCGGTCATTAGGTCACTCTGCCCCTACATGGGACTGACCCTGTAACCCATTATATCCCAGTCATTAGGTCACTCTGCTCCTACATGGGGCTGATCCTGGATTAATCCGAATCATTTCCTAATGATATATTCGTGGCCTGTAATATTTCACATATAATCTGTAACTGACCACTGGTCACTGCCAGTAATTGTGACATCATGCACACACTATGATGTCATTAGAACTTTAACAGCAAGTAACTCATGACCAGAACCGAGAGGTCAGTGAGAGTATGTATATATTGGAGCTGACCCTACTGTATGACCGTTAGCAGATGGGCCCGCAATACCTGTGAAAGGGTTAAAGGTAAAGCACTGGCCCACACTAATATCCCATATTGTATAGTGCCTGCACCTCGAGACGCGCCAGGTGACCGCTCAACTGCAAAGTGTCCCAGGAATTGGATGCTGGCCCCTGTCACCGCCACACCCAGACGCGGCATGTGGCCGCTCTGACCAATCCCACTGGGCCTTGTTCACAAGATCAGCCAAATATATGACAGTGCAGAGCTCTATAGACAGGTCTGACCCAGAGACTAGTGCTGGTACAGCAGGTGCAAAACACCAGGGTCCTCACCAGCAGCAGCTTCCGCCCACTTTTACCCCTAGTGGCCGGTCTGTGAACAGCAGTATCATTTTTTTAAACCAAGCGACCGAAGTCCCTCTAATTGCTCCTCACGGAGTGACAAGAATCCACACATTAGTCTTACGTTACTTTTTTGTTTTTTGTGGACCCTTATGGGGCGTCAAGCCATAACCATCAGGGCCCTTATGGCATCCATCTTCAACCCATTACCATGGGGGTCCCTTATGGACCCCACGGTATCAAAAAATATCCTTTATACCATGGGTGTCCCTATGAACCTGATGGTATACTAAACTATAACCATGAGGGTCCCTTTGAACCCCCATTGTACCTAAACCTAACCCTCAACCACAGGGTCCCATTGGGAAACACCCGCCTTATATATACATTGTTGTGGATTCCAATTGGCTGAAATATGTGTCAATCAGAATATAGTATGTGAACTACTCCCACCTCATTTCTGGTTAAAAGTCTAACCAATCAGAATGCATGGACTGAAATCTGTCATTCAAAATACTTGCCATAGACTTGCAGCAGAACCGAGCCCCCTTGTCTCTGGATCGGGCTGGTGGGCAGTCTTCACACATATAAACACAGATTTGATTTGATTTGCACCAATTTAAACAATTCTAAATGATTTCACCATGTCATTAGGAGATCTTTACAGTAACGTTGTCCAAATAGTGCTGAGATAAGTAGCCCTTTAATTATTAAACGTAGCGCACTACACTGGGAACCGCCCTTAGGTGGCTAATGGCCTAATGAGAAAGACGGACGTTGCGAATTTTAGAGGGAAACTAAATCAATTAGCAGGTCTGTCCCTTTAAGAGCTCACAGAACTCCCCAATGATCATCACTGAGGTTATTAGACTGCAGAAAATGAGAGACCCACTTGTCTGGGAGGAAGCCCCCGGACGTCTTACCTCACCAGTCATTAGGAGTCATATAGGTATATCCTTAAATCCTGGCCTGTTGACAACTTAATATATTTCACAGAGCTTTAAGCACACATTATATATATTGTAGTGCAACTTATTTAATGAAGAGTGCCCAAGGGCTTGCAATCTAATTTATTTAATGCAGAGGGCCCAAGGGCTTGTAAGCTATTTTATTTAATGCAAAGTGCCCAAGGGCTTGCAATCTATTTTATTTAAATTCAGAGTGCCCAAGGGCTTGCAATCTATTTTATTTAATGCAGAGTGCCCAAGGGCTTGCAATCTATTTTATTTAAATTCAGAGTGCCCAAGGGCTTGCAATCTATTTTATTTAATGCAGAGTGCCCAAGGGCTTGCAATCTATTTTATTTAATGCAGAGGGCCCAAGGGCTTGCAATCTATTGTATTTAATGCAGAGTGCCCAAGGGCTTGCAATCTATTTTATTTAAATTCAGAGTGCCCAAGGGCTTGCAATCTATTTTATTTAACAGACAACCCCAAAAGCTTGCAATCTGTTTTTAATTAAATATAGTCACCACTAATAGCTTTAAATATAACCCAGACAACTTTATTATATACTTTGATGAGTGTCCCAAGGGCTTGTAAGGATTTATTGAATTTATGTAGAAGTCCTGAATGGACCATAAATTACAAGCTCTCCCTAACTCTTTACACAACCTCTGCAATAATACACGTTTCCACTTATTATGTACGGTACATCTTCTAAAGAGCCCAAATCATTCAGCTGCATTTTTATGTTTGCAATATACAGAGATATATATAGAGATACTATTTGAGTGTGCTTGTTATTTTTGACCCTTTCAGTTCCTGTAGGTGTATCACAAGCTCCGCACAGCACTTAAGGGGTGATTGGGGGATATACAACTCATATACGGTAAGTGATGCATCAGTTTTACAATCTCATTATGTAGTTTCGTTAGTTTTCAGGACAACTTGGCGCACTGTCCCTTTAAATTTAGATGAGCATTTTCACAGGTCAGTTGTAAATTATATAGTGCTGCTGAGTATGTATCCCAGGCGCTTGTCCGTCAGAATGACTGTGACTGCCCCACCTGGGGTCCCCTGCATGGGGACAAGGCTTGATACTGCCTGCCCCTCGGGCTACAGACTGGATGCAGAAAACAAGTATTACATCATATACCCGATTGTGACTGCGATTAGCTTTCAAGGGTTAATGTTAAAGTCACCAAGTTTAGAGCAAAGGTGCATCAGCTGCGACTTGAAACTCTATGCCCATTCAAACTTATCAAAAGTCATCACTATCCAAAATCCATATAAACATCAGCTGCACCCCGCCCCCCGTACTCACAGCTTTACACTAGATCAACTGTTTGACTCCACCCCTAACCTGTACTAGCCATGCCTATATAAGAGTAATCTGATTGGCCGGCTTAGCTGTCAGTCAGGACTGACTCTCTGCACCCGCCTCCATAGATATCAGGTGGTGTGGGGCTAAGAGACATGAACCAACCTGATTGGCTGGCACTGCAACCGGAAGTCGGTGGGTGGAGTTTGAAACCAACTTTCTGCTAGTCTGTCAGTGAGGTTTTAAAGACAAAGAAGCTTAATAACTTATATTACAATATTTGCTCCAAGAGTTAATGTAAGGTGCCGGACTTGTCTTGCTGCTGCTGAGGCCATTACACTGTGCTGGCTATTTACAAAACAAGTCTGAGTACATGAACTCGCTAGATAATGGCGGGCTCTGATTGCTTTAATTTACCTCCTAGGAGTGGGATGGGGATGGACTGAAAGTTCACAATCGTTTTTCTTCATTTTCTTTTGAATAAATAAACTTGTGAATGGGCAACATATTGATTAGAAAATAAAATAAAATAAACAAAATAAAATTAATAAACAAAACATAGTTTTTCAGATATGTAATTATTCTTTACCAATTTCTCAGAAGGCAGTGTCCTTCTAACTGAGTCCTAATGAAAGCACTGGCAGTTTTATCTGCCACATTTCCATCGGCCACAAACTTCCTGTGCAATCAAAGTCTTCTTTCACTCCAAAAAGTAGATCAGCAGAAACTAAAATGACAGCTTTTAAATATAGAACTGCAGTGATTCTTTAAACCAACGGTATAAATGCCCCGATTGAGATTAATTGCAAACAAAAAGTCTCTGTGTGGGCCAGCCCTCTGCAGCTCATGAAGACAGAAACTCTGCTGTACTTACTGTGCTGTCTCATACTAACCAATCTGTGACCATTGCCCTGCAACATGTTACTGAGACGTGGTACTGATAGGCTAGGAAACTACACTGCACATCCAGCCCTTCAGAGTCTGTGTCTGCATATGGTGTGATAGGCAGACCCATACAGGGACTGTTTGTATGATTTTAATTAGTAACACCCAGGACTCTTCCATGTCCCATTATGTCCCCACAACCCAGCTCAGCCATGGATTATACCGGACACAGACTCCTCTCCGTGTTACAATATATTTATTTCAGCCTTAGAAAATCTGATGGTAACCCGGGAAGGTCCTGTTGGGCAGGGAATCTATTAAAGGCACAGGCCGGGGTACCACCGGGTATTAGACAGACCATCTCTATTACTCATATTACTTGTGAGGGTAACAAGCAGACAATAAGTAGGCAGCTCGTCCCAATCATCTACAAACCCAGCAAGTCAATAAAGTTTTCTGCAGTTTAGTAGACACATATGACATTCACTTGGCCCCAGAGGTTCCTCAGCTGCTCTGGGTTCTATAGGATGGTTACTATCCTCAGGAGGACCCTCTGGGTCAAGGGATCCGTGGGAGGTCATCTGAGGGTCTTCGGTAATAATGACTCTTTGCTGACACTTCTTCTTGCTTGGGGAGGGAATCCCGAATTATGTCACAGGGGAGGCATATAACCACCAATATACCCACCAATGAAATCCCCTGGATCCTACAAAGAAGCCCACAAGAGGGGGGACCTGGTGAGACTAATTGGGCCTTGAAATACCAAAAAAAAAAGAAATTAATAAAAAAAAAAAAAAGAAATTAGACCGCACTGGGCCCCCCAAAAGAGGGCCCCCGGTGCATTGCACTGCCTGCACTGGCGTTAGCTCCACCCCTGATAACAGCTCATGTTTATGAGCTCTGTATTCACTGCCTAAAACCATACAAATAGTCCCTGTGTGGGTCTGCCCACTGCAGGGCCTGGATACAACTATGTAATTTCACAGTCATTGGCTGTCCCTCTTCAATCTACTTACTCAGAGCACAGGACAAAAGACCCGGGTCTCTCCTTATCCTCCTGGACCTTTCTGACCACTCACCATTATAGACCCTCAGCTCTCTCAGTAAGCTGCTGTCTCTTGGCTCCACCCCCCCCCAACCCTCTTTAGTTTTTTTTCCCCGGCCCTACTCTGCTCCTTGAAGGGTCGGTTTTAGGTCCACTTCTCACTCTACTCTACCTCGCTTGGTAAACTAATAAACTTTATCGGTTTCCAGTATCATCTCTACTCTGCCACTTGAATCATTATGTCCTTTTCTTACAATTATCTCTTCCTACTAACTCATCTATGTAATGTGTCCTCCTGGGTGGCCACCATCACGTCAAAATAACACGTGAAGGACCAAACTCTGGAAAACCCACATGCTATCACCTGATATCATCCTTATGGTGGAGAAGTGCTCCATCACACCTACACCCCAAGTGCTCTGCCCTAGGTTACTCTAAGTTCCTCTTCCTCCTCTACATCCAATCACTCATCTAAATCTTTCAGTTGCACCTTCAAAACATCTCTAATACCAAGACCTCCACACAGAGATAGATATACAGCTACCTGCCGGTCTGCCATTATTCAGAGCTACCAATATGCGTCCAGCTACCTGAGCCTGTCCAGCCGGAACTTCTGTCCATCCATCTCCTACAACCTTCCCAGCCGGACCTCCCGTGCTCCCTGCTCCTGCAACGCACCCAGCTGGACCTCCTGTGCTACCTGCTCTTGTAACCTACCCAGCCGGACCTCCTGTGCTCCCTGCTCTTGTAACCTACCCAGCCGGACCTCCTGTGCTCCCTGCTCTTGTAACCTACCCAGCAGGACCTCCTGTGCTCCCTGCTCTTGTAACCTACCCAGCGGGACCTCCTGTGCTCCCTGCTCCAGCAACCTACCCAGCCGGACCTCCTGAGCTCCCTTCTTCTGCAACCTACCCAGCCGGATCTCCTGTGCTCCCTGCTCCTACAACCTACCCATCTGGACCTCCAGTGCTCCCTGCTCTTGTAACCTACTAAGCCAGACCTCCTGTGCTCCCTGCCCCTGCAACCTACCCAGCCGGACCTCTTGTGCTCCCTGCTCCTACAACCTACCCATCTGGACCTCCTGTGCTCCCTGCTCCTACAACCTACCAAGCCAGACATCCTGTGCTCCCTGCTTCTGCAACCTACCCATCTGGACCTCCTGTGTATCCTTCTCCTGCAACCTACCTCTCGTGCTCCCTGCTCTTGTAACCTACCCAGCCAGACCTCCTGTGCTCCCTGTCCCTGCAAACTACCCAACCGGACCTCCTGTGCTCCCTGCTCCTACAACCTACCCATCTGGACCTCCCGTGCTCCCTGCTCCTACAACCTACCAAGCCAGACCTCCTGTGCTCCATTCTCCTGCAACCTACCCAGCCGGATCTCCTGTGCTCCCTGCTCCTACAACCTACCCATCTGGACCTCCAGTGCTCCCTGCTCTTGTAACCTACTAAGCCAGACCTCCTGTGCTCCCTGCCCCTGCAACCTACCCAGCCGGACCTCTTGTGCTCCCTGCTCCTACAACCTACCCATCTGGACCTCCTGTGCTCCCTGCTCCTACAACCTACCAAGCCAGACATCCTGTGCTCCCTGCTTCTGCAACCTACCCATCTGGACCTCCTGTGTATCCTTCTCCTGCAACCTACCTCTCGTGCTCCCTGCTCTTGTAACCTACCCAGCCAGACCTCCTGTGCTCCCTGTCCCTGCAAACTACCCAACCGGACCTCCTGTGCTCCCTGCTCCTACAACCTACCCATCTGGACCTCCCGTGCTCCCTGCTCCTACAACCTACCAAGCCAGACCTCCTGTGCTCCATTCTCCTGCAACCTACCCATCCGGAACTCCCGTGCTCCCTGCTCCTACAACCTACCCATCTGGACCTCCCATGCTCCCTGCTCCTGGAACCTACCCAGCCGGACCTCCCGTGCTCCCTGCTCTTGTAACCTACCCAGCCGGAACTCCTGTGCTCCCTGGTAATGCCAACTACAAAGCCGGACCTCCCTGCTCCTGCAACCTACCCAGCCGGACCTCCTGTGTTCCCTTCTCCTGCAACCTACCCATCTGGACCTCCTGTGCTCCCTGCTCCTGCCACCTACCCAGCCAGACCTCCTGTGCTCCCTGCTTCTGCAACCTACCCATCTGGACCTCCTGTGTATCCTTCTCCTGCAACCTACCCAGCTGGACCTCCTGTGCTCAATGCTCCTACAACCTACCCTTCTGGACCTCCCGTGCTCCCTGCTCTTGTAACCTACTCAGCCAGAACTCCTGTGATCCCTGCCCCTGCAACCTACCCAGCCGGACCTCCTGTGCTCCCTGCTCCTACAACCTACTCATCTGGACCTCTCGTGCTCCCTGCTCTTGTAACCTACCCAGCCAGACCTCCTGTGCTCCCTGTCCCTGCAAACTACCCAACCGGACCTCCTGTGCTCCCTGCTCCTACAACCTACCCATCTGGACCTCCTGTGCTCCCTGCTCCTACAACCTACCCAGCCGGACCTCCTGTGTTCCCTTCTCCTGCAACCTTCCCAGCTGGATCTCCTGTGCTCCCTGCTCCTGCCACCTACCCAGCCAGACATCCTGTGCTCCCTGCTTCTGCAACCTACCCATCTGGACCTCCTGTGTATCCTTCTCCTGCAACCTACCTCTCGTGCTCCCTGCTCTTGTAACCTACCCAGCCAGACCTCCTGTGCTCCCTGTCCCTGCAAACTACCCAACCGGACCTCCTGTGCTCCCTGCTCCTACAACCTACCCATCTGGACCTCCCGTGCTCCCTGCTCCTACAACCTACCAAGCCAGACCTCCTGTGCTCCATTCTCCTGCAACCTTCCCAGCCGGACCTCTTGTGCTCCCTGCACCTGCAACCTACCCATCCGGAACTCCCGTGCTCCCTGCTCCTACAACCTACCCATCTGGACCTCCCATGCTCCCTGCTCCTGGAACCTACCCAGCCGGACCTCCCATGCTCCCTGCTCTTGTAACCTACCCAGCCGGAACTCCTGTGCTCCCTGGTAATACCAACTACAAAGCCGGACCTCCCTGCTCCTGCAACCTACCCAGCCGGACCTCCTGTGTTCCCTTCTCCTGCAACCTACCCATCTGGACCTCCTGTGCTCCCTGCTCTTGTAACCTACCCAGCCGGAACTCCTGTGCTCCCTGGTAATGCCAACTACAAAGCCGGACCTCCCTGCTCCTGCCACCTACCCAGCCGGACTTCCTGTGCTTCCTGCTCCTACAACCTACCCAGCCGGACCTCCTGTGCTCCCTGCTCTTGTAACCTACCCAGCCGGACCTCCTGTGCTCCCTGCTCTTGTAACCTACCCAGCAGGACCTCCTGTGCTCCCTGCTCTTGTAACCTACCCAGCGGGACCTCCTGTGCTCCCTGCTCCAGCAACCTACCCAGCCGGACCTCCTGAGCTCCCTTCTTCTGCAACCTACCCAGCCGGATCTCCTGTGCTCCCTGCTCCTACAACCTACCCATCTGGACCTCCAGTGCTCCCTGCTCTTGTAACCTACTAAGCCAGACCTCCTGTGCTCCCTGCCCCTGCAACCTACCCAGCCGGACCTCTTGTGCTCCCTGCTCCTACAACCTACCCATCTGGACCTCCCGTGCTCCCTGCTTACAACCTACCAAGCCAGACCTCCTGTGCTCCATTCTCCTGCAACCTTCCCAGCCGGACCTCCTGTGCTCCCTGCTCCTACAACCTACCCATCTGGACCTCCCATGCTCCCTGCTCCTGGAACCTACCCAGCCGGACCTCCTGTGCTCCCTGCACTTGTAACCTACCCAGCCGGAACTCCTGTGCTCCCTGGTAATGCCAACTACAAAGCCGGATCTCCCTGCTCCTGCAACCTACCCAGCCGGACCTCCTGTGTTCCCTTCTCCTGCAACCTACCCATCTGGACCTCCTGTGCTCCCTGCTCCTGCCACCTACCCAGCCAGACCTCCTGTGCTCCCTGCTTCTGCAACCTACCCATCTGGACCTCCTGTGTATCCTTCTCCTGCAACCTACCCAGCTGGACCTCCTGTGCTCCATGCTCCTACAACCTACCCTTCTGGACCTCCCGTGCTCCCTGCTCTTGTAACCTACTCAGCCAGAACTCCTGTGATCCCTGCCCCTGCAACCTACCAAGCCGGACCTCCTGTGCTCCCTGCTCCTACAACCTACTCATCTGGACCTCTCGTGCTCCCTGCTCTTGTAACCTACCCAGCCAGACCTCCTGTGCTCCCTGTCCCTGCAAACTACCCAACCGGATCTCCTGTGCTCCCTGCTCCTACAACCTACCCATCTGGACCTCCTGTGCTCCCTGCTCCTACAACCTACCCAGCCGGACCTCCTGTGTTCCCTTCTCCTGCAACCTTCCCAGCTGGATCTCCTGTGCTCCCTGCTCCTGCCACCTACCCAGCCAGACATCCTGTGCTCCCTGCTTCTGCAACCTACCCATCTGGACCTCCTGTGTATCCTTCTCCTGCAACCTACCTCTCGTGCTCCCTGCTCTTGTAACCTACCCAGCCAGACCTCCTGTGCTCCCTGTCCCTGCAAACTACCCAACCGGACCTCCTGTGCTCCCTGCTCCTACAACCTACCCATCTGGACCTCCCGTGCTCCCTGCTCCTACAACCTACCAAGCCAGACCTCCTGTGCTCCATTCTCCTGCAACCTTCCCAGTCGGACCTCCTGTGCTCCCTGCACCTGCAACCTACCCATCCGGAACTCCCGTGCTCCCTGCTCCTACAACCTACCCATCTGGACCTCCCATGCTCCCTGCTCCTGGAACCTACCCAGCCGGACCTCCCGTGCTCCCTGCTCTTGTAACCTACCCAGCCGGAACTCCTGTGCTCCCTGGTAATGCCAACTACAAAGCCGGACCTCCCTGCTCCTGCAACCTACCAAGCCAGACCTCCTGTGTTCCCTTCTCCTGCAACCTACCCATCTGGACCTCCTGTGCTCCCTGCTCTTGTAACCTACCCAGCCGGAACTCCTGTGCTCCCAGGTAATGGCAACTACAAAGCCGGACCTCCCTGCTCCTGCCACCTACCCAGCCAGACCTCCTGTGCTCCCTGCTTCTGCAACCTACCCATCTGGACCTCCTGTGTATCCTTCTCCTGCAACCTACCCAGCTGGACCTCCTGTGCTCCATGCTCCTACAACCTACCCTTCTGGACCTCCCGTGCTCCCTGCTCTTGTAACCTACTCAGCCAGAACTCCTGTGATCCCTGCCCCTGCAACCTACCCAGCCGGACCTCCTGTGCTCCCTGCTCCTACAACCTACTCATCTGGACCTCTCGTGCTCCCTGCTCTTGTAACCTACCCAGCCAGACCTCCTGTGCTCCCTGTCCCTGCAAACTACCCAACCGGACCTCCTGTGCTCCCTGCTCCTACAACCTACCCATCTGGACCTCCTGTGCTCCCTGCTCCTACAACCTACCCAGCCGGACCTCCTGTGTTCCCTTCTCCTGCAACCTTCCCAGCTGGATCTCCTGTGCTCCCTGCTCCTGCCACCTACCCAGCCAGACATCCTGTGCTCCCTGCTTCTGCAACCTACCCATCTGGACCTCCTGTGTATCCTTCTCCTGCAACCTACCCAGCTGGACCTCCTGTGCTCCATGCTCCTACAACCTACCCTTCTGGACCTCCCGTGCTCCCTGCTCTTGTAACCTACTCAGCCAGAACTCCTGTGATCCCTGCCCCTTCAACCTACCCAGCCGGACCTCCTGTGCTCCCTGCTCCTACAACCTACTCATCTGGACCTCTCGTGCTCCCTGCTCTTGTAACCTACCCAGCCAGACCTCCTGTGCTCCCTGCTCTTGTAAACTACCCAGCCAGACCTCCTGTGCTCCCTGTCCCTGCAAACTACCCAACCGGACCTCCTGTGCTCCCTTCTCCTACAACCTACCCATCTGGACCTCCTGTGCTCCCTGCTCCTACAACCTACCCAGCCAGACCTCCTGTGCTCCCTGCTTCTACAACCTACCCAGCCAGACCTCCTGAGCTCCCTGTTCCTGGAACCTACCCAGCCAGACCTCCTGTGCTCCCTGCTCCTGCAACCTACCCAGCCGGATCTCCCGTGCTCCCTGCTCCTGCAACCTACCCAGCCGGATCTCCTGTGCTCCCTGCTAATGCAACCTACCCGTGCTCCTTGCTCCTGCAACCTACCCATCTGTACCTCCTGTGCTCCCTGCTCCTGCCACCTACCCAGCCAGAACTCCTGTGCTCCCTGCTTCTGCAACCTACCCATCTGGACCTCCTGTGTATCCTTCTCCTGCAACCTACCCAGCTGGACCTCCTGTGCTCCATTCTCCTACAACCTACCCATCTGGACCTCCTGTGTATCCTTCTCCTGCAACCTACCCAGCTGGACCTCCTGTGCTCCCTACTTCTACAACCTACCTAGCCAATCCTCCTGTGCTCCATGCTCCTGGAACCTACCCAGCCGGACCTCCCGTGCTCCCTGCTCCTGCAACCTACCCAGCCGGACCTCCCGTGCTCCTTGCTCCTGCAACCTACCCAGCCGGACCTCCCGTGCTCCTTGCTCCTGCAACCTACCCATCTGGACCTCCTGTGCTCCCTACTTCTACAACCTACCTAGCCAATCCTCCTGTGCTCCATGCTCCTGGAACCTACCCAGCCGGACCTCCCGTGCTCCCTGCTCCTGCAACCTACCCAGCCGGACCTCCCGTGCTCCTTGCTCCTGCAACCTACCCAGCCGGACCTCCCGTGCTCCTTGCTCCTGCAACCTACCCAGCCGGACCTCCCGTGCTCCTTGCTCCTGCAACCTACCCATCTGGACCTCCTGTGTATCCTTCTCCTGCAACCTACCCAGCTGGACCTCCTGTGATCCATGCTCCTACAACCTACCAAGCCAGACCTCCTGTGCTCCCTGCTCTTGTAACCTACTCAGCCAGACCTCCTGTGATCCCTGCCCCTGCAACCTACCCAGCCGGACCTCCTGTGATCACTGCTCCTACAACCTACTCATCTGGACCTCCCGTGCTCCCTGCTCTTGTAACCTACCCAGCCAGACCTCTTGTGCACCCTGCTCCTACAACCTACCCATCTGGACCTCCTGTGCTCCCAGCTCCTGCAACCTACCCATCTGGACCTCCTGTTCTCCCTGTTTTTGTAACCTACCCAGCGGGACCTCCTGTGCTCCCTGCTCCAGCAACCTACCCAGTCGGACCTCCTGAGCTCCCTGCTCCTGGAACCTACCCAGCCGGACCTCCCGTGCTCCCTGCTCTTGTAACCTACCCAGCTGGACCTCCTGTGCTCCATTCTCCTACAACCTACCCATCTGGACCTCCTGTGTATCCTTCTCCTGCAACCTACCCAGCTGGACCTCCTGTGCTCCCTACTTCTACAACCTACCCAGCCAGGCCTCCTGTGCTCCCTGCTCCTGCAACCTACCCATCTTGACCTCCTGTGCTCCCTTCTCCTGCAACCTACCCAGCCAGGCCTCCGGTGCTCCCTGCTCCTACAACCTACCTAGCCGGGCCTCCTATGCTCCATTCTTCTGCAACCTTCCCAGCCGGACCTCATATGCTCCCTGCTTCTGCAACCTACCCAGCCGGACCTCCTGTGTTCCCTTCTCCTGCAACCTTCCCAGCCGAATCTCCTGTGCTCCCTGCTCCTGCAACCTACCCAGCCGGACCTCCTGTGCTCCCTGCTCCTGCAACCTACCCAGCCGGACCTCCTGTGTTCCCTTCTCCTGTAACCTTCCCAGCCGGATTTCCCGTGCTCCCTGCTCCTGCAACGTACCCATCTGGACCTCCCGTGCTCCCTGCTCCTGGAACCTACCCAGCCGGACCTCCTGTGCTCCCTGCTCCTGGAACCTACCCAGCCGGACCTCTTGTGCTCCTTGCTAATGCAACCTACCCAGCCGGACCTCCCGTGCTCCCTGCTCCTGCAACCTACCCAGCCAGGCCTCCTGTGCTCCCTGCTCCTACAACCTACCTAGCCGGACATCCTTTGCTCCATTCTCCTGCAACCTTCCCATCTGGACCTCCTGTGCTCCCTGCTTCTGCATCCCACCCTACCGGACCTCCTGTGTTCCCTTCTCCTGCAACCTTCCAAGCCAGATCTCCTGTGCTCCCTGCTCCTGCAACCTACCCATCTGGACCTCCTGTGCTCCCTGCTCCTGCAACCTACCCAGCCGGACCTCCTGTGCTCCCTGCTCCTGCAACCTACCCAGCCAGACCTCCTGTGCTCCCTGCTCTTGCAACCTACCTAGCCGGACCTCCTGTGCTCCCTGCTCCTGCAACCTACCCAGCCAGACCTCCTGTGCTCCCTGCTCCTGCAACCTACCCAGCCAGACCTCCTGTGCTCCCTGCTCTTGCAACCTACCTAGCCGGACCTCCTGTGCTCCCTGCTCCTGCAACCTACCTAGCCGGACCTCCTGTGCTCCCTGCTCCTGCAACCTACCTAGCCGGACCTCCTGTGCTCCCTGCTCCTGCAACCTACCCAGCCAGACCTCCTGTGCTCACTGCTCCTACAACCTACCCAGCCGGACCTCCTGTGATCCCTGCTCCTGCAACCTTCCCAGCCGGACCTCCTGTGTTCCCTTCTCCTGCAACCTACCCAGCCAGACCTCCTGTGCTCCCTGCTCTTGTAACCTTCCCAGACGGAGCCCCTGTGCTCCCTGCTCCTACAACCTACCCAGCCCGGACCTCTTCCTTTTTTGGCCCCTTCTCCTTCAACCTACCAAGCCGTACCTCATGCTCCCTGCTCCTGCAACCTTCTCATTCAGACCTTGTGCTCTTGTGGTCCCTGCTCCTGTAACCTACCCAGCCGGACCTCCTGTGTTCCCTTCTCCTGCAACCTTCCCAGATGGACCTCCTGTGCTCCCTGCTCCTGCAACCTTCCCAGACGGACCTCCTGTGCTCCCTGCTCTTGTAACCTACCAGACGGACCTCTTGCTTTTGTGGCCCCTTCTCCTTCAACCTACCAATCCGTACCTCATGCTCCCTGCTCCTGCAACCTACCCAGTCAGACCATGTGCTCTTGTGGTCCCTTCTCCCGTGGCCCATACTCCTGCAACCCTTCCATCTGGAGCTCCTACTACCTTCAGTCTGCTGTCCCAGACTTCCTGTTCCAGATCTGTTTCCCGGGGCCTTCTTGCTCCTGTGCTCCGGCCTCTGACTACTTGCTCCTGACACTCTCCCCACTCCAATCCATCTTAAGTGCCTCTGAGAGGCTCATATATCTCACCAATTGTTTCTCATCTTCTGCCCCCTCTGCAATCCCCTCACTGGCTTCCTGTATCAGCTAGTAATATATTCAGTATAATGACCCTCACCACAAATGCTGCCCCCTCCTACATATCAGATTTAATCTCCAAGTACTTTGCTAACTGCCCCATCCCCTCTATTTGTGATGTACGTCTCTATTCACCCATTATCACGTCCTCACACTCTCCTCTCCACCACCTCTCCCATACTGCCCATACCAACTGGAACTCTCTACCCCGCTTGGTCAGACTTTCCTCCACTCTTCCCACTTTCAAATTATCTCTGAAAAACCCAGAGAAGTCTAACAAATGACCACTGATCCAGCTGCCTCATGGGACCACCAGAAGCCCCTCACCTTGGTCTTTACTACTTGTACCACCCTAAATGAGTGGCAACTCTACCCAATCACGATCAGGGCTGGATGGAGGGCACAATCACCCTCTTATTCCTCTCCTGCCAGAGATTATTATGAAAATTACCTATAAAAACCAACATAATATTCCATAGTGTCCGTGCTCTGGTACTTTGGTACTAATTAGGGAAGCTCCAAATGCATCGTTACTCCCACAATGACCGTCCCCTGACCCGGTGCTTAGTGCTTGTTACTATACTCTGGGAGCTCTTCCTCTTCCTGTGGAGCTCTTCCTCTTCCCATCACCTCCAGAGAGGACTTTATTTAGCCTCTGACAATCACCCTCCCACACACACTCAGCAATCAGAGCGCGCACCTCTTCTTGTATCCTCTAGCCATGTTGGAGCCTTGTGGTCTTCCAAGCTATCAGCCATTTACTCGGCATTAGAATATGGGATATGAGGACGTTATGTTGGATATTCAGTGTTTCTGGGAAAATACAGAATAATAGATTTCTGGACTCCTTGATATCTGTGAGTTTGTGATTAACTTAATACGATGTTCCAGAAAGATTGTACCGAGGGCAACGCCACCGGATATGGGAGAGCGCTAATTACCCTCCACATTCTCTCCAGCGCTCTTCCGGAGTCATTGGGTCCATTTTATTCATGGTAGTCCGAGCCAAATGCCACCTCTGAGTTAATCACATATATATAGTTGTCCGCAGCCGGGATTGCCAAAATCCGTTGGTAACGCAACAGGGAAACTGCGGGCCCGCAAAGCAAGCCCGCAGCAACTGTGGCCCTCTCAAAGTGAGGGTCTTGTTTATGGCCATAGGCACTCATCCCTACGACCCTGCATACCACCAAACCTACAACCCGCGGGACTACACATCAACACAAAACTCACATACACAATTCACACTGCGAGACCCCTAGCACTTTGAAAAAATTGCATGAAAGGTTTCCTTAATACATGTCCAGGCTTTAACCCATGTTTCTTCAGACTATGTACATTCTAGCTCCAATTCCCATGCCACCATTTTGTTGGTTTTTCTCGTCTCTAGTATTTAGTAATTTATTACATCTCCATATTACGTGTGTGTCCTTTCTAACAAGAATATTTTCATAAGGTACATACTGTCTTTGACCTTCTAGCAGGAACCCGCTCTCTCTGAGCATGGCTTTGATGGTCTTGTATTCTGGCCAAGTCATTTTAAGCATTTTAAATTTATGTAGCAAATCTGAACAAGACATAAATGAAGTGTTGACATATAAATCCCCTATTTTCGAGACGCCAGCGTCACTCCATTTCTGTAAATCAACATTCTTATAATTATTTCTTATACCAAATTGATCTTATTCCTACGAAACACATTGAGGTTAACTTCTCCTCAATTCCAACCTCGTAAATGGTTTAACACAGCGGCGCTGTGTGTATCTGCTACTGAAGGCGCCGCTAGGCCACCTCTTCTACTTGCCTCTTTATTATATGAAGATTTAGGCGGGTTTCCTTTTGGTTATTTATATATTTATTCACTTTGAAGTAAGTTGATGATATATATTAGCGCTACTTGTGGAATACTTCTGAAAACATCCATTATCTTCGGAGTAATCACCATTTTAATCCGTGTCATCCCACCGGACCATGATAAAAACTCAGGTCTCCAATCTGCCATGGTCTGCTTAATTTGTCCATGAACTAACAAAATATTATCTCTTAATATATGTTTAAAGGAGGGTTTGAAGTATATACCCAAGTGCTTTATTCCATTACTTGCCCAGTTCAATTTAAATTTTTTATGTAAAACAGCTAGCTCAGGATTTTTTAGTCCCAATACTGATGATTTCAGATCATTAATCTTTAGATACGAGACCTTATTGTATATTTGGAGTATATCAAATAAAGATGGCAGAGAGATATCTGGCTCTGATAACGTTAGCACCATATCGTCTGCAAAGATTTGTAATTTATATTGATTATCTCCAATGGTTATTCCTTGAATTAAGTCTGTGGTACGAATTACTTCTAACAATAGAATAAAAAGGAGAGGGGATAGGGGGCATCCTTGTCTGGTCCCATTTGACATTTTAATAAAGTTTTTGATTAAACTACTTTGTCTTCAGTACTTTTTCACTGTAATGAATTGTGACAATTTCCCAGGCTCCTCTGGGTTTGTTTCCGTGTGTTCCAGGTTTTCCTGGAATTTATCCACTGATTCAAAAATAACATACACAAACAAATTAAAGAAAATAACAGACCTAGCTTCAAATGAAGCACGACCTTAACTGATAAACAGCTCTCATCCAGCTAAACCTGAGTGGAGGAAAACAAAAAGACCAATAGTCTGAAAAATCACTGGCCTATATAGTCTTCAAATTTCCAGGTCTCCACTCTGCTCCAGGCGGTCACAAGCTGTAGGGTGCTGTCTCACTGTGTGTGTGTATCTATTGCTAGCTCAGACAAACTACAAACAATAAGTCTATAAGCAGCTGCTCCCATACTCCAGAGGCAGTCTTAAATAAGGACTGTCCAGGTGCAGCTAATAAACTGACCCTCTGCAGTTCTACTGGGGAAAAAGAGCTTTGCAGAGTGTGGGACTCCCATTACCCCCTTGGATAACTCTGTCACAGGATCCTGAGCAGATATAAAGTATGTAGAGAATGATCGTTAATCCAATTTGTGATGTTTTGATTAATTAGGCAGAATAACAACGGTGCCTTAGACAGGACTCCCATTGTGTTCTACCATCCACAAAACCCGCCTCCTCTCGACCAAGGTCCTGGGTACTTATAGATGCCTAATATTTTAGTATTTTCCCCCGTTTATGTTTTTTGGTCCTATTTTAACTCTATCAGTTTCCTCTACTTTTTGACTAATGATGACTAATCCTATTAGTCAGTTTGACGACATGTGATCAGAAGGTTGTGAGAATAGGACTGAGACATCTAGATATGTTGTCGCTTTTTTTTGTATCTTCCTGATCCTTATAGGAGCATCCAGTTATCACTGGTCCTTACAGGATGGTCCGGCTCTCCCTGATCCTTATAGGAGCATCCAGTTATCACTGGTCCTTACAGGATGGTCCGGCTCTCCCTGATCCTTACAGGAGGGTACAGTTATCACTGGTCCTTACAGGATGGTCCGGCTCTCCCTGGTCCTTACAGGAGGGTCCAGCTCTCCCTGGTCCTTACAGGAGGGTCCAGCTCTCCCTGATCCTTACAGGAGGATCCAGCTTGCTCTGGTCCTTACAGGAGGGTCCAGCTCTCTCTGGTCCTTACAGGAGGGTCCAGCTCTCTCTGGTCCTTACAGGAGGGTCTAGCTCTCCCTGGTCCTTACAGGAGTGTCCAGCTCTCCCTGATCCTTACAGGAGGGTCCAACTCTCCCTGGTCCTTACAGGAGGGTCCAACTCTCCCTGGTCCTTACAGGAGGGTTCGGCACTCCCTGATCCTTACAGGAGGGTCCGGCCCTCTCTGGTCCTTACAGGAGGGTCCAGCTCTCACTGATACTTACAGGAGGGTCCGGCTCTCCCTGGTCCTTACAGAAGGGTTCAGCTCTCCCTTGTCCTTACAGGAGGGTCCAGCTCTCCCTGGTCCTTACAGGAGGGTCCAGCTCTCCCTGGTCCTTACAGGAGGGTCCAGCTCTCACTGATACTTACAGGAGGGTCCGGCTCTCCCTGGTCCTTACAGAAGGGTTCAGCTCTCCCTGGTCCTTACAGAAGGGTTCACCTCTCCCTTGTCCTTACAGGAGGATCCAGCTTGCCCTGGTCCTTACAGGAGGGTCCAGCTCTTTCTGGTCCTTACAGGAGGGTCCAGCTCTCTCTGGTCCTTACAGGAGGGTTCAGCACTCCCTGGTCCTTACAGGAGGATCCAGCTCGCCCTGGTCCTTACATGAGGGTCCGGCCCTCTCTGGTCCTTACAGGAGGGTCTAGCTCTCCCTGGTCCTTACAGGAGTGTCCAGCTCTCCCTGATCCTTACAGGAGGGTCCAACTCTCCCTGGTCCTTACAGGAGGGTCCAACTCTCCCTGGTCCTTACAGGAGGGTTCGGCACTCCCTGATCCTTACAGGAGGGTCCGGCCCTCTCTGGTCCTTACAGGAGGGTCCATCTCTCCCTGGTCCTTACAGGAGGGTCCGGCTCTCACTGATACTTACAGGAGGGTCCGGCTCTCCCTGGTCCTTACAGAAGGGTTCAGCTCTCCCTGGTCCTTACAGGAGGGTTCGGCACTCCCTGATCCTTACAGGAGGGTCCGGCCCTCTCTGGTCCTTACAGGAGGGTCCAGCTCTCCCTGGTCCTTACAGGAGGGTCCGGCTCTCACTGATACTTACAGGAGGGTCCAGCTCTCACTGGTCCTTACAGGAGGGTCGAACGCTCTCTGATGCTTACAAGAGGGTCCAGCTCTTTCTGGTCCTTACAGGAGGGTCCAGCTCTCTCTGGTCCTTACAGGAGGATCCAGCTCGCCCTGGTCCTTACAGGAGGGTCCGGCCCTCTCTGGTCCTTACAGGAGGGTTCAGCACTCCCTGGTCCTTACAGGAGGGTCTGGCCCTCTCTGGTCCTTACAGGAGGATCCAGCTCTCCCTGGTCCTTACAGGAGGGTCCAGCTCTCCCTGATCCTTACAGGAGGGTCCGGCCCTCTCTGGTCCTTACAGGAGGGTCCAGCTCTCCCTGATCCTTACAGGAGGGTCCAGCTCTCCCTGATCCTTACAGGAGGGTCCGGCCCTCTCTGGTCCTTACAGGAGGGTCCAGCTCTCCCTGGTCCTTACAGGAGGGTCCAGCTCTCCCTGATCCTTACAGGAGGGTCCGGCCCTCTCTGGTCCTTACAGGAGGGTCCAGCTCTCCCTGGTCCTTACAGGAGGGTCCAGCTCTCCCTGGTCCTTACAGGAGGGTCCAGCTCTCCCTGATCCTTACAGGAGGGTCCGGCCCTCTCTGGTCCTTACAGGAGGGTCCAGCTCTCCCTGGTCCTTACAGGAGGGTCCAGCTCTCCCTGATCCTTACAGGAGGGTCAGGCCCTCTCTGGTCCTTACAGGAGGGTCAAGGGTCTCAACATAAGCAACAAAATAAAAACATATAAAATCACAAGCACAGCTGTCACATGTTACACGTTACACGGGCTGGCGTGTATTTGTAGGCCAAGAAACAAGACGTGTCACTGCAGCTTTAATTAGGGTTGATTGACAGGTTAAACCCTGGATTCCCGTCAGGTCCTTGTGTAGATAATAGGCCTAGCGGTTACACGCCACGCACACGCCTAATGCCGTAATCTCCGGGGTTATTATCTTTACGGGAATATAATTAGTCATGTGATGTCTCTGGTGATCCACAGCACCGCGCGGTGTTATATGGAGGTCATCTGGCTGGCTCTTATGTTCATGTGACATAATACATACATGTATTATATGTCACCTTACTTTACCTTGTACCACTCCCAGGCTCCCATGGAGACCCCGTCAGGAAACCCTGAGATATTCATCCTTATTTGTACCACATTATTATGCAAATGTATTGTCCACTAATGCTAATTAGCCAATTTGATGCGCTAATCAGTGCCACACTATTTTTGCAAACACGCCCAACCTACCCCAAGTAAGATAGAGCAGTTAGACCCCTCTTCACATTCTTATCAAGAACAATGAGAAGCAAATTAGCATGCTGAGTCGCACATTAACATAAACAATGCTGGATATCTCAGGAATTATTGACCATAGAGAAAATGGCTAGTGCTGTTTTAATGTGCTTTAACTTTAAATACAGGTATAGACAGTATGTGCCCCTCCCTGTGACAGTCGCTCTGTACTCTATGATGAAGCATTCTTCCATTGTTCACCTCCCGTAATGGAAAGAGTTACAAAGGTTACAGATATTCAAAGCCCATGTAATCTGCTCATTGTGTTTACCCAGAGATATTGATTTAGTTGGTAGTCAAAAATGCCCAGGCATGCTTGAATTCCCTTTCTATGCTTATCCCACCACTTCCTTAAAGGAAGAAGAAGCGCCATATTCTCTGATAGAGAACTTGATTTGATAAAAATTAGCACTGAATAGAGATCAGTTCCCAGTAGGATAACTATAGACAGACTATACGTACCATATGGAATCCTCCAATGACAGGCGCAGTCGTGCGTTTATACTCATGTCTTATATAGGTACTCACGCTGCTACATTGTTACACACATCACAAACATGGGAAGTTTTCCCAAACTACAGAAGACTTTATTGAAGCGTCAGACAATGGCTCCCTCTGCTGGACATATAGCAGAGCAGCAACAGACGGCGACTCCGTTATCAGTCATGAGACAGGGAGAATGTGTGAGGTCATAGGGATTGTGATGATATAAGGGTTTGTGATGTCATAAAGATTGTGATGTCATGGGGACTGTGATGCCATAGGAATTGTGATATCATAAGGATTGTGATGTCATAGGGATTGTGATGTCATTGGGATTGTGATGTCATTGGGATTGTGATGATATAAGGGATTGTGATGTCATAAAGATTGTGATGTCATGGGGACTGTGATGCCATAGGAATTGTGAGGTCATAGGGATTGTGATGTCATTGGGATTGTGATGATATAAGGGATTGTGATGATATAAGGGATTGTGATGATATAAGGGATTGTGATGCCATAGGGATTGTGATGCCATAGGGATTGTGATGCCATAGGGATTGTGATGTCATAGGTATTGTGATGCCATAGGAATTGTGATGCCATAGGAATTGTGATGTCATAGGAATTGTGATGTCATAAGGATTGTGATTATAGTATGACTAGCGAATTGCCCGTCAAAAAATGACGGCAATGAAATTGTAAGGTAGCTAATGCTGTTTGGTGTATAATAAATATGTAATACATTAATAAATGAATATACTTTACTTATTTTGAAGCATTGGGTTGAAGAGCTGCCATCTGTGTTGATGTTGCTGCAGCATTAGTGGCGTGGAGCTGCTGTGTAAGCATGCTGAATGTGTGCAGTGTGCGTGCGCAAAACCAAACCGTTAGCGTAGTTGTGTACTTCCGCATTGTCGTAAAATGGCGGCTAATGTGTGGTATGTGTCTGTATCGGAATATCCGTAGGTGTCTTGTGGTGTTTTGCGAGTGTCTTGTGGTGTTTTGCGAGTTTCTTGTGGTGTTTTGCGTGTTTAGAGTGCTGTAGCCTCGTTTTCGTTTTGTCCGGCGGCCATTTTTTCTCTCGCTTAGAGGATTTTTTAGTGTCTAAACTCTTTTATTTTGAGTGAAATGAAGGTGTAAGTTGCTTTTTTGAGGTCCTGGACGCTTCCTCTTGCTGTAGGTAAGCTTTTTATGTGTGTGCTGTGTGTATTTATTGTGTTTTTCATTTTTTCCTGTCCTTGGGTCGCGGACAATTTTTGCGAGGTCGTAATGTGTGGTAACTTGTCTCGTATGGTGTTTGTGTTACGACGTAAAGTTTGCGAGGGTCGCAGTTGCTGGCAAGGAGACCACAAGCTTTAGCAACAACTCGTATGCTCACAACTATATATGTGATGTGATATACCATGGGACCCCCGTGGTTATAGCAAGATATACCATGGGACCCCCGTGGTTATAGTAAGATATACCATGGGACCCCCGTGGTTATAGTAAGATATACCATGGGACCCCCGTGGTTATAGTAAGATATACCATGGGACCCCCGTGGTTATAGTAAGATATACCATGGCACCCCCGTGGTTATAGTAAGATATACCATGGCACCCCCGTGGTTATAGTAAGATATACCATGGGACCCCCGTGGTTATAGTAAGATATACCATGGGACCCCCGTGGTTATAGTAAGATATACCATGGCACCCCCGTGGTTATAGTAAGATATACCATGGGACCCCCGTGGTTATAGTAAGATATACCATGGCACCCCCGTGGTTATAGTAAGATATACCATGGCACCCTGTGGTTATAGTAAGATATACCATGGCACCCCTGTGGTTATAGTAAGATATACCATGGCACCCCCGTGGTTATAGTAAGATATACCATGGCACCCCTGTGGTTATAATAGGATATACCATGGGACCCCTGTGGTTATAGTAAGATATACCATGGCACCCCTGTGGTTATAGTAAGATATACCATGGGACCCCCGTGGTTATAGTAAGATGTACCATGGCACCCCTGTGGTTATAGTAAGATATACCATGGGACCCCTGTGGTTATAGTAAGATATACCATGGGACCCCCGTGGTTATATTAAGATATACCATGGGACCCCCATGGATATAGTAAGATATACCATGGCACCCCCGTGGTTATAGTAAGATATACCATGGGACCCCCGTGGTTATAGTAAGATATACCATGGGACCCCCGTGGATATAGTAAGATATACCATGGCACCCCCGTGGTTATAGTAAGATATACCATGGGACCCCCGTGGTTATAGTAAGATATACCATGGGATCCCCGTGGTTATAGTAAGATATACCATGGGACCCCCGTGGTTATAGTAAGATATACCATGTGACCCCTGTGGTTATAGTAAGATATACCATGGGACCCCCATGGTTATAGTAAGATATACCATGGGACCCCCATGGTTATAGTAAGATATACCATGGGACCCCCGTGGTTATAGTAAGATATACCATGGGACCCCCGTGGTTATAGTAAGATATACCATGGGACCCCCGTGGTTATAGTAAGATATACCATGGGATCCCTGTGGTATAGTAAGATATACCATGGGACCCCCGTGGTTATAGTAAGATATACCATGGGACCCCCGTGGTTATAGTAAGATATACCATGGCACCCCCGTGGTTATAGTAAGATATACCATGGCACCCCCGTGGTTATAGTAAGATATACCATGGCACCCCCGTGGTTATAGTAAGATATACCATGGGACCCCCCGTGGTTATAGTAAGATATACCATGGGACCCCCGTGGATATAGTAAGATATACCATGGCACCCCTGTGGTTATAGTAAGATATACCATGGGACCCCCCGTGGTTATAGTAAGATATACCATGGGACCCCCGTGGTTATAGTAAGATATACCATGGGATCCCCGTGGTATAGTAAGATATACCATGGGACCCCCATGGTTATAGTAAGATATACCATGGGACCCCCGTGGTTATAGTAAGATATACCATGGGACCCCCGTGGTTATAGTAAGATATACCATGGGACCCCCGTGGTTATAGTAAGATATACCATGGCACCCCCGTGGTTATAGTAAGATATACCATGGCACCCCTGTGGTTATAGTAAGATATACCATGGCACCCCTGTGGTTATAGTAAGATATACCATGGGACCCCTGTGGCTATAGTAAGATATACCATGGGATCCCCGTGGTATAGTAAGATATACCATGGGACCCCCGTGGTTATAGTAAGATATACCATGGGACACCTGTGGTTATAGTAAGATATACCATGGGACCCCCGTGGTTATAGTAAGATATACCATGGGACCCCCCGTGGTTATAGTAAGATATACCATGGGACTCCCGTGGTTGTAGTAAGATATACCATGTGACCCCTGTGGTTATAGTAAGATATACCATGGGACCCCCGTGGTTATAGTAAGATATACCATGGGACCCCCGTGGTTATAGTAAGATATACCATGGGACCCCCGTGGATATAGTAAGATATAACATGGCACACCTGTACTTATAGTAAAACATATGGCATTCTATGGAGACCCCCTGAAATTGTGGGTAATATTACCCTAGTGGTATATGATTATAATTACATGCTAATGGTGTCCGGTATGCAGAACTTTAGGTGCCATTGTGGATCTACAGGGAGCCACATTATTTTAGTAGTATATAATATGGGGTCTGTGGAAATCACCATTGTATGGGGGTTATGGTGTTTATTCTGTAACTAATCAGTCATAGGGTGAGGGGATGGAGGGAACGGCCATTCTCATAGTCCTTAGTCTGTAACTAGTCACACAGTCACAGTATGTATGAGGTGGGGGTGTGAGTGACTCTCCACACAGTCCTTAGTCTGTAACTAGTCACACAGTCACAGTATGTATGAGGTGGTGATGTGAGTGACACTCCCCGCAGTCCTTAGTCTGTAACTAGTCACACAGTCACAGTATGTATGAGGTGGTGATGTGAGTGACACTCCCCGCAGTCCTTAGTCTGTAACTAGTCACACAGACACAGTATGTATGAGGTGGTGATATGAGTGACACTCCCCGCAGTCCTTAGTCTGTAACTAGTCACACAGTCACAGTATGTATGAGGTGGCGGTGTGGGTTGACTCTCCTCACAGTCTCTTAGTCTGTAACTAGTCACACAGTCACAGTATGTATGAGGTGGGGGTGTGAGTGACTCTCCACACAGTCCTTAGTCTGTAACTAGTCACACAGTCACAGTATGTATGAGGTGGTGGTGTGAGTGACTCTCCACACAGTCCTTAGTCTGTAACTAGTCACACAGTCACAGTATGTATGAGGTGGGGGTGTGAGTGACTCTCCACACAGTCCTTAGTCTGTAACTAGTCACACAGTCACAGTATGTATGAGGTGGGGGTGTGAGTGACTCTCCACACAGTCTTTAGTCTGTAACCAGTGTGACAAGGATGGTCGTATAACTCGGTGATTTCTTGAAAAAGGGACTGATTCTGGCTTGAAATGCAGCAAATTGGTTTATTTGCCAATGCAAGTAACAACTGAGCAGTAATTCTGCTTAAAAATATCAGAAATAAACATCTACTTAAATGAGCTGACTATAACTCAGGAACACCCTGACTACTCCTGTGCAGCTTATCTGCGACAGGGAAAAACCAACACTGTGTCTTCCGGAAGGAGTAGCTGTCACACAATAGCGCCACCTAGTGGCCAGGATACAGTCAGTCTCTTATGTAGGTAGTAGTGCCACCTTGTGACCTTGATACAAATAATCTCTTCTTACTTATATTGCCACCTTGTGGCCAGGATGCATACCATCTCTTCTTACTTATTCTGCCACCTTGTGGCCTGGATACACAATAATCTCTTCTTACTTCTACTGCCACCTTGTAGTCAGGATACACATCATCTCCTCTTTAGTTATATTGCCACCTTGTGGCCAGGATACACATAATCTCTTCTTACTTATGTTTCCCCCTTGTGGCCAGGATACACATAATCTCTTCTTACTTATGCTGCTACCTTGTGGCCAGGTTACACATAATCTCTAGTACATCTGGAAGTCTCTTCCACGGTACTCTTTACACCGTCGTGGATGAAGCATAGGGCCCGCCCGTCTCTCCCGTATGCTTCACCCCAGGGACCCTTAAATATCACAACTCTACTTGCATTAACTTCATTCGACAAAACTCAGCCTCTTCCCTGGGGCATAACAAGTCTTGGTACCTTCCTTCTGAGGCCTCTGTCAGCTTCACACCCGCTAGGCCTTTAAGGCAACTCTGCCTGGGAATTCTCACTAATCCCTTCACACTTCTCTCTTCAAACTCAGCCTCTTCCCTGGGGCATAATACGTCTTGGTACCTTCCTTCTGAGGCCTCTGTCAGCTTCACACACGCTAGGCCCTTAAGGCAACTCTGCCTGGGGATTCTCACTAATCCCTTCACACTTACTTGGCTTCCTGAGGCTGTATTCATTCTTCCAGCTCTAAGCGTCCTGCGCCTGCAAACAGCCCACACTTCCTGCTGTTGTCTCAGTACTCGCAGCCACAGTAAATCCGGTAAACTCTTACAGGCTTGCTTCCAAAACTCCCACTGTAACTCCACACAGGATCAGCCTCCACTCTGTGGCTTGCTTCTGGCAGCAGCACACAACCTGCCCAGAGCCTAGCCAGCCACACCCCCTTCCATGTCTGCTTTCCAGGCTTTTAAAGGGAAGTTGCACCAATTAGGAGTTCTTCAGAAGTTTTAACTCAGTCACTCCTGTCAAGAACTCCATACTCCACCTGCTTGTCATATCATCTAAGGGGCAAACGGTCACACTAGTCACACTGTCACAGTATGTATGAGGTGGTGGTGTGGGTGACTGTCCACACAGTCCTTAGTCTTTAACTAGTCACACAGTCACAGTATGTATGAGGTGGTGGTGTGAGTGACTCTCCCCATAGTCCTTAGTCTGTAACTAGTCACACAGTCAAAGTATGTATGAGGTGGTGGTGTGAGTGACTCTCCTCACACTCCTTAGTCTGTAACTAGTCACACAGTCACAGTATGTATGAGGTGGTGGTGTGGGTGACTCTCCCCACAGTCCTTAGTCTGTAACTAGTCACACAGTCACAATATGTATGAGGTGGTGGTGTGGGTGACTCTCCTCACAGTCCTTAGTCTGTAACTAGTCACACAGTCACAGTATGTATGAGGTGGTGGTGTGGGTGACTCTCCTCACAGTCCTTAGTCTGTAACTAGTCACACAGTCATGATATACAGTGGATATAAAAAGTCTACACAGTACACCCCTGTTAAAATGTCAAGTTTCTGTGCTGTAAAAAAATTAGACAAAGATAAATCATTTCAGAACTTTTTCCACCTTTAATGTGACCTATAAACTGTACAACTCCATTGAAAAACAAACTAAAATCATTTAGGTGGAGGGAAGAAAAATAAAAAATAAAAATAATGTGGTTGCATAAGTCTGCACACCCTCTTATACCTGGGGATGTAGCTGTGTTCAGAATTAAACAATCACATTCCAAGTTGTGTTAAATAGGAGTCAGCATACACCTGCCATCATTTAAAGTGCCTCTAATGAACTCCACATAAAGTTCAGCTGCTCTAGTTGCACTTTCTTGAAATTTTCTTAGTCACATCGCCACAGCAAAAGCCATGGTCCACAGAGAGCTTCCAAAGCATCAGAGGGATCTCATTGTTAAAAGGTATCAGTCAGGAGAAGGGTACACAAGAATTTCCAAGGCATTAGATATACCATGGAACACAGTGAAGACATCATCATCAAGTGGAGAAAATATGGCACAACAGTGACATTACCAAGAACTGGAGCTCCCTCCAAAAGTGATGAAAAGACAAGAAGAAAACTGGTCTGGGAGGCTACCAAGAGGCCTACAGCAACATTAAAGGAGCTGCAGAAATATCTGGCAAGTACTGGCTGTGTGGTACGAGTGACAACAATCTCCCGTATTCTTCATATGTCTGGGCTATGGGGTAGAGTGGCAAGACGAAAGCCTTTTCTTACGAAGAAAAACATCCAAGCCAGACTACATTTTGCAAAAACACATCTGAAGTCTCCCAAAAGCGTGTGGGAAAAGGTGTTATGGTCTGATGAAACCAAGGCTGAACTTTTCGGCCATAATTCCAAAAGTTATGTTTGGCGCAAAAACAACACTGCACATCACCAAAAGAACGCCATACCCACAGTGACGCATGGTAGTGGCAGCCTCGTGCTTTGGGGCTTGAACTGGGGCCTTAGTTAAGATAGAGGGAATTATGAACAGTTCCAAATACCAGTCAATATTGGCACAAAACCTTCAGGCTTCTGCTAGAAAGCTGAACATGAAGAGGAACTTCATCTGTCAGCACGACAACGACCCAAAGCATACATTCAAATCAACAGGAATGGCTTCACCAGAAGAAGATTAAAGTTTTGGAATGGCCCAGCCAGAGCCCAGACCTGAATCCGATTGTGATCTGAAGAGGGCTGTGCCCAGGAGATGCCCTCGCAATCTGACAGCGCAAAGAAGAGCGGGCAAATCTAGCCAAGTCACAATGTGCCATGCTGATAGACTCATACCCAAAAAGACTGATCACAAGGGGCTTCAACAAAGTATTAGTTTAAGGGTGCGCAGACTTATGCAACCACATTATTTTATTTTTATATTTTTTCTTCCCTCCACCTAAAAGATTTCAGTTTGTTTTTCAATTGAGTTGTACAGTTTATAGGTCACATTAAAGGTGGAAAAAGTTCTGAAATGATTTATCTTTGTCTCATTTTTTTACAGCACAGAAACCTGACATTTTAACAGGGGTGTGTAGACCTTTTATATCCACTGTATATGAGGTGGTGGTGTGAGTGACTCTCCCTGCAGTCCTTAGTCTGTAACTAGTCACACAGTCACAGTATGTATGAGGTGGTGGTGTGGGTGACTCTCCTCACAGTCCTTAGTCTGTAACTAGTCACACAGTCACAGTATGTATGAGGTGGTGGTGTGAGTGACTCTCCCTGCAGTCCTTAGTCTGTAACTAGTCACACAGTCACAGTATGTATGAGGTGGTGGTGTGGGTGACTCTCCTTACAGTCCTTAGTCTGTAACTAGTCACACAGTCATGATATATATGAGGTGGTGGTGTGAGTCACTCTCCTCACAGTCCTTAGTCTGTAACTAGTCACACAGTCACAGTATGTATGAGGTGGTGGTGTGGGTGACTCTCCTTACAGTCCTTAGTCTGTAACTAGTCACACAGTCATGATATATATGAGGTGGTGGTGTGAGTGACTCTCCTCACAGTCCTTAGTCTGTAACTAGTCACACAGTCACAGTATGTATGAGGTGGTGGTGTGGGTGACTCTCCCCACAGTCCTTAGTCTGTAACTAGTCACACAGTCACAGTATGTATGAGGTGGTGGTGTGAGTGACTCTCCCCACAGTCCTTAGTCTGTAACTAGTCACACAGTCACAGTATGTATGAGGTGGTGGTGTGAGTGACTCTCCTCACAGTCCTTAGTCTGTAACTCGTCTCACAGTATGTATGAGGGAGCGAGTCCTCGCAGTCCTTAGTCTGTAACTTGTTAGTCTCTTGACCTTTTTAGACCTTCATCTGAATCTTCTGTATTTCTCTCTCTCTCACCAGAAGCTCAAACTTTGATGGATCCGCCCCCACTCGGGCTGCAGCAGGAGGTGCCCGGAGGTCCACTCGCCCCTGGCAGGCGTCTTGTTACCCTGAGACGTCTCATTACAGATATCACCCTCAGTCCAGGGTTTAATGTCTTTATAATGAGTGTGGTGACCCTGAGCTGCGCCCAGATCATCTGTGAGACCTCAGCTCAAGTACAGAGCAAGGCAGGTGTGTTACAGTGTCACCCTGCGATGGGCGGGGCTGGTGGATGGGTCCTATCTGTTTTTGTCACCCTATGATGGGCGGGGCTGGTGGATGAGTCCTATCTGTCTGTGTCACCCTGCGGGGCTGGTGGATGAATCCTATCTGTCTGTGTCACCATGCGATAGGTGGGGCTGGTGGATGAGTCCTATCTGTCTGTGAAACCCTGCGATGGGTGGGCTCATGGCTGTGTCCTATCTGTCTGTGTCACCCTGCGATGGGCGGGGCTGGTGGATGAGTCCTATCTGTCTGTTCACCCTGCGATGGGCGGGGCTGGTGGATGAGTCCTATCTGTCTGTGTCACCTTACAATGGGCGGGGCTGGTGGATGAGTCCTATCTGTTTGTGTCACCCTGCGATTGTCGGGGCTGGTTAATGAGTCCTATCTGTCTGTTTCACCCTGCGATGGGCGTGGCTGGTGGATGAGTCCTATCTGTTTTTGTCACCCTATGATGGGCGGGGCTGGTGGATGAGTCCTATCTGTCTGTGTCACCCTGCGGGGCTGGTGGATGAGTCCTATCTGTCTGTGTCACCCTATGATGGGCGGGGCTGGTGGATGAGTCCTATCTCTCTGTGTAACGCTGCGATGGGCGGGGCTGGTGGATGAGTCCTATCTGTCTGTGTCACCCTGCGATGGGCGGGCTGATGGATGAGTCCTATCTGTCTGTTCACCCTTCGATGGGCGGGGCTGGTGGATGAGTCCTTTCTGTTTTTGTCACCCTGCGATGGGCGGGGCTGGTGGATGAGTCCTATCTGTCTGTGTCACCTTACGATGGGCGGGGCTGGTGGATGAGTCCTATATGTCTGTGTCACCCTACGATGGGTGGGGCTGGTGGATGAGTCCTATCTGTTTGTGTCACCTGCGATGGTCGGGGCTGGTGGGGATGAGTCCTATCTGTCTGTGTCACCCTACGATGGGTGGGGCTGGTGGATGAGTACTATCTGTTGTGTCACCTGCGATGGGCGGGGCTGGTGGATGAGTCCTATCTGTCTGTGTCACCCTGCGATGGGCGGGCTGATGGTTGAGTCCTATCTGTCTGTGTCACCCTGCGATGGGCGGGGCTGGTGAATGAGTCCTATCTGTCTGTTCCACCTTCGATGGGCGGGGCTGGTAAATGAGTCCTTTCTGTTTGTGTCACCCTGCGATGGTCGGGGCTGGTGGATGAGTCCTATCTGTCTATGTCACCCTGCGATGGGCAGGCTGATGGATGAGTCCTATCTGTCTGTGTCACCCTGTGATGGGCGGGGCTGGTGGATGAGTTCTATCTGTCTGTGTCACCCTACGATGGTCGGGGCTGGTGGATGAGTCCTATCTGTTTGTGTCACCCTAAGATGGGCGGGGCTGGTGGATGAGTCCTATCTGTCTGTGTCACCCTGCAATGGGAGGGGCTGGTGGATGAGTCCTATCTGTCTGTTTACCCTATGATGGGCGGGGCTGGGGGATGAGTCCTATCTGTTTGTGTCACCCTGCGATGGGCGGGGCTGGTGGATGAGTCCTATCTGTCTGTGTCACCCTGCGATGGGCGGGGCTGCTGCATGAGTCCTGTCTGTGTCACGATGCGATGGGCGGGCTGATGAATGAGTCCTATCTGTCTGTGTCACCCTACGATGGGCGGGGCTGGTGGATGAGTCCTATCTGTTTTTGTCACCCTGCGATGGTCGGGGCTGGTGGATGAGTCCTATCTGTCTGTATAACCCTGCGATGGGCGGGGCTGGTGGATGAGTCCTATCTGTCTATGTCACCCTGCTATGGGCGGGCTGGTGGATGTCTTATCTGTCTGTGTCACCCTATGGTGGGCGGGGCTGGTGGATGAGTCCTATCTGTCTGTGTCACCCTGAGATGGGCGGGGCTGGTGGATGAGTCCCATCTGTCTGTGTCACCCTACGGTGGGCGGGGCTGGTGGATGAGTCATATCTGTTTGTGTCACCCTGCGATGGGCGGGGCTTGTGGATTAGTCCTATCTGTCTGTGTCACCCTATGGTGGGCAGGGCTGGTGGATGAGTCCTATCTGTTTGTGTCACCCTGCGATGGGCGGGGCTAGTGGATGAGTCCTATCTGTCTGTGTCACCCTACGGTGGGCGGGGCTGGTGGATGAGTCCTATCTGTTTGTGTCAACCTACGGTGGGTGGGACTGACTCCTATCTCTGGTCTCTCTGCAGGTTGGCTCCTCCCATGTTTAGATGTTCTGTTCCTTTGTGCCTTTGTGGCTGAAGCTGCTATGAAGATTATATCTCAGGGTTCTAGATATTTTCACAGCTCATGGAATATCCTCGGTAAGACCCCTTCCCCCCCAGACCACCTAACCCCCTGGAGAGACCCCCCAGATTCCCAGGAAGCCCCCTCCAGATCTGCCAATGAGACCACTCAGATACCCTGGTGAGTCCTGCAGATCCCCCAGTGAGACCACCTGGATGCGCCGGTAAAACCACCTGATCCCCCAATGAGACCACTCAGATCCCCCTGTGAGACCCCCCAGATGCTCCAATAAGAACCCCCCAGATCCCCCAGTGAGACCCCCCCACCCCCTGGAGTAACCCCCAGATCTCCCAGTGAAACCCCCAAGCCCCCTGGAGTAACCCCCCCAGACCTTGAAGCACCACTGACATTATTTATATATATTTAGACCAAATAAATATTTCGAGTTTAGATAACACAGTGTGATCTTTTATATTACATGGGATGAGCATATGACCCCTCCCACACACCCCACATATGACCCCTCCCACACACCCCACATATGACCCCTCCCACACACCCCACATATGACCCCTCCCACACATCCCACATATGACCCCTCCCACACACCCCACATATGACCCCTCCCACACACCCCACATATGACCCCTCCCACACACCCCACATATGACCCCTCCCACACACCCCACATATGACCCCTCCCACAAACCCCACATATGACCCCTCCCACACACCCCACATATGACCCCTCCCACACACCCCACATATGACCCCTCCCACACACCCCACATATGACCCCTCCCACAAACCCCACATATGACCCCTCCCACACATCCCACATATGACCCCTCCCACACACCCCACATATGACCCCTCCCACACACCCCACATATGACCCCTCCCACAAACCCCACATATGACCCCTCCCACACATCCCACATATGACCCCTCCCACACACCCCACATATGACCCCTCCCACACATCCCACATAGGACCACTCCCACACATCCCACATATGACCCCTCCCACACATCCCACATATGACCCCTCCCACACACCCCACATATGACCCCTCCCACACACCCCACATATGACCCCTCCCACACACCCCACATATGACCCCTCCCACAAACCCCACATATGACCCCTCCCACACACCCCACATATGACCCCTCCCACACACCCCACATATGACCCCTCCCACACACCCCACATATGACCCCTCCCACACACCCCACATATGACCCCTCCCACAAACCCCACATATGACCCCTCCCACACATCCCACATATGACCCCTCCCACACACCCCACATATGACCCCTCCCACACACCCCACATATGACCCCTCCCACAAACCCCACATATGACCCCTCCCACACATCCCACATATGACCCCTCCCACACACCCCACATATGACCCCTCCCACACATCCCACATAGGACCACTCCCACACATCCCACATATGACCCATCCCACACATCCCACATATGACCCCTCCCACACATCCCACATAAGACCCCTCCCACACACCCTACATATGACCCCTCCCACACATCCCACATATGACCCCTCCCACACATCCCACATAGGACCCCTCCCACACATCCCACATATGACCCCTCCCACACACCCCACATATGACCCCTCCCACACACCCCACATATGACCCCTCCCACACACCCCACATATGACCCCTCCCACACATCCCACATATGACCCCTCCCACACACCCAACATATGACCCCTCCCACACACCCCACATATGACCCCTCCCACACATCCCACATAGGACCCCTCCCACACACCCCACATATGACCCCTCCCACACATCCCACATATGACCCCTCCCACACACCCCACATATGACCCCTCCCACACACCCCACATATGACCCCTCCCACACACCCCACATATGACCCCTCCCACACACCCCACATAGGGACCCCTCCCACACATCCCACATAGGACCACTCCCACACATCCCACATATGACCCCTCCCACACACCCCACATATGACCCCTCCCACACACCCAACATATGACTCCTCCCACACATCCCACATATGACCCCTCCCACACACCCAGCATATGACTCCTCCCACACATCCCACATATGACCCCTCCCACACACCCCACACATGGCTCCTCCAACATATCCCACATATGACCCCTCCCACACACCCCACATATGACCCCTCCCACACATCCCACATATGACCCCTCCCACACATCCCACATATGACCCCTCCCACACATCCCACATATGACCCCTCCCACACCCCCCACATATGACCCCTCCCACACATCCCACATATGACCCCTCCCACACACCCCACATATGACCCCTCCCACACCCCCCACATATGGCTCCTCACCACATGTGGCTCCTCCCATATCATGCAGAGTAAAAACTAATACTGAGATTGATCGGCCCCGGGGGTCCATATTAACAGTTGATAATAAATAATTACAGACATTAATTGGTATAATGAGGCAGTGACAGGAACAATCCTGATTCTGTTCTATTGAAAGCTCTTGCACTAAGGGATGCAGGACTTCAACAGATGAACCTTATCTGCATCCAAGAGCCCTGCTGACAAACTACGACAATACAAAAGAAGCAATATTCCCACTCAACAGGACTACTAAGACACTTGCAGATGAAGCTGCCACATTCCCATTTTGTAGAAAGAAGTTTCCTCTGCATTCAAAGGGTACTATCACTGAAAGAAATTGATCAGTGGAAACAAACATTGGTAGATAACATAGGCTGTCTCTGACTCCCAATGGTAGATAACACAGGTTGGCTCTGACTCCCAATGGTAGATAGCACGGGCTGGCTCTGACTCCCAATGGTAGATAGCACGGGCTGGCTCTGACTCCCAATGGTAGATAGCAGGGGCTGGCTCTGACTCCATATGGTAGATAGCACAGGTTGGCTCTGACTCCCAATGGTAGATAACATAGGCTGGCTCTGACTCCCAATGGTAGATAGCACAGGTTGGCTCTGACTCCCAATGGTAGATAGCACGGGCTGGCTCTGACTCCCAATGGTAGATAGCACAGGCTGGCTCTGACTCCTAATGGTAGATAGCACGGGCTGGCTCTGACTCCCAATGGTAGATAGCACAGGTTGGCTCTGACTCCCAATGGTAGATAACATAGGCTGGCTCTGACTCCCAATGGTAGATAGCACAGGTTGGCTCTGACTCCCAATGGTAGATAGCACGGGCTGGCTCTGACTCCCAATGGTAGATAGCACGGGCTGGCTCTGACTCCCAATGGTAGATAGCACAGGTTGGCTCTGACTCCCAATGGTAGATAACATAGGCTGGCTCTAACTCCCAATGGTAGATAGACCAGGTTGGCTCTGACTCCCAATGGTAGATAGCACGGGCTGGCTCTGACTCCCAATGGTAGATAGCACGGGCTGGCTCTGACTCCCAATGGTAGATAGCACGGGCTGGCTCTGACTCCCAATGGTAGATAGCACGGGCTGGCTCTGACTCCCAATGGTAGATAGCACAGGTTGGCTCTGACTCCCAATGGTAGATAACATAGGCTGGCTCTGACTCCCAATGGTAGATAGCACAGGTTGGCTCTGACTCCCAATGGTAGATAACATAGGCTGGCTCTGACTCCCAATGGTAGATAGCACAGGTTGGCTCTGACTCCCAATGGTAGATAGCACGGGCTGGCTCTGACTCCCAATGGTAGATAGCACGGGCTGGCTCTGACTCCCAATGGTAGATAGCACGGGCTGGCTCTGACTGCTAATGGTAGATAGCACGGGCTGGCTCTGACTCCCAATGGTAGATAGCACGGGCTGGCTCTGACTCCCAATGGTAGATAGCACGGGCTGGCTCTGACTCCCAATGGTAGATAGGAGGGGCTGGCTCTAACTCCCAATGGTAGATAGCACGGGCTGGCTCTGACTCCCAATGGTAGATAGCAGGGGCTGGCTCTGACTCCCAATGGTAGATAGCACAGGTTGGCTCTGACTCACAATGGTAGATAGCACGGGCTGGCTCTGACTGCTAATGGTAGATAGCACGGGCTGGCTCTGACTCCCAATGGTAGATAGCATGGGCTGGCTCTGACTGCTAATGGTAGATAGCACGGGCTGGCTCTGACTCCCAATGGTAGATAGCATGGGCTGGCTCTGACTCCCAATGGTAGATTGCACGGGCTGGCTCTGACTCCCAATGGTAGATAGCACGGGCTGGCTCTGACTCCCAATGGTAGATAGCATGGGCTGGCTCTGACTCCCAATGGTAGATTGCACGGGCTGGCTCTAACTCCCAACGGTAGATAGCACGGGCTGGCTCTGACTCCCAATGGTAGATAGCACGGGCTGGCTCTGACTCCCAATGGTAGATAGCACGGGCTGCTCTGACTCCCAATGGTAGATAGCACGGGCTGGCTCTGACTCCCAATGGTAGATAGCACGGGCTGGCTCTGACTGCTAATGGTAGATAGCACGGGCTGGCTCTGACTCCCAATGGTAGATAGCATGGGCTGGCTCTGACTGCTAATGGTAGATAGCACGGGCTGGCTCTGACTCCCAATGGTAGATAGCATGGGCTGGCTCTGACTCCCAATGGTAGATAGCACGGGCTGGCTCTGACTGCTAATGGTAGATAGCACGGGCTGGCTCTGACTCCCAATGGTAGATAGCAGGGGCTGGCTCTGACTCCCAATGGTAGATAGCACGGGCTGGCTCTGACTCCCAATGATAGATAGCACAGGCTGGCTCTGACTCCCAATGGTAGATAGCACGGGCTGGCTCTGACTCCCAATGGTAGATAGCAGGGGCTGGCTCTGACTCCCAATGGTAGATAGCACGGGCTGGCTCTGACTCCCAATGGTAGATAGCACAGGTTGGCTCTGACTCCCAATGGTAGATAGCACAGGTTGGCTCTGACTCCCAATGGTAGATAACATAGGCTGGCTCTGACTCCCAATGGTAGATAGCACAGGTTGGCTCTGACTCCCAATGGTAGATAGCACGGGCTGGCTCTGACTCCCAATGGTAGATAGCACGGGCTGGCTCTGACTCCCAATGGTAGATAACAGGGGCTGGCTCTAACTCCCAATGGTAGATAGCACGGGCTGGCTCTGACTCCCAATGGTAGATAGCACGGGCTGGCTCTGACTCCCAATGGTAGATAGCACGGGCTGGCTCTAACTCCCAATGGTAGATAGGCCAGGTTGGCTCTGACTCCCAATGGTAGATAGCACGGGCTGGCTATGACTCCTAATGGTAGATAGCACGGGCTGGCTCTGACTCCCAATGGTAGATAGCAGGGGCTGGCTCTGACTCCCAATGGTAGATAGCACGGGTTGGCTCTGACTCCCAATGGTAGATAGCACGGCTGGCTCTGACTCCTAATGGTAGATAGCACGGGCTAGCTCTGACTCCCAATGGTAGATAGCAGGGGCTGGCTCTGACTCCCAATGGTAGATAGCACGGGCTGGCTCTGACTCCCAATGGTAGATAGCACAGGTTGGCTCTGACTCCCAATGGTAGATAACATAGGCTGGCTCTGACTCCCAATGGTAGATAGCACAGGTTGGCTCTGACTCCCAATGGTAGATAGCACGGGCTGGCTCTGACTCCCAATGGTAGATAGCACGGGCTGGCTCTGACTCCCAATGGTAGATAGCAGGGGCTGGCTCTAACTCCCAATGGTAGATAGCACGGGCTGGCTCTGACTCCCAATGGTAGATCGCACGGGCTGGCTCTGACTCCCAATGGTAGATAGCACGGGCTGGCTCTGACTCCCAATGGTAGATAGCACAGGTTGGCTCTGACTCCCAATGGTAGATAGCACGGGCTGGCTCTGACTGCTAATGGTAGATAGCACGGGCTGGCTCTAACTCCCAATGGTAGATAGCATGGGCTGGCTCTGACTCCCAATGGTAGATAGCACAGGTTGGCTCTGACTCCCAATGGTAGATAGCAGGGGCTGGCTCTGACTCCCAATATTAGATAGCATGGGCTGGCTCTGACTCCCAATGGTAGATAGCACGGGCTGGCTCTGACTCCCAATGGTAGATAGCACAGGCTGGCTCTGACTCCCAATGGTAGATAGCACGGGCTGGCTCTGACTCCCAATGGTAGATAGCACAGGTTGGCTCTGACTCCCAATGGTAGATAACATAGGCTGGCTCTAACTCCCAATGGTAGATAGGCCAGGTTGGCTCTGACTCCCAATGGTAGATAGCACGGGCTGGCTCTGACTCCCAATGGTAGATAGCACAGGTTGGCTCTGACTCCCAATGGTAGATAGCAGGGGCTGGCTCTGACTCCCAATGGTAGATAGCACGGGCTGGCTCTGACTCCCAATGGTAGATAGCAGGGGCTGGCTCTGACTCCCAATGGTAGATAGCACGGGCTGGCTCTGACTCCCAATGGTAGATAGCACAGGTTGGCTCTGACTCCCAATGGTAGATAACATAGGCTGGCTCTGACTCCCAATGGTAGATAGCACGGGCTGGCTCTGACTCCCAATGGTAGATAGCACAGGTTGGCTCTGACTCCCAATGGTAGATAGCACAGGCTGGCTCTGACTCCCAATTGTAGATAGCACAGGCTGGCTCTGACTCCCAATGGTAGATAGCACGGGCTGGCTCTGACTCCCAATGGTAGATAGCACGGGCTGGCTCTGACTCCCAATGGTAGATAGCACGGGCTGGCTCTGACTCCCAATGGTAGATAGCACGGGCTGGCTCTGACTCCCAATGGTAGATAGCAGGGGCTGGCTCTGACTCCCAATGGTAGATAGCACGGGCTGGCTCTGACTCCCAATGGTAGATAGCACGGGCTGACTCTGACTCCCAATGGTAGATAGCACGGGCTGGCTCTGACTCCTAATGGTAGATAGCACGGGCTGGCTCTGACTCCCAATGGTAGATAGCACGGGCTGACTCTGACTCCCAATGGTAGATAGCACGGGCTGGCTCTGACTCCTAATAGTAGATAGCACGGGCTGGCTCTGACTCCCAATGGTAGATAGCACGGGCTGGCTCTGACTCCCAATGGTAGATAGCACGGGCTGGCTCTGACTCCCAATGGTAGATAGCACGGGCTGACTCTGACTCCCAATGGTAGATAGCACGGGCTGGCTCTGACTCCTAATGGTAGATAGCACGGGCTGGCTCTGACTCCCAATGGTAGATAGCACGGGCTGGCTCTGACTCCCAATGGTAGATAGCACAGGCTGGCTCTGACTCCCAATGGTAGATAGCACGGGCTGGCTCTGACTCCCAATGGTAGATAGCACAGGCTGGCTCTGACTCCCAATGGTAGATAGCACGGGCTGGCTCTGACTCCCAATGATAGATAGCACAGGTTGGCTCTGACTCCCAATGGTAGATAGCACGGGCTGGCTCTGACTCCCAATGGTAGATAGCACAGGCTGGCTCTGACTCCCAATGGTAGATAGCACGGGCTGGCTCTGACTCCCAATGGTAGATAGCACGGGCTGGCTCTGACTCCCAATGGTAGATAGCACAGGTTGGCTCAGACTCACAATGGTAGATAGCACGGGCTGGCTCTGACTGCTAATGGTAGATAGCACGGGCTGGCTCTGACTCCCAATGGTAGATAGCACGGGCTGGCTCTGACTCCCAATGGTAGATAGCAGGGGCTGGCTCTGACTCCCAATGGTAGATAGCACGGGCTGGCTCTGACTCCCAATGGTAGATAGCACGGGCTGACTCTGACTCCCAATGGTAGATAGCACGGGCTGGCTCTGACTCCTAATGGTAGATAGCACGGGCTGGCTCTGACTCCCAATGGTAGATAGCACGGGCTGCCTCTGACTCCCAATGGTAGATAGCACGGGCTGGCTCTGACTCCTAATGGTAGATAGCACGGGCTGGCTCTGACTCCCAATGGTAGATAGCACGGGCTGGCTCTGACTCCCAATGGTAGATAGCACGGGCTGGCTCTGACTCCCAATGGTAGATAGCACGGGCTGACTCTGACTCCCAATGGTAGATAGCACGGGCTGGCTCTGACTCCTAATGGTAGATAGCACGGGCTGGCTCTGACTCCCAATGGTAGATAGCACGGGCTGGCTCTGACTCCCAATGGTAGATAGCACAGGCTGGCTCTGACTCCCAATGGTAGATAGCACGGGCTGGCTCTGACTCCCAATGGTAGATAGCACAGGCTGGCTCTGACTCCCAATGGTAGATAGCACGGGCTGGCTCTGACTCCCAATGATAGATAGCACAGGTTGGCTCTGACTCCCAATGGTAGATAGCACGGGCTGGCTCTGACTCCCAATGGTAGATAGCACAGGCTGGCTCTGACTCCCAATGGTAGATAGCACGGGCTGGCTCTGACTCCCAATGGTAGATAGCACGGGCTGGCTCTGACTCCCAATGGTAGATAGCACAGGTTGGCTCAGACTCCCAATGATAGATAGCACAGGTTGGCTCTGACTCCCAATGGTAGATAGCACGGGCTGGCTCTGACTCCCAATGGTAGATAGCACAGGCTGGCTCTGACTCCCAATGGTAGATAGCACGGGCTGGCTCTGACTCCCAATGATAGATAGCACAGGTTGGCTCTGACTCCCAATGGTAGATAGCACGGGCTGGCTCTGACTCCCAATGGTAGATAGCACAGGCTGGCTCTGACTCCCAATGGTAGATAGCACGGGCTGGCTCTGACTCCCAATGGTAGATAGCACAGGCTGGCTCTGACTCCCAATGGTAGATAGCACGGGCTGGCTCTGACTCCCAATGGTAGATAGCACGGGCTGGCTCTGACTCCCAATGGTAGATAGCACGGGCTGGCTCTGACTCCCAATGGTAGATAACATAGGCTGGCTCTGACTCCTAATGGTAGATAGCACAGGTTGGCTCTGACTCCCAATGGTAGATAACATAGGCTGGCTCTGACTCCCAATGGTAGATAGCACAGGTTGGCTCTGACTCCCAATGGTAGATAGCACGGGCTGGCTCTGACTGCTAATGGTAGATAGCACGGGCTGGCTCTGACTCCCAATGGTAGATAGCATGGGCTGGCTCTGACTCCCAATAGTAGATTGCACAGGCTGGCTCTGACTCCCAATGGTAGATAGCATGGGCTGGCTCTGACTCCCAATGGTAGATAGTAGGGGCTGGCTCTGACTCCCAATGGTAGATAGCATGGGCTGGCTCTGACTCCCAATGGTAGATTGCACGGGCTGGCTCTGACTCCCAATGGTAGATTGCACGGGCTGGCTCTGACTCCCAATGGTAGATAGCACGGGCTGGCTCTGACTCCCAATGGTAGATTGCACGGGCTGGCTCTGACTCCCAATGGTAGATAGCACGGGCTGGCTCTGACTCCCAATGGTAGATAGCACAGGCTGGCTCTGACTCCCAATGGTAGATAGCAGGGGCTGGCTCTGACTCACAATGGTAGATAGCATGGGCTGGCTCTGACTCCCAATGGTAGATAGCAGGGGCTGGCTCTGACTCCCAATGGTAGATAGCATGGGCTGGCTCTGACTCCCAATGGTAGATTGCACGGGCTGGCTCTGACTCCCAATGGTAGATAGCACGGGCTGGCTCTGACTCCCAATGGTAGATAGCACGGGCTGGCTCTGACTCACAATGGTAGATAGCACAGGTTGGCTCTGACTCCCAATGGTAGATAGCACGGGCTGGCTCTGACTGCTAATGGTAGATAGCACGGGCTGGCTCTGACTCCCAATGGTAGATAGCATGGGCTGGCTCTGACTCCCAATAGTAGATTGCACGGGCTGGCTCTGACTCCCAATGGTAGATAGCACGGGCTGGCTCTGACTCCCAATGGTAGATAGCACGGGCTGGCTCTGACTCCCAATGGTAGATAGCATGGGCTGGCTCTGACTCCCAATGGTAGATTGCACGGGCTGGCTCTGACTCCCAATGGTAGATAGCACGGGCTGGCTCTGACTCCCAATGGTAGATAGCACAGGTTGGCTCTGAGTCCCAATGGTAGATAGCATAGGCTGGCTCTGAATCCCATTGGTATGAGACGCACATATATGGAGAGTTGATACCTCATTGTCTTTATTACTGTTCCCTCTGCCCTGTACAGATTTCCTCGTTATGCTAATGAGCCTGTTCCATATTCTAATGACGCTAATTATAAATATGGAGACTCTGGGACATGCGACGGCCACAGCTATAAATCCTGTCCTGAAAGTCAGTAAAGCGCTGAGGATCCTGCAGGTGTTTAGGGTCCTGCGCAGCGTCAGGTAGGGATATAACGCCTTCCTATAACTCCTCCTACTGTTCCATATAACTCCTCCCTGTAACTCCTCCTACTGCTCCATTTAACTCCTCCCTGTAACTCCTCCTACTGTTCCATATAACTCCTCCTACTGCTCCCTGTAACTCCCCCTACTGTTCCATATAACTCCTCCCTGTAACTCCCCCTACTGCTCCATATAACTCCTCCCTGTAACTCCTCCTACTGTTCCATATAACTCCTCCTACTGCTCCCTGTAACTCCCCCTACTGTTCCATATAACTCCTCCCTGTAACTCCTCCTACTGTTCCATATAACTCCTCCTACTGCTCCCTGTAACTCCCCCTACTGTTCCATATAACTCCTCCCTGTAACTCCTCCTACTGTTCCATATAACTCCTCCTACTGCTCCCTGTAACTCCCCCTACTGCTCCATATAACTCCTCTCTAACTGCTTCTATTGTTTCATATAACTCCGTACTATAACTCCTCCCATTGATCTATGTACCTGCTCTCTATAGATACCCAATATAACCTCCTACTGCTCCCTATAACTGCTCCCTGTAACTCCTCCTAATGTTCCATATAACTCCTGCTACTGCTCCATATAACTCCTCCTACTGCTCCATATAACTCCTCTCTAACTGCTTCTATTGTTTCATATAACTCCTTACTATAACTCCTCCCATTGATCTATGTACCTGCTCTCTATAGATACCCAATATAACCTCCTACTGCTCCCTATAACTCCCACTATTTGCTCCTTATATCTTCTCCCTATAACTCCTCCTATTGCTGTGTTATATCCTGTGGGATTTATGTTCAGATATCTGGGCGCGCTCAATCCTCTCATTGTACTCTGTGTCCTGGGTGTTACTTTGTATATAATATCCCTCGGTATCTATTTACTGACATGTACTTTATTTTATTTCTGCATAAAACCAAACAAATAGTCCCTGCATGGGTCTGCTCTCTGCAGCGTATGCAGATACAGGCTATGTAGGTTTGGGTGTACTGTGACAACCAATCCTACATGTAGATCACCAGATACGACCAATCCTACCCATAGATAACCAGGTACAACCAATCCTACATGTAGATCACCAGATACGACCAATCCTACCCATAGATAACCAGGTACAACCATCCTACATGTAAATCACCAGATACGACCAATCCTACCCATAGATCACCAGATACGACCAATCCTACCCATAGATCACCAGATACGACCAATACTACATGTAGATCACCAGATAAGACCAATCCTACATGTAGATCACCAGATACGACCAATCCTACCCATAGATAACCAGGTACAACCAATCCTACATGTAGATCACCAGATACGACCAATCCTACCCATAGATAACCAGGTACAACCAATCCTACATGTAGATCACCAGATACGACCAATCCTACCCATAGATCACCAGATACGACCAATCCTACCCATAGATCACCAGATACGACCAATACTACATGCAGATCACCAGTTAGGACCAATCCTACGAATAGATCCCCATATAAAATCAATCCTATCCATAAATGACCAGATCCGATTGATCCTACATGTAGATCACCAGATAAGATCAATCCTACCCATATATCACCCGATATGACCAAGCCTGCCATAGAACACCAGATAAGACCAATCGTACCCGTAGATCACCAGATAAGACCAATCCTGCATGTAGATCACCAGATAAGACCAATCCTGCCATAGAACACCAGTTAAGACCAATCCTGCCATAGAACACCAGTTAAGACCAATCGTACCCGTAGATGACCAGATAATACTAATCCTACGCATATATCACCTAATATAACCAATCCTGCCATAGAACACCAGATAAGACCAATCGTACCTGTAGATCACCAGATAAAACCAATCCTAGCCATTGATCACCAGATAAGACCAATCGTACCCGTAGATCACCAGATAAGACCAATCCTGCACGTAGATCACCAGATAAAACCAATCCTACCCATATATCACCAGATATGACCAATCCTGCACGTAGATCCCCAGATAAGACCAATCCTGCACGTAGATCACCAGATAAAACCAATCCTACCCATATATCACCAGATATGACCAATCCTGCAAGTAGATCAACAGATAAGACCAATCGTACCCGTAGATTACTAGATAAGACCAATCCTACCCATATATCACCAGATATGACCAATCCTGCCATAGAATACCAGATAAGACCAATCGTATCCGTAGATCACAAGATAAGACCAATCGTATCTGTAGATCACCAGATAAGACCAATCGTACCCGTAGATTACTAGATAAGACCAATCCTACCCATATATCACCAGATATGACCAATCCTGCCATAGAATACCAGATAAGACCAATCGTTTCCGTAGATCACCAGATAAGACCAATCCTGCACGTAGATCACCAGATAATGTAAAAGATAAATATCCATGTATTGTAAATAAAACAAGAAAACCGTATCTGCTAACCGTAGAATTTGTAAACCTAGAAAGGAGTTGAAGAGGTTAAATATTGCTTCAGCTTTTGGATCATGTTTAGCAAGTTTAACAAGTTGCCTGTGACCAGGTGCAAGAGTTTAGATTAAGATTGAGCTTATAGATCAGAACAAGGTATGCTAGTTAGGTGGGAGGAGAGGTGCGGTGAAAAAATGACCATAGAGTGTGATATGACCAGACCACTGGAGACCATCGCTGCGTGTGCGTCTCCCCGCTTAAGCTTGAAAGTAAAGCGAGTCTCAGAGACGTCTGACTTTAGTCTCCTGCCTGATTCTTTTGCGAATGAGAGACAAGTTGGTACAAGTTTTCCCTAACAATAAGACCAATCCTACCCATAGACCACCAGATAAGACCAATCCTACCCATAGACCACCAGATAAGACCCATCTTACCCATAGATCGTAGTCGGTTTGATGCTCCCTTTGACCAGGAAACCAGGAGTCAGTGAGCAGCCAGTAGTCACTGAGGCATTTTCTCAGTACAAGACACCAATACCATGTCTCCCAAAGAGAGTATCATTTTTATTCAAAACTTCATGTCTTTTATAGATTTTTAGAACCAGAAAACAGGGGGTGGATTTTCTTAGGCAAACGTGATTTTGAAGGTTTGGGCAAATTCCCTTTGGTCATCCTTCAGCCAACCCGGGGCCTTGCTTTTAGGTGCTTTACGGACTGTCTCTGTGAGCCAGTCAACTTAATCCGGATAGTATGTCCTGATCAGGGATTGGTCCTAATCTCAAGTATAGGATGCTCAGAGAGAAGACTTCTGGCTAACCCCTATCTTGTACACTTCCACCCCCACTTTACCCAATGTCTTACACCAGCCCAGGGGGAGGATGATCAGGATGATAATGTCTTTACACCAGCATTCGGTGAGGATAATCTGGGTACGGAGATGATAATGTCTTACACCCACCCTGGGGGAGGATGATCAGGTACGGGTACGATAATGTCTTACACCAGCCTTTGGTGAGGATGATTTGGGTACTGAGATGATATTGTCTTACACCTGCCCTGGGGGAGGAAGATCAGGTATGGGGAAGATAATGTCTTACAACAGCTTGGGGGGAGATGATCTGGGTATGGAGATGATAATGGCTTACACCCACCATGAGGGAGGATGAGCAGGTATGGGTACGATAATGTCTTACACCAGCCTTTGGTGAGGATGATCTGGGTACGGAGATGATAATGGCTTACACCCACAATGAGGGAGGATGAGCAGGTATGGGTACGATAATGTCTTACACCAGCCTTTGGTGAGGATGATCTGGGTATGGAGATGATAATGGCTTCCTCCCACCCTGAGGGAGGATTAACAGGTACGGGGACGATAATGTCTTACACCCACCCTGAGGGAGGATTATCAGGTACGGGGACGATAATGTCTTACACCAGCCCTGGGGGAGGATGATCAGGTACAGGGATGATAATGTCTTACACCAGCCCTGGGAGAGGATGATCAGAGTACAGGAATGATAATGTCTTATACCTGCCCTGGGGTAAGATGATCAGGTACGGAGATGATAATGTCTTACACCGGCCCCGGGGGAGGATGATTGTGGTATGGGTACAATAATGTCTTACACCAGTACTGAGGGAGAATGATCTGGGTACGGAGATGATAATGTCTTACATCGGTCCTTGTGGAAGATGATCAGGGAACGGGGACAATAATGTCTTACACCAGCCCTGGGGGAGGATGATCAGGGTATGGGGACAATAATGTCTTCCAACAATCCTGGGGGAGGATGATCCGGGATTGGGACAATAATGTCTTCCACCAGTCCTGGGGGAGGATGATCCGGGATTGGGACAATAATGTCTTCCACCAGTCCTGGGGATGATGATCAGGTTCGGGTAGGATTATGTCTTACACCAGCTCTAGGGGAGGATGATCTGGGTACGGAGATGATAATGTCTTACACCTGCCCTGGGGGAGGATGATTACGTACAGGGATGATAATGTCCTACACCGCATCTGGGGGAATCAGATGATCAGGGTATGGGAAGACAGGGTCTTACACTGTCCCCGGGTGAAGATGATTGTGGTATGGGGACAACACCAGAGTCCTGGTGGAGGATGATCAGGTACAAGGAAGATAATGTCTTACCCCACATCTGCGAGTAGATGATCAGGGTTTGGAAAGTCAGGATCTTACACTGGCCCTGGGGGAGGATGATCAGGGTATGAGGAAGGCAGGGTCTTTCACTGGCCCTGGGGTAGGATGATCGGAGTATGGGGAAGGCAGTGTCGTACACTTGCTCTGGGTAGGATGATCAGGGGTATGGGGAAGACAGGGTCTTACACTTGCTCTGGGGGAGGATGATCAGGGTATGGGGAAAGCAGGGTCTTACATTGGCCCTGGGTGTGGATGATATGGATAGGTGGAAGGCAGGGTCTCACACTGGCCCCTGGGGGAGGATGATCGGGGTATGGTGAAGGCAGGGTCTTACACTAACTCTGGGGGAGGATGATCAGGGTATGGGGAAGGAAGGGTCTTACACTTGCTCTGGGGGAGGATGAATGGGGGTATGGGGAAGGTAGGGTCTTACACTGGCCCTGGGTGTGGATGATCGGGGTAGGTGGAAGGAAGGGTCTTACACTTGTTCTGGGGGAGGATGATCAGGGGTACGGGGAAGGCAGGGTCTTACACTTGCTCTGGGGGAGGATGATCCGGGTATGGGGAAGGCAGGGTCTTACACTTGCTCTGGGGAAGGATGATCGGGGGTATGGGCAAGGTAGGGTCTTACACTTGCTCTGGGGGAGGATGATCGGGGGTATGGGCAAGGTAGGGTCCTACAATTGCTTTGGGGGAGGATGATTGGGGTATGGGGAAGGCAGGGTCTTACACTTGCTCTGGGGGAGGATGATCTGGGTATGGGGAAGGCAGGGTCTTACACTTGCTCTGGGGGAGGATGATCAGGGGTATGGGGAAGGCAGGGTCTTACACTTGCTCTGGGGGAGGATGATCAGGGGTATGGGGAAGGCAGGGTATTACACTTGCTCAGGGGGAGGATGATCGGGGTTATGGGGAAGGCAGGGTATTACACTTGCTCAGGGGGAGGATGATCAGGGGTATGGGGAAGGCAGGGTATTACACTTGCTCAGGGGGAGGATGATCGGGGTTATGGGGAAGGCAGGGTCTTACACTTGCTCTGGGGGGGAATGATCGGGGGTATGGGCAAGGTAGGGTCTTACACTTGCTCTGGGGGAGGATGATTGGGGGTATGGGGAAGGCAGGGTCTTACACTTGCTCTGGGGGAGGATGATCGGAGTATGGGGTAGGCAGGGTCTTACACTTGCTCTGGGGGAGGATGATCGGGGTATGGGGTAGGCAGGGTCTTACAATTGCTCTGGGGGAGGATGATCAGGGGTATGGGGAAGGCAGGGTCTTACACTTGCTCTGGGGGAGGATGATCAGGGGTATGGGGAAGGCAGGGTATTACACTTGCTCAGGGGGAGGATGATCGGGGTTATGGGGAAGGCAGGGTATTACACTTGCTCAGGGGGAGGATGATCAGGTCATGGGAAAGCAGGTTCTTACTCTGGCCCTGGGTGTGGATGATCGGGGTATGGGGAAGGCAGGGTCTTACACTTGCTCTGGAGGAGGATGATCGGAGGTATGGGGAAGGCAGGGTCTTACACTTGCTCTGGGGGAGGATGATCGGAGGTATGGGGAAGGCAGGGTCTTACACTTGCTCTGGGGGAGAATGATCGGGGGTATGGGCAAGGTAGGGTCTTACACTTGCTCTGGAAGAGGATGATCGAGGGGTATGGGGAAGGCAGGGTCTTACACTTGCTCTGGGGGAGGATGATCTGGGGTATGGGGAAGGCAGGGTCTTACACTTGCTCTGGGGGAGGATGATTAAGGTATGGGGAAGGTAGGGTCTTACACTTGCCCTGGGGGAGGATGATCGGGGATATGGTGAAAGTAGGGTCTTACACTTGCTCTGGGGGAGGATGTTTGGGGGTATGGGCAAGGTAGGGTCTTACACTTGCTCTGGGGGATGATGATCGGGGTATGGGGAAGGCAGGGTCTTACACTTGCTCTGGGGGAGGATGATCTGGGGTATGGGGAAGGCAGGGTCTTACACTTGCTCTGGGGGAGGATGATTGAAGTATGGGGAAGGTAGGGTCTTACACTTGCTATGGGGGAGGATAATCGGGGTATGGGGTAGGCAGGGTCTTACACTTGCTCTGGAGGAGGATGATCAGGGGTATGGGGAAGGCAGGGTCTTACACTTGCTCTGGGGGAGGATGATCGGGGGTATGGGCAAGGCAGGGTTTTACACTGGCCCTGTGGGAGGATGATTGGGGGTATGGGGAAGGTAGGGTTTTACACTTACTCTGGGGGAGGATGATTGGGCGTATGGGGAAGGCAGGGTCTTACACTGGCCCTGGGGGAGGATGATCGGGGATATGGTGAAAGTAGGGTCTTACACTTGCTCTGGGGGAGGATGATTGGGGGTATGGGGAAGGCAGGGTCTTACACTGGCCCTGGGGGAGGATGATTGGGGATATGGGGAAAGCAGTGTCTTACACTTGCTCTGGGGGAGGATGATTGGGGGTATGGGGAAGGTAGGGTCTTACACTGGCCCTGGGTGTGGATGATCGGGTAGGTGGAAGGCAGGGTCTTACACTGGCCCTGGGGAGGATGATCGGGGGTATGGGGAAGGCAGGGTCTTACACTTACTCTGGGGGAGGATGATTGAGGTATGGGGAAGGCAGGGTCTTACACTGGCCCTGGGTGTGGATGATCGGGTAGGTGGAAGGCAGGGTCTTACACTGGCCCTGGGGAGGATGATCAGGGGTATGGGGAAGGTAGGGTCTTACACTTACTCTGGGGGAGGATGATTGAGGTATGGGGAAGGCAGGGTCTTACACTGGCCCTGGGTGTGGATGATCCGGGTAGGTGGAAGGAAGGTTCTTAAACTGGCCCTAGCAGAGGGATCGGAGCTACGGGTCACTAGTATGGAAGACTGTATAATTGTACTACTTTTATTTGCTGTTTTATACTTGGGTTACTGTGTCTATGTCTCATTTAGAGCGCTAGACAGCTCAGCCATGGTGCATGGAGCCTGCTCAGGGCGGCCACCGGTTCAATTCCCATGGTCAGGGTTAGCATTACCAGGGGAAATCTGACCCAGGCTGGCAGCTGAGGACTGATGGTAGTGGGGTAAGTGGTTGAGCTTGGGTCTGCCCCCAAGTTGTTTACACCCTTCAGTTCCTCCCAATAAAATGAACACATCCCCCAGATTTATAACCAGGTGAACGGATACATTTCTGGGGTTCTGATCCCCATATGGCCCTACGGGTCTCCGTGACCATAGCATAGGGGTCACCTTGTGGTTTTACTGCCATGGTCTGGTCAGTTTGTTAGGGCACTATGAGGGTGGGTTAAATAACGGCCCATCCATGAGGTCCTCCAGGCAACTGAGATCTGTAGCGACACTACACTGCACATCCAGCCCTACAGTGTCAGTGTCTCCATACGCTGCAGAGGGCAGACCCATACAGGGAATATGTGTTGTTAGCCAGCAAAACCAGAGCTTCTAAACACTTCTTAATAAAATAGAGTACGTGTCAGTAAACAGATATTCAGGGACTCAGGTATATTATATACCTAGTAACAGTACCAGGTCCAATGTGGTAATGATGACAGCTATGATCCTTATTATATATCTTCGTGTGCCGCAGGTTCCTGTCCAGCACCCACCATATAATATCCACCTGTGTGAGTTCCCTGCGCTCCCTGAGAGCTATAATGCTGCTGATCTTCATGTTCATGAGTATCCTGCTGTGTGACAACAAGAACCAGTCCATCAAATGTCCGTGTGTGTCAGATTAAACAGGCAAATGCTGGGAAGGAGCCGAGCACCAGAGGTAGAACCGATAGGCGCATAGTCTCAGCACTGTGGGGTCTACTCTTGCACACTTGCACATTTGACCTCTCAACACACATAGACCTCAGCGCCACAACATACATGGCGGGTCCCTGGGTGTTACTGGGTGTATAATATCCATGACATGTACTGATATATGATTTATTTTATTAGGAAGTGCTTATAAGCTGTATCTACTGTCTAAAATGAAATAGTCCCTGTATAGGTTTGCCCTCTACGGCTCATGAATACACAAACTGTCAAGTGTTTCGAATTAGCCTGTCAGTAACCTCTCTCAAGTAGCATGTTGCAGATTGTTGTCACTGATTGGTTACTATGAGACAGTGCACACCGAGTACTTAGAAGTGCACTGTCTTCATGAGCTGCAGAGGGGAGAAAACCCTCAATGAGCTATTTGTGTGATTTTAGGCAGTAGATACAGAGCTTATAAGTACTTTCTAATAACATGGGAGCTCATTTATAATGCAGTTTATCCTGCTATTATTTATATGGCCAATTGGCAATTTAAAATAGTAGTCTCTCATTAGAACGGAATAGAGATGTTACCTGATTCTACGTTTCTTCTCACGTGTCTAATATTAAAGTCAGATTCACCAAAAGAGCTTGTTATAAATAAGACATTTCAGTAAATTACTTTACACAGTAAGTACATTGTGCAACTAATTATCATACAAAGAGGAGTTTATATAATAGGAATGATTTACATGTATTTGGTAATTGGAGGACTGTCCCTCCCAGATCAGTGAATAAGTGAATCTTACTGGTTACAAGGGGGTGCTGGTCTCATTTATCCAGTTTATTTCAGGGTAATTAAAGTCTCCCATTATTAGAACTTGCCCGTGCTTAGCTGCATTTCCAATCTGTAACAATAATTGTATTTCCTCACTTTCAGCTATATTTGGGGGTTTATAGCATACTCCTACTAATATTCTTTTGGAATTTGCTGCTCCGCTATTTAACTCTACCCACAAACATTCAGCTTTACCAAGCAGGTCCACCATAAATATCTTCTCTGACTATAGCCTTAAATTCAGGCTTAACATACAGACAAATCGCTCCTCCTCTTTTACCATTGCCCCTATCTTTCCTAAGTAGGTTATAACCATCCAGATCAACAGTCCAGTCATGAGATTCATCCCACCATGTTTCGGTAATGCCTATTAAATCCCATTTTTCATTTATTGCTAATAATTCTAACTCTCCTATTTTTCCTGGCAAGCTTCTGGCATTAGCGAGCATACACCTTATGTTATGAGTCTGTAGTTCTGAAGTGCCTGCCACTGTACTGTGCCCCCCATCTTCCTCCCACAGTGAGTAGTTAATTTCCTCCCTTTCCCCTCTACACTTCCTACCCCATTACTAGTATCTAGCCCCTCCCCCCACCTATTAGTTTAAAAACTCCTCCAGCCGTTCAACCATCCTATCCCCCAGTACAAAAGCTCCCTCATCATTAAGGTGCAATCCATCCCTACTGTAGAGATTGTACCGAAGTGAGAAGTCAGCCCAGTGCTCTAAAAACCCAAACCACATTTTTAACCACGCATTAACCTCCATAATCTCCTTCTGCCTCCCTGGGCTAGCCCGTGGCACTGGTAGTATCTCAGAAAATATTACCTTGGAGGTCCTTGTTTTAAGCTTATTCCCTAATTTAAAGAAGGTAGTAACTAATCTCTAATTGCAATAGAGTGAATAGGATATTTATGGGATGTCCCCATGTGCGGTGGGTCTGGAATGTCTATCCCCACCACAACCTTAGAGACAAATAAGACTCTAATTTGTAATTGTGTAGCAACTAATAATGAAAAAATATGGATACAAAAATAACTTTATTAAGAAAAAATCTAAATAAAATAAAAATGGTGTAGATAAAAAAGATATACTCTTGGTATATCTCTAGCAGGCTGGCTCTAGTTAGTTAGGGGGGTTAATTAATAATGAGGTCTAATTAATAAAAATAAATTTCTATTAGAGGAGATATAGTGAAAGACTTAGCCGCCACCTGTCTAGTTTAAAGGACAGATGACAGCTTTCAGTTGCTGATGTTGCTGTCAAAAAGGAAGAAGAGGGGAGGTCTCTCTGAGTTTCTGACTGAAACTTGATCTAATCACTCTAGAGTCTTGCCTCTGTGTGATGTAGTTAGGGTCAGCAGAGACAAATCCACCTCAGTGTTTTGATACACAGCACAATGCTGCCATCAGAAAAAGGGGCTTGGTCCCAGTTATTTACTCATAGCTCAATAGGGAATTATTGTCAATGGTATATTAATTTAGTGATTTTATGAGGTAAGTAACATTCTAGTAAATGATATTGTCTTACCGTATAAGTGTAGATAATACAATCCTACGTCGAGTGTATAGGTGTTGTGCTCCACATTGGGAGAGCTTACCCCCGCCGCCTGGTATGTTTATGTTGTTCCCGACGCGCGTTTCCCCGCTATTGTCGTTTCGGATTCATCAGGGGACAAGTTCTAAGTCGCGTGCAGCGTCATCACGTTTCTCGCGAGATTGTGTATTCCTGATCGCGAACTCGCGTTAATCGCGAGATTATGTTTGAAGTTGCTTGTACCACTCGTGGAAGTGGTTAATGACATCGCTGTATGTAGGGCACTGACTCTATTAGTTGAGAAAAGAGTATTTAGACTAGATTATCATCATCTTTCACTGATAATGAGTGATATGTATATAACAATCAAATTATATTTAATTGCTGGATATCTATAATAATCCTGTACTCTAAGTTTTAAAGTCTTTTAATAATGTGAAGACAAGTCTAATTTGGAGGGCCAATTATAGAGAACAGGCCAATAGGAGGGCATGATGCACCTAATATATACTCACAGACCCCAGACAATGGGTTAAAAGGCATACTATATGTTAAAGTGGAACACAGAAGATACATAATGTCTACTAGCTCAAATAAAAACGTTAGGGAGCCTACACTAGAGAGAAAAATGTGTACACTGAATAGTAGGTGTGAGTGGAACATCCCTAAAAGATTGTTAATCAATACAACATTGATAATAAACTTATGTGAGCTATAGTGTCTGTTGGCTGTGAGATACAGACAAAAGAGGAGGAGAAAAAAGAGGAAGAAAAGACCCTAGATAATGGGCCTAAAAATGTGCTAGCGGGCGAATTCCCTAGTTAGAAAGATAGGCCTGAGATAGTATACTATAAATGATATAGGAAGAGGATTTATAAAATCTTTATGCTCGATGGGTAGAACATGCTAGGTTAAGGATTGTGTGGATAGGTAGCCCTGTTATTGTGGATAGATGGCATAGAGTGAGGACTAGATGAAAGGGGAGAAGGTAAAGCCTTCGTTTAAGCCATGCGGAGTTAAGGTTTTTAGGTGAAAGATCCACCAGGCTTCTCGTTGAAGTAACTTATTTTCCATATTGCCTCTCCTTGGAGTTGTTTTAACCTTTTCAATGCCCATAAACTGTACACACATTACGTTTCCATCATGTATAGAGTTAACATGTCTAGCGACTGCCACATCATGTTTGTTGATTATGGAATTGACATGCTCTACTACACGCCGTCGGAGTTGACGTGTGGTTTTTCCTACATACTGTAGGCCACACCTACAATGGATAAGATAAATCACTGATGTTGTTCTGCAATTGATGTGGTCTCGTACTCTAAATTTCTTCTGATTAGAGGAACTTGTGAACTCTGCTGTGGTACGTATGTGACGACAGGCCTTACAATTCCCACATGGTTTAGAACCGGCTGGTCGTTCATTAAGCCAATCACTCCCTGTGCTCTTTTGTGCTTCGTAGTGGCTATGAACTAGCTTGTCCTTCAAACTCGGTGCTCGGCGATAAGTAATTGCGGCTACATTAGGCAGTCTGGTTTGTAGTTCATTGTCAGCCAATAAGATGTGCCAATGTTTTTGTAATATCAATCGAATGTTCTCTCCAAATTTATTGTATGTGCCTATGATTCTTATAGGTTGAGATTCAGGTATCTTTGACGTAGTAGAATTATACAATAAGTCTGCCTGCGAGCGTTCTTTTGCTCTTGCATATGCCTTTTTCAGGATGTTGTGAGAGTAACCTCTTGATTTGAAGCGGTCATAGAGGTCTTTTGCTTGCTTTTCAAAGTCCATTTCAGTGGTGCAGTTTCGGCGTATACGAAGATATTGGCCATATGGGATACTACGTATAAGATGACTTGGGTGGTGACTGGATGCCAAGAGTAGACTATTCGAAGCGGTGTCCTTGCGATATGTTGATGTTATGATATGATTCTTCTCTGTTTTGGAAATTAGGAGGTCCAGAAACTCTATCTGGTTCGAATTGATAGTATGTGTAAGTTTGAGACCAATAGAGTTTACATTGAGGATAGAGATAAAATCCAAAAGACTGGATTTATTTCCATTCCAAGTTAGAAATACGTCATCAATATATCTGATCCAGAGGCCTACCTGATCAGTATAGTTGGCCAATTCTTCTCCAAAAACTATGGTTTCTTCCCATATGCCTAGATGAAGATTGGCATATGAGGGTGCACATGGGGTACCCATTGCTGTCCCTTTTATTTATTTATAGAAAATGTTGTCATATGTAAAATAATTCTTGGTTAGAACAAATTCCAGTAGCTTTATAACAAACTCACTATGTTTGTGATGTTGTACTCCGTGGGTTTTCAGGTATTTCCTTACTGCTTGTACACCTACTTCGTGTGGAATTGAGGTATAAAGACCTTCCACATCAAGGCAGACTAGTAATGTTTCATCATCCAATCGAAGATTGTAGAGCCTTTTTAAAACACTTTTAGTATCCTGAGCATACGATGCCAGTGTTGCCACAAATGGTCTCAAAATCTGATTGATATATGTACTAGCATGTTCTGACAGGCTATTCTTTCCAGAGACTATTGGGCGTCCTGGAGGTGTTTTCATATTCTTGTGTACCTTCGGCAATGAATAAAAGGTTGGAATTGTGGGATGTTTGTTAAGTAGGAAATTAAACTCTTGTCTTGAGATGGTATTGTTCCACAAGCCCTCTGACAATATTGCGCCTAGTTCCTTTTTGTAATCTCCTGTAGGGTCTTTTATCAGACGTTGGTAAGTGCTTTTGTCACTTAGTAACCGCAGGTTTTCTTGGTGATAATCATTTTTTCGGAGGATCACTGTGTTGCCTCCTTTGTCTGATGGTTTAACTATTATGTGTTTGTTTTTTTGTAGTTTGGACAATGATTTACATTCCATAGATGTTAGGTTAGATTCTTTTGTATTGTTGGTTGCTAAGGTTTCTAAATCCTTTGTTACTAATTTGACAAAAACTTGGACTTCAGGTGCTATACAAAAATTAGGTGTAAATTTACTTTTGGGTTTCAGATTTGTATACGGTCCCTCTCCTAGAGAAGGCTCATAGAGATCTGTATTCCAATTGGTTAACATCTCTCTAAGGGCCAGTTCTTCTGAAGCGCTTAGTTTTAATGAGACTAACTCGGCCTCAGTTGTTTTATTGTGATGTTTCATTAATACTAGTTTACGGGCAAAAAGGTGGATGTCTTTAACCCACTCAAAAAGGTTGAAGTTATTGGTAGGAGAGAAAGAGAGTCCTCTGTTGAGTAGCGTGACTTCATCTTCAGTCAATATCAGGTCAGATAAATTAATCACTTGATTGTTGTTTTTCATGGTGCTCATTTGTATCTGGGTTGCGCTCTCTGATTTCGGTCTCGTAGCCGTCTCTGTTCCGGGTGTTGTTGGCGCGGATCTAAAAAAGACGGACTAGATGGTGTTTTTGAACCATCCACCCTACGGCCTCGATATTTTATGTTGCCCCTGTTTACAAAACGATTTTGTCTCTCTTCTGGGAATTCAGCGTCTGATGTGTCATATTCCGAAGAGGATTGCGGCTCTGTCTGTTGAATTTTCTGGCGCTGGGAGTGACGGTAAACTTGTTTATTAGTTAGGTCCTTCGAGTCTCTCATGTATTTCCGATGTTTGCGTTGTTTTAAAACATTTTTGAACTTATCTATCTCATTCTGAAGTTTCAACTCGTAATCCTTAAATTTATCCACACTCCGAAAGGTCTCAATATCCACTAGATGTAGTGCTAGTTCCACTTTTGTTGCCTCCAAAATTCTTTCTTCCTCGCTAATTATAAGAATCATAAGATCTGCTGAGCATGCATTAAGAATTTTGTCCCATGATTCTATGAACGTTTCATTCCAGAGGTGAGAGGCGGGGCTTAAATTAACCCTTAGTCCCCTTGGGATGAGGTGTTGTTCTATATAATTCTGAAGACTCTTGATTTCCCACCAAGCCCTTGTCTGACTTTTATAGATTTTAGTAAGTGTAAAGAAAAATTTGTGTATGTTCTTGGCTTCACTTTGTGAGGCTGATACCCCTTCACCTTCTAAGGAAAAAACGCTTCCCACTTCGCCCAACCATTGGTTGGGGTCTGTGTATAGGTGCAAAAAACCCTCCATCAGCGAAACTAGTAAAATATAGAAAAGAAAGGGGGATAACCCCAAAGGGTAATAATTTAAAGAAGGTAGTAACTAATCTCTAATTGCAATAGAGTGAATAGGATATTTATGGGATGTCCCCATGTGCGGTGGGTCTGGAATGTCTATCCCCACCACAACCTTAGAGACAAATAAGACTCTAATTTGTAATTGTGTAGCAACTAATAATGAAAAAATATGGATACAAAAATAACTTTATTAAGAAAACATCTAAATAAAATAAAAATGGTGTAGATAAAAAAGATATACTTTTGGTATATCTCCTTAGTGCACCACATCTTTAGCCACGCATTAACCTCCCTAAGCTCCTCCTGCCTCTCTGGGCTAGCACGTGGCACTGGTAGTATCTCAGAAAATACTACCTTGGAGGTCCTTGTTTTAAGCTTATTCCCTAGTTCTCTAAAATCATTCTTTAGGACACTCCATCTTCCACTAACTTTGTCATTGGTACCAATATGTACCAAGACCGCCGGTTCATTTCCAGGCCCTCCCAATAATTTATCTACCAGATCCACAACATGCTGTTAAAGGGAACAGCTCTATCTGGCATTGCCATTCCTGAATGGACATCCCCAACAGTTTCACTTAATCTGGCAAATTTGTTGGTGCTTGCCAACTCAGTATTGGCCTGCCTCCTCCTCCTGTTCCCCCTGCTTTCCCTTGTAACTGTAACCCAGCTACCACCCTGGACATCCAAACTAGCTACAGCTCCACCCTCCATGCTAGGCCCAGCTAAACTGTGCTCCGTGAGCACCAACTCCCTTTCCAGTGGAATATCACAAGTGCTGCAATTCTCCTCTCCAGTTCTCCAATTTGAGCTTCCAGAGACGCAACATGGTCACACCTGACACAGAGGTACGGACCCTGGATCATGTGTTCCAGTAGTGCATACATATGACAGGATGTACACTGAGTGAGGTTGCCACTGGACTGACTAATTATTGTCTACAATATTTTGCTGGAAACAATAAACAAACAATAATAACAAAATATATATATTTTTATAAAGCTTAATATAAAAAAAAGATTAAAGAAATGAAAAAACATATATATATATATATATATATATATATATATATATTTTCCTTTTTTGCACTATAAGTCTGCCCCCCTTTTCTTTGAACTCCCTTCTTTCATTTAAACTCCTACACTTTTACTAGAACTGCACTTATACTAGAAGTGTTCACAAGTTCGGCCCTTCTCCTGTTTATATTAACTTCTGCCTACTCACCTGGACACAATTAGTGCACTCAGCAATTAATAAACACAGGTTGTATAGGTTCTGTAACCCCACACAGGAAGAGACCGATCCTACCCAGCAGTTGTATAGGTTCTGTATCCCCACACACACAGGAGAGACCGATCCTACCCAGCAGTTGTATAGGTTCTGTATCCCACACACAGGAGAGACCGATCCTACCCATAGGTTGTATAGGTTCTTTATCCCAGCACATAGGAAGAGACCGATCCTACCCACAGGTTGTATAGGTTCTTTATCCCCGTACACAGGAGAGACCGATCCTACCCACAGGTTGTATAGGTTCTTTATCCCCGTACACAGGAGAGACCAATCCTACCCACAAGTTGTATAGGTTCTGTATCCCAGCACATAGGAAGAGACCGTTCCTACCCATAGGTTGTATAGGTTCTCTATCACCACACAGAGGAAGAATCAGATCCTACCAGCAGGTTGTATAGGTTCTTTATCCCCGTACACAGGAAGAGAACAATCCTACCCACAGGTTGTATAGGTTCTGTATCCCACACACAGGAAGAGACCAATCCTACCCGCAGGTTGTATAGGTTCTGTATCCCACACACAGGAAGAGACCAATCCTTCTCGCAGGTTGTATAGGTTCTGTATCCCCTCACACAGGAAGAGACCAATCCTTCCCGCAGGTTGTATAGGTTCTGTATCCCCTCACACAGGAAGAGACCAATAATTCCCGCAGGTTGTATAGGTTCTGTATCGCCACACAGGAAGAGACTGATCCTACCCACAAGTTGTATAGGTTCTGAATCCCCGCACAGAGGAAGAGACCAATCCTACCCACAGGTTGTATAGGTTCTGTATCCCACACACAGGAAGAGACAGATCCTACCCACAGGATGTATAGGTTCTGTATCGCCACACAGGAAGGGACCAATCCTACCCGCAGGTTGTATAGGTTCTGTATCCCCGCACATAGGAAGAGACAGATCCTACCCACAGGATGTATAGGTTCTGTATCGCCACACAGGAAGAGACCAATCCTACCCACAGGTTGTATAGGTTCTGTATCCCCACACACAGGAAGAGACCGATCCTACCCGCAGGTTGTATAGGTTCTGTATCCCACACATAGGAAGAGAACGATCCTACCCGCAGGGTGTATAGGTTCTGTATCCCCACACACAGGAAGAGACCGATCCTACCCACAGGGTGTATAGGTTCTGTATCCCACACATAGGAAGAGACCGATCCTACCCACAAGTTGTATAGGTTCTGTATCCCCGCACACAGGAAGAGACCAATTCTACCTGCAGGTTGTATAGGTTCTGTATCCCACACAGGAAGAGGCCGATCCTACCCACAAGTTGAATAGGTTCTGTATCGAACACACAGGGAGAGACCGATCCTACCCGCAGGTTGTAAAGGTTCTGTATCCCCGCACACAGGAAGAGACCAACGACCTACGTTGGCTAGGTCCAGCTCCCAGGACCCAGGGCCAGCCTGTCTATTTCTCCAGCTAGGTGCTGATAAATCTACGTCCCCTGGTATCGTTAACCTTGATAAGATAATGTAAGAACTGGAACCAGAATGTCTCGATGGGGGGTCCAACCTGAGTAGGAGAACATTGTATTAGCTTAATGAAATAGTTACACCACAAAACACTCTTCAAACTAATAATGGCCCTAAAAATTGACCCAGAGCCCTCTAGACTCCAATTACCTGGTGGAAAGGCACTATAGGGGTCCAGGGCATAAAACCAGAGCTTTGGGATAACATCACACAACATAAATCACGAGTGGTAAAGTCTTTTACAAGGTCCTTATGGCCGTTATAATACCCCTCAACTGGCTATGTGGCTAATGTCCATCAAGGTCCAGTGGCCAGACCCAAAAGTCCAAGTGTCCTGGGGTTCCTGACACACATGTTCTTGATAAATTACATTGTCACACAGAGGTATTGGGCATGTTTTGCTCTTTCACAGCAGTGTGGCAAAAAAATGACAAACTGGGTAACTCAAATTAGGAAATTAATTAATTACTGATAGATCTGGTTATTAATTACTGATTGTCCTTGGTATTACTCCTTAACTGCACATCCAGTAATATTTGCAGTCATTTTTAGAGAGTTATTTAGTGAATCAGACCCGGAACACTTTGGAAGTCTCTTTGACACCATATTTACTCTGTTTGCCCTCTTGACGCTTGATGATTGGTCCACTATCTACACCAGGAACAAGGAGGCAGGTAATGCAGCACTTTATAGTGATACATAGCATCTACACACTGATAATGAGCAGGCCGTGCTGTATAGTGATACTGAGTATCTACACACTGATAATGAGCTGGCTGTGCCGTGTAGTGATACTGAGTATCTACACACTGATAATGAGCAGGCCGTGCCGTATATTGATACTGAGTATCTACACACTGATAATGAGCAGGCCGTGCTGTATAGTGATACTGAGTATCTACACACTGATAATGAGCAGGCTGCGCCGTATAGTGATACTGAGTATCTACACACTGATAATGAGCAGGTCGCGCTGTATAGTGATACTGAGTATCTACACACTGATAATGAGCTGGCCGTGCCGTATAGTGATACTGAGTATCTACACACTGATAATGAGCAGGCCGTGCCGTATACTGATACTGAGTATCTACACACTGATAATGAGCAGGCCGCGCTGTATAGTGATACTGAGTATCTACACACTGATAATGAGCAGGCTGCGCCGTATAGTGATACTGAGTATCTACACACTGATAATGAGCAGGCCGCGCTGTATAGTGATACTGAGTATCTACACACTGATAATGAGCCGGCCGTGCTGTATAGTGATACTGAGTATCTACACACTGATAATGAGCTGGCCGCGCTGTATAGTGATACTGAGTATCTACACACTGATAATGAGCAGGCCGTGCTGTATAGTGATAAGGAGTATCTACACACTGATCATGAGCAGGCTGCGCTGTATAGTGATACTGAGTATCTACACACTGATAATGAGCAGGCTGCGCCGTATAGTGATACTGAGTATCTACACACTGATAATGAGCAGGCCGTGCCGTATAGTGATACTGAGTATCTACACACTGATAATGAGTAGGATGCACTGTATAGTGATACTGAGTATCTACACACTGATAATGAGTAGGATGCACTGTATAATGATGCTGACATTGAACATATGCATATAGAGCCTCTCCATACTCACATCTCTGTCTTGCAGGGTGCTGGTATATCATTATATTCCTGATTATCTACATATTTATTGAATATTTCATCTTTCTTGAGTAAGTACTAACATGACCCACACTTAGTTATCTGATTTATTTCTATTTATGTTCTGGTCATTGTGACCAACATTAAAATTAAATGTAAAGAAATCATTTAAATATTTTAGTAACTATCATACTGAAAGAACCGGTGGAGACTGGGAAAAATGTCACGTTTGTGAAGTTTGGAATAAATTAGCACCATTAGTAGCTGTGTAAACCCTGAGCATAAAAACAATTTAGATACATTTTTTTATTTTAGTAGACACTGCTCATTCTAGAAGGGTGCCATTGTTTGGAAGAATGCCATGGTTTGGAAGGATGCCATGGTTTGGAAGGATGCCATGGTTTAGAAGGATACCATGGTTTGGAAGGATGCCATGGTTTGGAAGGATGCCATGGTTTGGAAGGATGCCATGGCTTGGAAGGATGCCATGGCTTGGAAGGATGCCATGATTTAGAAGGATACCATGGTTTGGAAGGATGCCATGGTTTGGAAGGATGCCATGGTTTGGAAGGATACCATGGTTTGGAAGGATGCCATGGTTTGGAAGGATACCATGGTTTGGAAGGATGCCATGGTTTGGATACTACTGCTGATAAGAGGGTCTGGTTGTCCACTCATTGTTAGGGGCAGACTCTGGCCTGTTGCTACCCCTAGAGAATTCTGAATTCTCAAAGTTCTGCAAACACATTTGTTTATGTAAAAGTTACTATTATTGTATAGTGTTCTGGGGGCTATAAAGTGGGTTGTGGAAAATAAAGCTTTAACACACATTGAACACAGGATCTGACCAGTAAAAGTGTGGGACTTTTTGTTGTATCCAGACATTCTTGTGAGGGGACATCGAATAACAGAAGAAGAAAACCTAGGGAGTAGGACTGTTTTTCTAAATTGTTTTAAGCCCCATCAGAAGACAAGGTTGAGAAAAACTGGTGGTAGAGATGGGATCCTCTTTCAAAGGATGGCCGAATATGAGGAACTGTCTACAGGGAAAGTATGGGATCAGAACAAGATCTAAGGAGTTCAACTACCCAATTCCACATGAGGAGGCATTGCTTGCAACAGCCCGGAAGGTGGATTCTGGGCCAATCCAGCCTCTTAATAATTTGGGTGATTATGTTGCAGCTGGGAGGAGAAGGGAAGAGACAAATTCCATGTTTGTTCAATGCACTGGGTCAATTATTCCTCCATCAATGCCATGCATCTACCACAAGCTGAAAACTGGAGGTGGCGCCTTCAGAGGCCTATAGTAGATGGCCAAAAGGTACAAGGATTCCGGGACACTGGAGCACCCCTCACTGTTACCCACCCAGATTTCATTAGCCCAGCAGCTCTGCTAACAGAAGAAATGGATGTTGTAGTTACAGGTGGCAAAACGTTTTCCATTCCGGTGGCCCAAGTGCACATTGATTGGGGAAACGGAAGGGAGATGAGGGAAGTGGAAATTATGTCTTGATTATCTGTATTGTTGGTCAAAGACTTAGGCTTGATGGACTGCTGTTACATTAACATTGTGACCAGGGCTCAATCGACAGCAAACTCGGCACCAAGAGAGCAACCTGAGCAGACGATTCTAGTAGCACTAGAAAGACCTGAGGTAAGTCCACTATCTGCTTTGGAGCAAGTGATGCAATGGACCAGTGTAGAGGAACTAAAAGGGAATTAGAGTAGGACTCCTCATTAGCAGGGATGAGACAGAAGGCTGCCCTGAGGGAGATGGCATCATTAGGTGAGGAGTATGGACGGGTACCTCTGCAGCCACTGACCATCACAGACACTCCTTTCCACAGGGTCGCCATTGATATAGTTGGACCCTTGATCTGACATAGTCAGACAGGGAAAAACTAATATTTTCCCCATAGTAGACTAGGATACTCTATATCCCGAAGTAGTAGCCTTATCCACAGTCACTGCTGCTACCATTGCAGAGAGAGATCCTGTCAGATAGGGTCACTCCGTTTATGAACGATCTGAATATGCGGCATTAAGCATCTGAACTCTTTTTCTTATCACCTTTAAATCAATGGGCTCGGTGAGAGATTCAGTTGGACCCTCAAATGCATGCTCCGTGCTTTTGTTCAGCAAAAGAGAGAATGGGAAAATGTACTTCTCCGGCTTCTTTTTGCTTATCGGGAAGTACATCAGGAGTCCACTGGGTTCTCCCCTTTAAAATCTCTGCATCGCCTTCAGGTACGAGGTCCCTTGAAGATCATCAGAGAGGCATGATGTAGCGGAACCCATCACTGTTTTAAACTGTTTTATGATTATTATGGTTAAAATATGATCCTACTATATATATATTGGTTGATGTTCTACAGAATATATTGGCTCAGAATATTAGCCAGACTTTTGCAGACCTAGGCTAATAGATAATCCTGTTACAGAGATTCAAGAGATAAGAAAGTTGTAAAGGATCCTTGCATTTTCCAAAGTGTTTTCATTCTCTGATAAGAACAAAGAATGATCTAATTAAGGTCTGATTGTATCCAAGTTGCCAGGGAGGTGTGACTCACCTATTGTCCTATATGTGTATTGTGTGGGGGATATGTGCAATGTCTGTGTGTTATGTGTAAAAACATACTTTTACTAACTTTTGAACCCCTGGTCCGATTCATGCCATTTTTGTATATGTTGTTCCCCTGGGTGAGAGCTATTGAATGGTGCGGAACTTAAAGGTGTACCCCCTGTATTTGGGGTACATCCAGAATGTGGTTAAAATTGTGTTACCTGTTATCTGAGGGGAGGAGACGTGGGGGTTGAACCATGCAGATAATTGGCTGTTGTGATAATTATGTGGGTGTAGCCCTTCAGAGGGCAACATTGCATAAAAGGAGATTCCCTGTCATTAAAAGTTAGTTCTACTTGACCCTTCAAAAAAACGTAGCATTGTCTCGTTCTTTGGGGGGGATTTATGGTACCGTTACTCTGCCGCATTTTACAGCACTCCTGGATTATACAATGGGATATCGTGGAGGGGAATAAGCATTTCATTACTGCACAGCACCTTGCTTAAGAAAAGGACGTCTCCAACGGCTGGTACCCTCTCACTACCGGGGTAGCCGTTACATTGGATGGCAGTGGTGGGATGGTCCTTTTCATCCCCAACGCAAGTGCTGAATGGAATCCCAGTACGCTAAACTGAAAAGATCCACACTAAAGGATCTCTTGGAAACCAGAGGAAGGAGTGCCAGCAACCGACCACGGAGAGAGCTGATAGCTGACTTACTGGAGCTGGACGAGATGGATCGATCCATGGAGGTCGTGAACCAACCTTCCCCTGCCAGCGAGGAGGAGGAAATTACAAACCTGGTTCAGCGGAGATTATCCATGTACCCAGCAACATCCGTGGAGCTAATAGATCAGCTGTTCCGGGAAGCGAGAACGGAGATACAAAATAGGAGGGGGCACGAACTTGAACTGGCAAGAGCTAGACAACCCCTGGCACATACAGTTCATACTCCCCCACCCGCTGCTACAGTAAAGAAAATACCCTTCACTGCCTTCAAAGCGTTTGTGGAAAGTGAGGAAGAAATTGATGGATATTTGGCTGACTTCGAGAGGCAGTGCTCACTACACCAGGTACCACCAGACCAATGGGTCACTATTTTGGCTGGAAAGCTATCAGGAAAAGCAAATGAGGCTTTTCGGGCGCTTACTGAGGAAGATATTGCGCAGTATCGCCGGGTGAAGGCTGCACTGCTCACCAGATATGCCGTCACCCCAGAAACTTATCGCCGCCGCTTCAGGGAGTCTAAAAAGAAGTCTGCAGACTCCCACATGGAATGGGCCAGCAATATACAAAGGGTGGCATCACATTGGGTGCGAGGGTGCAATGCCAACACAGGAGAGGAAGTACTACAGCTATTCCTGATGGAACATTTCTTCCAAGATCTGGCGGCAGACATACAGGATTGGGTGAGAGATCGTCGCCCTGCTAACTTAATCGAGGCAGCACGGCTAGCGGACGAATACGCAGAGTCCAGAAAGGTGAGCCAAGGGTCCACACGACCAACCTCTAGAGCAGAGCCACGCACCTCAATGCCCACTGCAAGCACAGAATTTCGGGCCCCAGTACCCCCAGGACCGCCACAACCTCAGGGGTCTAACCACCAACCCCAGGATTCTTACAAAATGACGTGCCATCGCTGCGGCAACCCGGGGCACATTGCTCGTTATTGCCCCTTGGGATCAGCCAATAACAACTGGAGGCGCCCGACCAATAACCCAGAGATCCATTTATCACGTACCTCTGCTGCTCACTGCCTGGAAACCAAAGGGAGCCCTGAGGAGTGTTTGGGCATCCTGTACGAGGCAAACCCCATACAAGCTGCATCCCCAGACAACCGCCAGCATCACCGCCAGGAGGTGCGTGTAAATGGACAGGTAGCACAAGGCCTAAGAGACACTGGCGCTACCATCACGTTGGTGCAGAAACATCTTGTGAAACCGGAGCATGTATCTACCCGTACTGTTGCTGTCCGTGTCGCAGGGGGGGCTGTTTTTCGCTTACCCACCGCCCGGGTACACTTGGATTGGGGAGTCGGGTCGGGAAAGACCACAGTAGGCATCATGGACAATTTACCTGCTGAGGTTGTGCTGGGCAATGATATTGGCCCTCTAGCCTCAGCCTTTTTACCCACGACTGCTGCTGCTTGTCCCGTGACCACCCGCTCACAGACCCGTACCGAGGACGATCCTACAACAGGTCGGGAGACCCAGGTAAGCCACAAGCAGACACTTAGCACTAATGCCACAGAGAGACCCATAGCGTGGGACACCCCCGAAGAGCTTGTGAAGGAAACTAGACAGGACCCCACCCTCCAAAAGTACCGAGCATTAGCCGACAATAGAGGGGATGAGCGGGAATGTTTTATATGGAAAGGGGTTTCTATGGGACAGAGATTGTGGCCCACCTTTTGGACATTGGGATACTGGACTGTTGGGATGGGATCCTGGATTTTTTTGGGTGGGTGTACAGGAGAAGAACAGTGGGCCCTGTGCAATAGCGGCCCGACCACGAGCTGGGGGAGGAATGTACTCTACAACTTGGGATGGTTTTGCTAAAGGACTTCAGTTCATTTGGAAGGCTGATGCTTTTCTGCCTAATTATTTAATTGTCTGAAACCAGTTTGTAAAATGTATTTTCCCTCTCCTTGAAATGTTTATTGCAGTAATGCTGATGGGTTGTCAAACTAGAGAATTGACCAACAAATACTTTTGTCCGGACATCCCAAGGCCGATCCGTTGGGATCAGACCGTGTATGCCGGCTTATGGTCACGGGGGAGGTGTGTAGCGGAACCCATCACTGTTTTAAACTGTTTTATGATTATTATGGTTAAAATATGATCCTACTATATATATATTGGTTGATGTTCTACAGAATATATTGGCTCAGAATATTAGCCAGACTTTTGCAGACCTAGGCTAATAGATAATCCTGTTACAGAGATTCAAGAGATAAGAAAGTTGTAAAGGATCCTTGCATTTTCCAAAGTGTTTTCATTCTCTGATAAGAACAAAGAATGATCTAATTAAGGTCTGATTGTATCCAAGTTGCCAGGGAGGTGTGACTCACCTATTGTCCTATATGTGTATTGTGTGGGGGATATGTGCAATGTCTGTGTGTTATGTGTAAAAACATACTTTTACTAACTTTTGAACCCCTGGTCCGATTCATGCCATTTTTGTATATGTTGTTCCCCTGGGTGAGAGCTATTGAATGGTGCGGGACTTAAAGGTGTACCCCCTGTATTTGGGGTACATCCAGAATGTGGTTAAAATTGGGTCTGTTTTAATTGTGTTACCTGTTATCTGAGGGGAGGAGACGTGGGGGTTGAACCATGCAGATAATTGGCTGTTGTGATAATTATGTGGGTGTAGCCCTTCAGAGGGCAACATTGCATAAAAGGAGATTCCCTGTCATTAAAAGTTAGTTCTACTTGACCCTTCAAAAAAACGTAGCATTGTCTCGTTCTTTGGGGGGGATTTATGGTACCGTTACTCTGCCGCATTTTACAGCACTCCTGGATTATACAATGGGATATCGTGGAGGGGAATAAGCATTTCATTACTGCACAGCACCTTGCTTAAGAAAAGGACGTCTCCAACGGCTGGTACCCTCTCACTACCGGGGTAGCCGTTACACATGAGATGGGGAACATGAGCAGACTCAGATGCCAGTGGTCCAATAAGTCCTAGCTTTTAAGGACAGAATTGAGGCTCTGGAAGGGTTATACAGGAACGTCTCCAATCAGTACAGAACAAGCAGAAAAGATACTACGATAGAGGGGTAAAGAAAGGGAACTAGAGAAGGGACAAGAGATATTGATGATGGTACCCCACCCACAGAATACTATCACTCACATTCTAGAAATGTTCCCCAACTGAAAAGTTACTAGCGTTGTCCATATGAATAGGCTCAAAGAATACCACAAGTGCCCAAACAATGTTCTCACGGTCTTCCTACCCCCCGGCTGCAATCCCAAAGAAGGACCACTGCCCAACCTACTGGAACCCTCCCCAGCTGTATGTCAAGCAGAATTCATTATCAAATCTACAACTTTAACATATTCTCAACAGCAACATCTGAATCATGTATTGGCCCATTTTCCAAACGTATTTTCTGCCCTACCTGGTTGCACCGTTCTAGCCTCCCATGTGGTGGCCTCCACTAAGGCCACCCTCCTATAGGGTCACTGAGGCAGTTCAGGCAAGCATTCAAGTATTCATAGCAAGCTTAACAACATGGTATGATTGAAAGTAATCAAACCCTTTAGTAGACCCTGGGCTTCTCCTGTAGTCCTAGTCCCTAAGAAGGATGGAACAACCTGGTTCTGTGTTTACTGTCGCAAACTGCATGAGAAACTAAAACTGATGCTTACCCTATCCTACAAAAGGACAAGTTGCTCAATCTCATAGACACTACCACCTAGTTGACCAGTTCAGAGGTTGGTGGATCAAATATTGCAGGAATATAACAAGTATGCCCAAGCTTATTTAGATGACAGTCATCTATAGCCAGTCATGGGAAGAACATTTAACACATATAACCCAGATCTTGGAGGAGACCCAGCAAGCTTGACTCACTATTCACCCCGACAAGGACTGAAGGTCAGTATTTAAGAAAATGGGGAGGGGAGATCAGGCCAGAACCAGCAGAAGTAAAGGTTAAAGCTATCTGGTCCATTACCCAAACTAAGAAGCAGGTGATGGCTTTCATGGCCACTGCTGGATATTGTAGCAAAGTGTCCCTCATTACAGTGCCTTTTCCAAACCCCTGAAGGATCTGACCAGCAAAAAGATGCCTTTGTTCGTGCACTGGACTCCAGAATGTGACGTTGCCTGCATCTCCCACCTAAGCCAAAACCTGCTGGCCAGAGAGGTAACCTATACAACCATAGTGAATGAATGCTTGGCTGTGGTGTGGGCACGCCAGCGTTACTTATATGGGAGGAAGTTCTCAGTGGTCACTTGTCACAGCACACTGTGTTAATTGCACTGGTGGCAGAGGACAATGGGAGACTGTTACACTGGAGCCTGACCCTGCACAACTTCACTGAGGAAGTTGTGAACCACAGCAGCGAAACGTGGACACTTATTTTATTGTATTCATCAATGTTTTTTACCACTGGAATTGAACTCATACATTATCAATAAAGATTTATTCTTTTGGATAATGTCTGTGAATACTTGTACTTAGGACCACACTATCGTGAACGCTTGACAAGCACAAGACAACGGACTGAGTAAGAGTATACACCTCGTTATACTTATCCCGAGCCGACCCACAAATAAATATATATTAGGCATTTGGCACTTAGTATATGACACACTATCTCAGAACTGATTTACAAGAGTCATTAGAGGTGACCATCGGATCAGATACACTACAGATTGTGCGCTATACAGTCTTCCCCCACTCTCTTCTCTTGCATATGTATAGGACACTGGTGTGAACAGTGTCTTAGGAGACAGCGGCAGACCTGCACACCATATATTAGTCATACACCCGCCCAAGACATCAAGTAACCGTGGCGCCCAGCAGACCATGGCAACCACCACTGGAAGATCAACCTTAGCGCTTGGGCCTATCAGATTGTGGTCTGATTGAACCCACCAGGAGGACACAACCTGCATATCTGTTACAATTCATGAGGAACATCCCCTCATTGCATAAAGGTGGGAGCATCAGTCACGATCTAAAGGTACCTCGAAGTATTATATTGTTAAGAGGGTTGTCCACCCATTGGCATGGATAGACTCTGGCACCCAGCTACTCCTAGGGAAATACTAGTGTTTGTTGATGGACAAATGACTATTGTTGTGTTCTGTAGGGTATAAAGTGGGATTGCGGAAAATAAAGGTTGAGCACTCCAAACACATAGCTACAGTGTGTCTTCTTGAGTAAGACTACTTGTTGTGTCTGGTATCCAATCATTCTTGAACCACAGAAGAAGACCTAGGGGTAGGAAGGGATGCTAAATTCGTTCAGGTCCCATCAGGAGACTTGGTAAGACTTCAGCAAAGGACACTACCCCATAGGCTCAGCTGAGGCACCTTGCATGTAATGGTGTAAGACGTGCTTCCTTTGCTCTGTAATGGCCACTTGTGCATTGAAAGGTAAGTATGACTATCATGGCAGCTTCCATACAGTAGCAGAGCTGGCTAAAATGAGTTTTTTCACTGAAAACGCATCCCCATGACTTACATTGCTGCTAATGTCAGGTTATGGCTCACGTCACATACAGCAGTGGTCCCAGTGGTCCTTTATCCCCCTCCATTGTGTTTGTGGCCCACGTAATGCTGACACATTGAGGAAGTATTGTTCATATAATTAGTACATATTGCATTTTCTTAAATAACTACTGTTCCAGTAACCCCTTGTTTTCCAGTCTGTTTATAGCGGTGTTGGTGGATAACTTCCAGTGTTATCTGAGGAACCGAATAGAAGAGCAAATGCAGAAGGTACAGTCACTAAATGTTCTATCTCATGATGCTGTCTCTGCGTCAAGATCACAGTTAAGCCTTAGTAATACTTATGTGACCCAATGCTGACGTACCCTAAAGTACGTGTCAAGGAGCCCCCAAAGAACCACTGATAAGATATATATGTTTGAAAACTATATAAAATATATTTTGATGCCTTTACTAAACCCTGGAAGGATCCATGACACGTTGGTAGAACTTGTGTGTGTTAGAGGGGCCTTTACATTCTATGGTTGCAGTGAATGATGCTACTTCCCACTTCTGGGCCAGTGAGAGGGAAGGGTGTGGCTTATTGTTTAGTGTTATCCCGTAATCAAACAAAAGATTTGAACTTCTGCCTGTTCCCTTCCTTAACGATAACTACAAATACACACCCCCATCATTCAGCCCTCAGGAACTGATGTAACAAGCACAAAATGGATTCCTGTATTCATAAACAATTCTCAAAAATTCAGATTTTCATCAAAACATTTTTTGTCCAGAGCTGCTAATATTGTTAGATTTTTCTTGAACGGAAGTGGCCCATTTAAAGAGTAGGATATATAATGTGTGCACGGTTACAGACATTTATCTGAGGATGGTCCCATTCTATTATTATACAGTTTTAATATTTCCAACGCTCTACAATTCATTTTTTTAAGTGAAATACAGAGAAATTATTTTGTCTACCCCCGAGGAGAGGGTTTACTCCTCCCGTGGATCTAAATGGACTTTCTTTTTAAGAAAATGTATTATTATCAGAGCTCGTCACCCCGACTTTTGCGAGCACGACAAGTGTGCGCCAACATCAGTGCGCCAGCATCAGCGTGCTGTTGAAAACTCAGTGCAAATGTGCGCCGTTAAAAGCGTGCAACGTACTACTAGTTGTACTAGTCCTATCTTCTAACGCCCTGAACCCTCTAACCCTAACCCTTAGACCCCCGCTAACCGTTCAACCTTTAAGCCTAACCCTTAGACCCCAAGCCCAACCCAAACCCTTAGACCCCCTAGCCTAACCCTTCAACCTGTAAGCCTAACCCTTAGACCCCCAAGCCTAACCCTAACCCTTCAACCTGTAAACATAACCATAACCCTTAGCCCTGCTATCCTAACCCTAACCCTTTAACCTCTAAGCCTAACCCTTAGACCCCAAGCTTAACCCTTCAACCTGTAAGCCTAACCCTTAGACCCCAAAGCCTAACCCTAACCCTTGAACCTGTAAACATAACCCTAACCCTTAGCCCTGCTATCCTAACCCTTTAACCTCTAAGCCTAACCCTTAGACCCCCAAGCCTAACCCTAACCCTTTAACCTCTAAGCCTAACCCTAACTTTTAGACCCCCAAGCCTAATTTAACTTCTCAGCCTAATCCTAACCCAAAGACCTCTAACCCTAAAACCTCTATACCTAACACCCCTACGCCCACCTTACCTGAAACCCTGTACGCATATGTCGGGCGTGCAATTGCCTGGCGTGCTGATGTTGGTGCGCGCACTTGTAGGCGCGCAGATGGCGACGTGCACATGTCGTGCGCGTTAATTTTGTGCTACCCCAGAGCTCATACAGCAGTAAGTTCTGTTGACAAATATCCACTTCCTATTCAGATATTCACTTCCTGTTCACAGATATTTACTTCCTGTTCAGATATTCACTTCCTGTTCACAGATATTTACTTCCTGTTCAGATATTCACTTCCTGTTTACAGATATCTATTTCCTGTTAGTCTAAACATGTTTTTTTTGCATGTTTCCGTGCAAAAAGTAACTTTTGTAATGTTTAAAACATGATCTTCCCATGCATGATAGAGAAGTATTTTATTTATTAATGTAATTCTGATACAATTTACACTTAACTTACTTCTAAGAAGCACCCGGGGTCACAGATTCCTTCTAGATCCTCCCCCTTCCTTCCTTTTCTCTTTCATGAGAAGTAGGGTCTTGCACAGCTGTGCTCTAAAGCCACGCCCACATATAACCAGTGTCTCATGCTGCTAACAGGCAGAAAGTGACATCCTCTTCCCCTTGTGGTGTGGCTTTAGATCACAACTGTGCAACATGGAAGCTCTGATGGGAGAAAACAGGAAGAAAAAGAAGGGAGGCTCCACAAGATGAGAATCTGACTCTTGAGACTTTTTAGAGGTAAGTTTAGTGTCAATTTTATATTTTAATTACAAGTTAAAACATTCATATAAAACAAGAAATGGCTAGTGAGTCCCTTTCAGATCGCCGTGTCACGCATATCACTGTTATGATGTTCCCCCGGCAGAAAATGGCACAGCCAAAAAAACAGGATGAAGAGTCCACCAAGGAACCGGGCAGAGAAGGTATGACTGCATGTAATTAATGTCCCTCCGTTATTATTATTATTATTATTATTATTATGTTTATATTTGGGCAACTGAATCCATAACACAAAGGAGACAATTTGTGCTGGCTCTTAACCCCAAAATACAGTGGCGGAGCTACTGTTGGTGCAGTAGGTGCAAAGCACCAGGGCCTACAACATGGCTACTGGCAGTACATAAGGAATCTTATTTTATTAGATTAAGAGGGAAGATAATTACATCATAGAAAGGGAAACTATTAATTGACCTAAAGGGGTGGATATAGAAGTTTCAAGTAGGGCCCCAAATTATTTCCGACTGGGTCCCTCCATACACTAGCTCTGCCCCTGCCTATATATATATATATATATATATATATATATATATATATATATATACTAGCGACTTGCACGTCAAAAATGACGGAGCAATAACATTTGAAGCTATGGCAATGCCGCACAATGTGAAGGTTTTTGTACGGTGAGGACCTTCGGCGCTCATTGCGAGCCTCTCCTCTGTACTTTTGCTCCTCTGAACAGCCTCTGCGCTCCTCACAGGACAGATACATATGTCTATATAAGTCCCGCGTGTTTCATTGCCTCCACTGCTCGCCTCACTTCACCAAGTGCTGTGAGTTGTAGTGCCTTAACGGCTCGCCTCGCTATGCAAGGTTTGCAGGCAATAAGCGCCTTCAGCACTCATTGCCTAAGTGCTGTACTGTGAGTTTTAGTGCCTTAACGGCTCGCCTCGCTATGCAAGGTTTGCAGGCAATAAGCGCCTTCAGCACTCATTGCCTAAGTGCTGTACTGTGAGTTTTAGTGCCTTAACGGCTCGCCTCGCTATGCAAGGTTTGCAGGCAATAAGCGCCTTCAGCACTCATTGCCTAAGTGCTGTACTGTGAGTTTTAGTGCCTTAATGGCTTGCCTGCTATGTAAGGCTCGCAGGTGATGAGCGGCCTTTGGCACTCATTGCCTAAATGCTGCGAGTCAACGGCTCGCCTCGCTATGCGAGGCTTGCAGCCCATGGGCACCTTTGGCGCTAATTGCCTAAGTACTCTGAGTAAATGGCTCGCTTCACGAGGCTCGCAGGCGATGAGCGTGACAACGTCTCGTAGTTCGACAATTATATGTGACTAGAGACTTGCCCGTCAAAAATGATGGGGCAATAAAAAAGTGTGGAAATGCTGTTTGTCACACAATGGGAGTCTGCTGTGTGCCTCAACTGCTCGCCTCGCAATGAGCGCCTTCGGCACTCATTGCACTCTAAGTCCTGCATGTCACCTCGCTTTGCGAGGCTCACGGTTACGGCCCTATAGGCCGCCAACAGCAATCACTGCATGCCTCAACTGCTCAGCTTGCTTCACATGAATGTGAAAAGAAAAATTGCCTAAATGCGTTATTTTACATCAATCTGAAACGGCAAATTGGCAAAACTTGTTAATTCATCTTAATTCGTTATTTTACATCAATCCGAAACGGCAAATTGGCGAAACGTGTTAATTCATCTGAATTTGTTATTTTACATCAATCTGAAACGGCAAATTGGCAAAACTTGTTAATTCGTTAGTTTATATGAATATGAAACGAAAAATTGCCTAAATACGTTATTTTACATCAATCTGAAACGGCAAATTGTCAAAACATGTTAATTCATCTGAATTTGTTATTCTACATCAATCTGTAACGGCAAATTGATAAAACCTGTTCATTCGTTAATTTATATGAATATTACACGAAAAATTGGTTGGTAAACACATTTCTTGTAAATCACACAAAGAGCACTGAGCTCAGACATCACTGACACCTCAGTACAGGGAGCAGCGCTGGTGCCGAGAGAGACCTGCACCGAGCTGACTACAGGGGAGAGAGTGCTGAGGAGAGAGAGAGAGTGCTGAGAGAGGGGGAGTGCTCAAGAGAGAGAGAGTCCTGAGAGAGGGGGAGAGCTCAGGAGAAAGAGAGTCCTGAGGAGAGAGAGTCCTGAGAGAGGGAGAGTGCTTAGGAGAGAGAGAGTGTCTAGTGATCACACATACAGGACCCCTGCGGTGGCTCCCGATCGTGTCCCTACTGAGATCTGGCACATGGCCATGTCCTTGCAGGGATGGAGGAGGCTGGTAGAGATGGAGAACCAGCCGGTGAGGTTGCGATCAATCATAGTTGTCAAACTGCGATTTGTCGCAAAGCGTGACGACAATTATAATATGTGATATATAAATCTATGTTCTCTTTCCCTCTGCTTTGCTTCCCATTTTTGTTGAACGTTGCATTAGTTATTAATGTATCTAGAAAAGTTCATGCTTGTAGGACCAGTGATTGGTACAATCGATTATTACTTCCTGATGATTTGTAATATTTGACTGTAATGTCTATAAAATATTGCATTTTATCAAATATAACTGTGGCCCAGAAGCTACTTTTCTCCACTAATCACTGAGGAAGATTTCTTATTTACCACACAGATATTTAACAAGAAAATTACCAGCCTTATTAAATTGTGATTCGGCCAATTGAATAGGGCTCTATATAAGCACACAGCATATTTTTTACAGAAGTTTTTAGTTAGTGAAGACCTTGCTTTTGGATAGAAGATCACTAACTAAAAACTTCTGTAAAAATATATGCTGTGTGCTTATATAGAGCCCTATTCAATTGGCCGAATCACAATTTAATAAGGCTGATATTGTGCATATGAAAGATCGTCATTGTGATTTTAAGTAAGGGGATTGTTAATACCCACGGACCTCTCACATTATATCACATTAGTGGTTGAGTATAGGGAAGTCTGGGAGGGGGGGTGGTGGTGGTAAGTCGACCATTTGGCCCGGGGATGTCATCTAGAATAGGATTTATTCCTCAATGTATATATATAAATATATTTTCTAAGATCTCTATCTAAGATTCCTTGTTAATCGACTTTTAGAATTACATTCTGATGTCCTATTTGGATACATTGGTATCACATATAATAGTTGTCAAACTACGAATCATCATCACGCTTTGCGAGCTCGCGAAGTGAGGGGCCGCATTTGCAGAGGTGGAGGCACAAAGGCGCCTCACACGCGGTTACAAACACCCACACAATCTGCACCATTACGACCTCGCAAACCGCGCACACTAAAACACAATAAATACCCACTAAAAACACATAAAAAGCTTACCCATAGCAAGGGGGGGCACCCAGGACCTCTGAAAGTGAAGTTACACCTCCATTTAAGTTGAAATTCCCGAGTTCAGACAACCGAAAATCCCCTAAGCGAGAGAAAAAATGGCCGCCGAAAAAAACGAAAACGAGGCTCAAAGACCCAGGACTGCCCAGCCACGTACAACTTACCCAAGAAGGGATCCGAGATAAGCTCAGAGACCCGCATTAACCCCACGTTAACCATCGCAGTGGGGGTCCCGATCGAACCCGATTGGGGACCCCCGCTGCAATGAAAATTCGAAATTCCGTAAAGGTCCTTAAAGGACCCGTTATAAAAAAAAATATATATATATACACTATCACGCATGGGGCTCTATACAGAGCCCCATCAACCATTAATTAACCCTGTCACTCCTGGGGGGCAATATAGACCCCCATAAGCCCTTCATTAACCCTTTCACTCATGGGGGTCAATACAGACCCCCATAAGCACTTAATTAACCCCCTCACTCATGGGGGTCAATACAGATCCCCATTAACCCCTAATTTACCCCCTCATTAATGGGGGTCAATATAGACCCCCATAAGACCTTCATTAACTGTGTCACTCATGGGTGTCAATACAGACCCCCATAAGCACTTCATTAACCCCCTCAATTATGGGGGTCAATATAGACCCACATAAGCCCTTCATTAACCCTGTCATTAATGGGGGTCAATACAGACCCCCATAAACCCCTAATTAACCCTGTCATTCATGGGGGTCAATATAGACCCCCATAAGAACTTCATTAACCCTGTCACTCATGGGGGTCAATACAGACCCCCAAAAGCCTTTCATTAACCCTGTCACTCATGGGGGTCAATACAGACCCCCATACACCCCTAATTAACCCTGTCACTCATGGGGGTCAATATAGACCCCCATAGGCCCTTCATTAACCCTGTCACTCATGGGGGTCAATACAGACCCCCATAAGCCCTTCATTAACTGTGTCACTCATGGGGGTCAATACAGACCCCCATAAGCACTTCATTAACCCCCTCACTCATGGGGGTCAATACAGACCCCCATAAACCCCTAATTAACCCTGTCATTTATGGGGGTCAATACAGACCCCATAAGCCCTTCATTAACTGTGTCACTCATGGGGGTCAATACAGACCCCCATAAGCACTTCATTAACCCCCTCACTCATTGGGGTCAATATAGACCCCCATAAGCCCTTCATTAACTGTGTTACTCATGGGGATCAATACAGACCCCCATAATCACTTCATTAACCCCCTCACTCATGGGGGTCAATACAGACCCCCATAAGCCCTTTATTAACCCTGTCACTCATGGGGGTCAATACAGACCCCCATAAGCACTTCATTAACCCCCTCACTCATGGGGGTCAATATAGACCCCTATAATCCCTTCATTAACCCTGTCACTCATGGGGTCAATACAGAACCCCATAAACCCCTAATTAACCCTGTCACTCATGGGGGTCAATACAGACCCCATAAGCACTTCATTAACCCCCTCACTCATGGTGGTCAATACAGACCCCCATAAGCCCGTCATTAACCCTGTTACTCATGAGGGTCAAAATAGACCCCCATAAGGCCTTCATTAACCCTGTCACTCATGGGGGTCAATACAGACCCACATAAGCCTTTCATTAACCCTGTCACTCATGGGGGTCAATACAGACCCCCATAAGCACTTAATTAACACCCTCACTCATGGTGGTCAATACAGACCTCATAATACATATAATTAACCCTGTCACTCATGGGGGTCAATAAAGACTCACATAAGCCCATAAATAACCCTGGCAATCTTAATTAACCCCATCACTCAGGAGGGTCAATACAGCCCCCCATAAGCCCTTAATTAACCCCCTCACACATGGGGGTCAATACAGATCCCCATAAACCCCTAATTAACCCTGTCACTCATGGGGGTCCATGCAGACCCTCATAAGCCTCTATTTAACCCCATCAGTCCCATAAGGGTATATTAACATCATTATGGGCCTGTTACAACCCAACATTAACCACATAAGTGCCATGACGGTCCTCAAGGACCATCATGCCACTAAGTATAAACACTACACTGCACTATACCCTTAAAAACATTAAAACATTAAATATCAACTAAACACTCTCTACACTAACCTATTAACACCTACTACACTACCCTCCGCCTAATAACCCCCACCACTGAAATTACAGAAAATAAAAAAAAATAAAGTCACAAAAAATAAAAAATTTACATTAGAGAAAATAAAAAACCTAAATCACAAAAAATAAAAAAGGAACATTACAGAAAATAAAAAAATACATTACAACCCCCCCCCCCCCCACTACAGAAAAAAAAAATATTACACACCTGAAAAGGAAAGACATATAATACATACAATACAATACATACAATACAAATAAAATGAAATACAATACAATACACCCCTATCTAATATACAATACATCCTATCTATCTAATATACACCCCCCAATCTATCTAAATACCATCTAATATACATCCTATTTATATAATATACATCACACAATCTATGTAATATACAATAAGTACTATCTATCTAATATATATCCCCCAATCTATATAAATACCACAATCTAATATACAATACATGCTATGCTATCTATATAAAACACATACCCCTAGCTAACATATAATAAATGCTATCTATATATAAAATAATCTAATTCTAAGCTAAAATAAAATAATTTAGACCACTTACCTTTGCAGATGTCCATTCAGATCAGCCACCTAGGGAGAGAAAAAAATGAGTGCAAAACATTTACAGTAAATAAATAAACATTCTAAATATTCTACTCACCTTTCCAGCATGTCCCGTCCTTCTTTTCTTCTTCTCCGGTGCGGCCCCTGTTAAAAAAAAAACATAACATTAGTACACATACATAAGCATAAAACAAAATAAAATAAACATAATCTACATTGTACTTACCTCCCCGCGATGTCTCCGGCCTCCTCCTCTTCTGCCCCGCCCTGGAAACGCGCTCTAAAAAAATATATATATATTAACGGAGATCCACACTCGTAGACATCCCCGACGCTAATGAGCCTCCCGGAGCCTTTTCCAGAAGAAAATAGGCAATGGCGCCTTCTGATTGGTTGAAAATGCTGTCTATCAAATTCGCCCAATCAGGAGGTGCCAATGTGTAAGCCAATCAGAAAGGGATACATCCTAAAATCCCACTCTGATTAAATAATGCACCTGTCAATCTTTATTTAAACCAATCACAAGGCGCAGATGCCTTCAGCCAATCACAATGGAATACACCCCCAAAGGGGATTGGCTGGAGACATCTGCGCATTCTGATTGGTTGCACTGACAATAGCCAATCACAATGGGATATACCCCCACGTACTGATTGGCTGAAGGCATTTGCGCCTTCTCTACCGCATATGTCTTCAGCCAATCACCCCGTGGGGGTGTATCCCATTGTGATTCGCTGATAGCAATAAAGCCTTCTGATTGGTTCAAATAAAGATTGACAGGTGCGTAATCAGAGTGACAGGTGCTAATCAGAGTGGGATTTTGGGGTGTATCCCTTCTCATTGGCTCACAATTGGCGTCTTCTGATTGGCCAATCAGAAGTCGTCATTGCCAATTTTATTCTGGAACACTCCGTAGGAGGCTCATTAGCGTCGGAGAGGAAGGGTTTGAAAAGGGTCTGTTTCCTTTATAGGTTTAAAGTGAACTTTTCCAACCATGTGCATATATAGACTGGAACCCTACCAGACCCATTAACTCCTTGTTAACTGACTTTTAGCAATGTTGACTTAGTGCTGATGTAACCACCTCCTTGCTCTTGTTAACCCCTGGGTGTTCTGTATTGTGAGCTGTCTTTGGGTCCAAGATGGTTTACTGGCTGAGTACTTTGGGGAACTGAAATAGCCGAATCTTATCAATACATTTTAGTTTATATAGAGGTGATGCTGCTAGCTGCAAGGTGTTATATGCTCATGTGAATACCTCCTCTCTGCATTATTATCTTTATATCTAACTTCCTTACAATGTTCCTGTCTCCACATTCCAAGTCCCCTTTTTCTTCTTCTGCTTTTCTCTTTTCCTTTATCCCTACAAAAAAAAACTTGAAAGCCCAGGAACTGGACTATACAAAATCTCTATACTATTTGTGCTAATTTGTGTAATTATTACATTTTGTACTGTGCAAGTCTTTGAAAAAGCAACTTTAAGCGACTTTAAGGGCCGCCATTTTTTTCAAGCCCGTAACTTGGAAGCCATTGGAACCCCCCCAAAAGCCACCAATTAATACAAAAAAATCACTTACAACCTCACACACAGCACAGGGGGAGAGGTAGTGAGCAGGTGAGTGAGGTTACAAGCTAATTTGAGATTGAAAAAGGGGTAAGCGAAGAAAAAAATGGTGGCCGTAAACCTGTAATTGTTTTGAAAAAGGCTCAAAACAAGGTCGAAGGTAGTAAGACTTAACGGTTCATCGCCAGGCCCGCAAGACAGGTGACCTGGGCCTGCAATGAGGGGAGAAGCCGCTCATTGCGGGGCTCGTGATGAGTGCCGAAGGCGCTCATCGCTAGGCCTGTAAAGTAGATGGGTGGAGAGGCTTGTAATGAGCGCTAAAAGCTCTCATAGCGCGGCCCGCAAGTTAGACGGGGGAGAGCCTTGCATTGCCAGCCTTTAAATGTTATTCCCATCATTTTTGATGGGCAAGTCGCTAGTTAATAAATATTGCCTCAAGAACTCCCAGACAGGTCAAGGTATAGGTTTAACATTTTTCAGAGGGCTGAGAATCGACACAACTAGAAGAAAGATTATATAGTATAGTACAGATCATAGTTATCCGGCACAGACACATGCAATTCCTGGATGAAATTAATTTATGTCCTTAAGACCTTGCATTTTATCCTTACATTATTATTATGACTCGAGTTGTAAAAATATTACCAAAATACGTCACCACCTCACTCAAGACACAACTAAAATCCTTATACACTCTCTCACCATTTCTCGCCTCGACTACTGCAACTCGCTCCTTGCTGGACTGCCCACCACCCGACTATCCCCACTTCCATCCATAACGAACGCCTCTGCTAGACTCATCTACCACACCCATCGCTCAGTGTCGGCATCTCCTCTCTGTCAATCACTCCACTGGCTTCCCTTAGCCTCCAGAATAAAAATGTAAATCTTGACCCTAACTTACAATAGCACACCCCCATACATCTCTGCTCTCATCTCCAAATACTCCCCCACACGCCCTCTTCCTTCTGCTAACGACCTTCTTCTTTCTACCACTCTTGTCACCTCCTCCCACTCCCGCCTCCAGGACTTTTCTTGCGCTGCCCCTATTCTCTGGAACTCCTTGCCTCGCTTCACCAGACTATCCTCCTGCCTTAAATCCTTCAAAACTTCAATAAAAACGCACCTCTTTAAAGAAGCCTATAACCTTCCTCACTAACACGCTCAGCGCTACTCTCTCCCTACTGTACCACATACACACTTCAACCTTTAGATTGTAAGTCTGCGAGTTTCAATCCTGCGCGGTGCTTTAGGGAAAGCGCTACGGACACCGGACTCCAAGCTCAAAGACAGGGCCATCCATTCATTGCAATGTGTGAATCTTAAACTTGTCATTGCCTGTAACTTAACTTATAATGCTACGGAATATGTTGGCGCGTTACAAATAAACGATAATAATAATAATAATCTGTTGCCCATCATGGAGATCCCGGTATAACAATATTATTACAGTGGAGCGATTGCCTCAAATTAGTTGTTTTGTTTAATATCACAGATGCGAAGATAAAGGAGGACAATGGCGTGTTTGTATCACGTATGATGGAGCAGAACTTCCCGGAGGAGAGATACAGCTCAGAGTGAGACATGGTGTCGGGTGGGATTCAGGGTGGGCGTTGTGCCATAGAGTATGGATAGGATTAAGTACTGGTGTGGGAACGTCCTGACGGGTAACACGCAGTGAAAATATAATATACACTGGACAACGCCAAGTGGTGTCTCCAACAAATGACTGACATCTCACCCGCAGGGAGAGGGTGCTGATGAGCACATACTTCCAGCTAATGGCGGCCTTGGATTACAACCTCCATGTTTTCCGCTCTCAAGCAGCTCTGACGGACGAGATTGTGGACGCCTTCTTTGAGGTTAGAGATCAAGAGATTAGTCTGACAGCTCCATATCCTGTAATTCTGGCCATTACAACACAGGGCCAACCATGTCAGCTAAATCCTAAGGCCAGGTTGTCAGGATATCATAGTAATGGTGGGATAACAATTACTCAATCAGTTTTATTTAATTATGGGAGCACAGTCAGAAGTTTCTCGAAAATCTGACCTCTGGCCCTAGATGACTGGAGATCAAAAAATCTGACACAGACATTAGGGGGGCATTAGGGGGCTCAACTTGAACCAAGGTTAATTCCATATTCCATTCCATAAAAATAACAAACATATACAGTGCCTTGCAAAAGTATTCACCCCCCTTGGCATTTTTCATATTTTGTTGCCTCACAACCTGGAAGTAACACTGATTGCTTGAGGATTTGCATCATTTACAGAACATGCCACAAGCAAACAAGAAATAGGACAAAATAACAGAACAAGTCCCTGTGCATAACTATTCACCCCCCAATACTTTGTAGCGCCACCTTTTGCGCCAATCACAGCTCCAAGTCGCTTTGGATAAGTCTCTATGAGCTTGCCACATCTTACCACTGGGATCTTTGCCCATTCCTCCTTGCTGCTCCAGCTCCTTCAAGTTGGATGGTTTGCGCTTGTGAATCTTTAAGTCTGACCACAGATTTCCTATTGGATTGAGGTCTGGGCTGTGACTCGGCCATTCCAACACATTTACATGTTTCCCCTTAAACCCCCCAAGTGTTGCTTTAGCCGTGTGTTTGGGGTCATTGTCCTGCTGGAAGGTGACCCTCCGTCCTAGCCTCAAATCGCGCACAGAGTGGTACAGGTTTTGCTCCTGAATATCCCTGTATTTAGCACCATCCATCTTTCCCTCAACTCTGACCAGTTTCCCAGTCCCATCCCCACAGTATGATGCTGCCACCGCCATGTTTCACTGTGGGGATGGTGCTCTTTGGGTGATGTGATGTGTTGGGTTTGCGCCAGACATAGTGTTTTCTTTGATGGCTCATCAGACCAGAGCACCTTCCTCCATACATTTTGGAGTCTCCCACATGCCTTTTCACAAGCTCAAAACGTGCCATTTAGTTTTTTGGCTTTCTTCTGGCCATAAAGCCCAACTATAAGGCTGTGATATGACAAAATAGGTAAAAAGTCAGGGGGTGAATACTTTTGCAAGGCACTGTACTATGCTGTCTCTGCACCTTGATCCTAGTAAATGTAGATTCTTTAGTGCACCTTTTAGCCATCTCATGGTTGCTGCCGCCATCTGTGGTCATATCACCATTGTGAAGATACTAAGATGGTGCCAGATGTTGGGACAAACCAACGGGAAGACTGAGAGTACAGACCAGCCCGTGAGGTTCTGGTCAGATTGGCACAGTCACACTTGTAAGGAAGTCTAATCTCAAGGATAGAAAGCAGACACATGGTGGAGGATGGGAGCACAACACCAGGGTATACTACAGGCTGAGGCACAACACAAGGGTATACTACAGGCTTGGAGCACAACACCAGGGTATACTACAGGCTGGGGTCACAACACCAGGGTATACTACAGGCTGGGGCACAACACCAGGGTATACTACAGGCTGAGGCACAACACCAGGGTATACTACAGGCTGGGGCACAACACCAGGGTATACTACAGGCTGGGATCACAACACCGGGGTATACTACAGGCTGGGGTCACAACACCGGGGTATACTACAGGCTGGGGTCACAACACCGGGGTATACTACAGGCTGGGGTCACAACACCGGGGTATACTACAGGCTGGGGTCACAACACCGGGGTATACTACAGGCTGGGGTCACAACACCGGGGTATACTACAGGCTGGGGTCACAACACCGGGGTATACTACAGGCTGGGATCACAACACCAGGGTATACTACAGGCTGGGGTCACAACACCGGGGTATACTACAGGCTGGATCACAACACCAGGGTATACTACAGACTGGGGTCACAACACCAGGGTATACTACAGGCTGGGGTAACAACACCAGGGTATACTACAGGCTGTAATCACAACACCGGGGTATACTACAGGCTGTAATCACAACACCGGGGTATACTACAGGCTGGGGTCACAACACCGGGGTGTACTACAGGCTGGGGTCACAACACCGGGGTGTACTACAGGCTGGGGTCACAACACCAGGGTATACCACAGGCTGGGTCACAACACCAGGATATACCACAGGCTGGGGGCACAACACCAGGGTATACCACAGGCTGGGGTCACAACCCCAGGGTATACCACAGGCTGGGGTCACAACCCCAGGGTATACCACAGGCTGGGGTCACAACACCGGGGTATACCACAGGCTGGGGTCACAACACCGGGGTATACCACAGGCTGGGGTCACAACACCGGGGTATACTACAGGCTGGGGTCACAACACCAGGGTATACTACAGGCTGGGGCACAACACCAGGGTATACTACAGGCTGGGGTCACAACACCAGGGTATACCACAGGCTGGGGTCACAACACCAGGGTATACCACAGGCTGGGGTCACAACACCAGGGTATACTACAGGCTGGGATCACAACACCAGGGTATACTACAGGCTGTAAGCACAACACCAGGATATACTACAGGCTGTAAGCACAACACCAGGGTATACTACAGGCTGGATCACAACACCAGGGTATACTACAGGCTGGGGCACAACACCAGGGTATACTACAGGCTGGGGATCACAACACCAGGGTATACTACAGGCTGGGGATCACAACACCAGGGTATACTACAGGCTGGGGATCACAACACCAGGGTATACTACAGGCTGGGGATCACAACACCAGGGTATACTACAGGCTGGGGATCACAACACCAGGGTATACTACAGGCTGGGGATCACAACACCAGGGTATACTACAGGCTGGGGATCACAACACCAGGGTATACTACAGGCTGGGGATCACAACACCAGGGTATACTACAGGCTGGGGATCACAACACCAGGGTATACTACAGGCTGGGGATCACAACACCAGGGTATACTACAGGCTGGGGATCACAACACCAGGGTATACTACAGGCTGGGGATCACAACACCAGGGTATACTACAGGCTGGGGATCACAACACCAGGGTATACTACAGGCTGGGGATCACAACACCAGGGTATACTACAGGCTGGGGATCACAACACCAGGGTATACTACAGGCTGGGGATCACAACACCAGGGTATACTACAGGCTGGGGATCACAACACCAGGGTATACTACAGGCTGGGGATCACAACACCAGGGTATACTACAGGCTGGGGTCACAACACCAGGGTATACTACAGGCTGGGGTCACAACACCAGGGTATACTACAGGCTGGGGTCACAACACCAGGGTATACTACAGGCTGGGGCACAACACCAGGGTATACTACAGGCTGGGGTCACAACACCAGGGTATACTACAGGCTGGGGTCACAACACCAGGGTATACTACAGGCTGGGGTCACAACACCAGGGTATACTACAGGCTGGGGTCACAACACCAGGGTATACTACAGGCTGAGGCACAACACCAGGGTATACTACAGGCTGGGGCACAACACCAGGGTATACTACAGGCTGGGGTCACAACACCAGGGTATACTACAGGCTGAGGCACAACACCAGGGTATACTACAGGCTGGGGCACAACACCAGGGTATACTACAGGCTGGGATCACAACCCCAGGGTATACTACAGGCTGGGGTCACATACTACAGGCACATCTGGATCAGGACTATAAGTTGTTATTCCTTAATACTACAGCATAATACTTCTTTGGGTAACTCTAGACCTTGATTTGAGTCCCATGTAGACCTGGACCTTCAGGGTCCCATTCAGTGTTCCACCTCAGACTGTGGCCCCGCCCTCTGCGCTTCGCTATACGCAGAACGCACTGAAACTTTTTTATTCCCTTTACAGCACCCGGACGACCTGGATCTAAAGCCAAGTCCTCCGATCCGGAGACGACATGTTCCTTAAGTTATAACCAGAAGAGAGGTCAGGAGCTGATACAGGAGAAGGAAATACAGACACTTCCTTAAGACAAAATAGAGATGAAAAGAGTGCCGACACTGAGTGCTATAACTTTATATACATTATAGGGGCCACGTATTTACAGAAACAGGACTTCCAAATGTAAATAAAACTGTGGTCTTGTCTTGAACATTAAAGGTGCCGTCTGTTCCTTATACGATCAGTTACATACATCTATACACGCATGTAGGTCGTCACTAACATGTGATGTACATGAGACATTGGGGCTGGTTATTACAACGCTAGAAATACATTTTTGGTCCCTTTTTTTAAAAATAACAAATTGCAAATGTAAAATTTTATTAAAACGTTTGGTTTTGCAGCATTTTAATCAGTGCAATTATAAACATGAGAAATACAAAGAAATCGAAGCAAATAAATGTACGAGAGGGTAACAAAGTATCACTGGGTGTAATCATCCAATGAGAAGCAGCTTTCACATCTTTACCACGGCCGTGACTTGAAACTCTATGCAAGCAGAATCCTCAGAATCCGCTTGTTCCTAAAAACGCCACTGGTAAAGCTGCACGGAGAGGTCATCTTCACGATGATGCGTCCGTCCAATGATAACGAGGTGTCCTCGGTCCCAAAGTACAGCAAGTTATTTAGGAAATAGCTCTTCCAACTTCAGGACCTTGATCGGACTCACATGTCTTAAATGGTATGAAACATAAAGAGGACCCGCGTACCATCTTGCCCCACAAGTGCCTTAGTGTCGTCAAGTTGGAACATATGATGAAAGCAGCAATGGAGTAGACTGCGGCTCCCTCCTTCGGACGTCTACACCAGCGAGTGATCTGAATTATCCAAAAATGAAGAAAAAGCTTTGCCCTCTTCACAGTGGCATGGAGTTGAACCCCAAGACTTGCTTCTGTACCCCTATAAATATTCCAGTGGAAATCAACATGAAATAAACATTTTGCTTTAGTCTTTCTATTTATCGTCTCCACGTCACGTCTATTTTCTTAATTTATCTTCTTTTAATTGGAAGTGCGTATATTAATGACATCATCATCACACAATGCATCTTGAATAATTATTTCGAGCGCCATCGAAATTCTTTTTTATTAATTGGACTTATGGGCGTAAAACATTTATTTTTAAAGTAATTTATCCAAAAATACTTTTAAAATGTGTAGCATGTAAGGTAAGAGCGGCTTCCGGCACCAACACTGGCATGGGCAGGGATGTGCTGCTGAAGGCATTAACCACATTCGTATTCTACGGTGGAGAATTGAGCCACCCGCCATGAATTGTATTCGTCCAGAACAAATGTATTACCCCAAATATCCATCATCAACGGTTTAGGACAGAACTGTAAGGTGGTCCAGGGTCAGATAAGATGTTTCTCCAATTGAGATGATGAAAAGGACCAATCATATGAAAAAATGAAAGCCCACATTGGAGTGCATATAACACTGAGTGCTGTAGAAGTGTCCGCACATTCGGCCCAGAAGACTGTAGGATCCCCATGATGCTTCTAATGGGGCCATAAAGCCCAATTACAAGTCCAAGTGTGGGCTGCAATGTAAGAAAGAAAGTCATTTATATATATATTTGTGCTTGAAAAAATAAGAATATAGGCAACCAGGCACTCTGGCGGCGCAACACTACTACAATTGCAGGGCGCATGGGGCCTATTGGGGGTCACCTCTCCGACACTGTTAAATGACCTCTGTACAATGAAAAACGTCCTAATCGTGTAGGAAAAATGTCAGGAAGCTAGGTTTTTTTAATAGAAGATAAATTCATTATTCAGACTGTGTTTGTGAGAGGGGCCTTTATATTTCTAGAGAGCAGGGCTTACATTTATTAATGCAAAGTACCTGCCAAGGGGCAAGTGTCTCGAATACTAAGAGATCCAAATATGCAACAAATCCATTTTACTTCCTCCCCCGCTGATAGCTAAAGATAAATACTCCTCTCAGATGTTATGGGATGAGAGGACAAAATGGAATACGGTTTTCATGTTTCTGGTTTCCCGGCTACTAATGATATCCGTTTCACAAATTACAGGATATCGGTTGGTGGTAGAAAATACGTTTCACCGCCATGTGAGACCATGATTTGGGCACTGGTGGGCTCCGGTATCCGGGCAAAGTAACACCTGGCGTTGGCCAACTGTCTGAGTTTACCTCCCAGTGGGGTGAAGATGGAGTACTCTGCATAGGGGTAGGCACCGCCCCCCCCAATCTGGATTCTTTTGACCCCCTGGTTTAGTTTTGATTTTACAGTTTTCGCTCCACGGTATGACTTTGTTTCACTGTGAACAGTCTGGGTTGGGAATTACTATCTGTGACTTGCCCTTTAAATGACCGGTCAGTATCAACCCATACTTACACTATTGTTACCCAACAAGAGAAAACCCCAAAGTGCTATGACCATTCAAGAGTTAATGAGTAAAAGAAGACGTTATTCATTTTAGATCAAAATTAAGAGGACACTGAAAGTGAATGGTCAAACTGAAAGGACCACGAAGGTCGCCATATGTGCCCTGCACCATCAGCAGAGGGTGGAAGATCACGTGATTACATTATTAAAATTGACCAACAATGGGCCGAGATATTGTCATTTTGGTTTAGCCCTTGAAGCCCCTCCCACAGGAATCTGCATAAATAATAAGAATGGAGTCTGTTACACATTACATTACGGATATAACGCGGATCTTGATGAGTAACAACAACAACAACAACAACACTATGATGGACCAATGAAAACATTTTTGTGAAGCCACTACACCAACACAATCTGCATTAAAATGTGTAAAAGTTAAACTAATTTCATTATTTGAACTATCTATATATAAATATTTATGTAAACATGTGTATATATATATATATTTGCTTTTAAATAATTCAAATATTTTTTTTTCAAAATACCTCATACTGGCACACGCCTTAATATATAACCTAAAAACCTATTTCTGATTATTTAAACAGTAAAAGAAAAAGATCAGTCACTGTGGGTATTTGAACCCAGGACCTTCAGCATCACAGACTACAGCCTTACCTACTGTGCTAGTTTATCAGTTGTTACACAACTTCCTAGAATATAATGGATAGGGAGAAATGACTGAGCCACTGTCTGATTCAAAGCCTCTACACCTGATTCCAATTAATATTTATGACATGCCGCGCGGTACAGAGATCATTACTCATTCAGGCAGAGGCAACACACTGAAATAGCCTGACTTCTACATCATAACTCCATGCATTCTACATCTGTTTTAAAATAAACCACCATTACTAAGTCCCTCTATCTAATGGCGCAGAGCACATAGGTGGACCGTTGTTGTGTCCTTTAAGTGGTTAATGTAATTCTTCCATGTAATTTATGTCTTACTCCTCAGGATATAAATAACATACTATGAGCCACTCACCCGCATGTTCTGTGATCCAACACACAAGGGTTAAAAGTCAGAGGACTTTGAGGGCAAAGACACGGGTATGCTCCTAGTCTCGAAGTTCATCCCGTCCCCTGGTATTGTTGACTCCACCCACGGAGCGATCCACACCAGGTACCACCTCTCTCCCAGGAAGTTTTTCACATTTCTCCTCCAACCAAGGTCATATGTCCTGGTGCGGCCATTAAACCAGTCCTTGGTGGTGGCCCCACGAGCCAAAAGGGCCAGGTGCAGGACAAGGAAAGCAAAGCAGAAGAGGAAACCGACCACGCAGGTGTCAGCCACGAAGGCGAAGACAAAGGTGGAGGAAGTCACCTGACCTGGATAGGAACGGGAGGGAGAATTGAGGGACATACGAGCATTAAAACATAGTCAGAACATTATATAGAGAAGGGAAATCAACACGTCAGCATGTGTACCAGAATGACAACCCTTTAAGGGCACCTATCCCCACAATGTACAGTACTTAGTGAGTCGCCCCCTATTACCGGTGATGAGCATCATCCAGGGCATGAGGAGCATGAAGACGCTGTGGAAGCTGATGCCCTCCTGCAGCAGTCCCATGAAGATCTCTGCATTCAGTATGGAGGCCACGAGCAGCGCCAGCCAGCCGTGCAGCAGCGTGCACAGGAAGTAGCGGTAGTTGGCGAATCCCACGCACTTGCCCATGAGGGTGCAATGGTGGTCCCGCCGGATGACACAGACGTTACAGTCATAGCAATGGCTGCAGCGCGGGGGGACGTGAGTCTGGCAGGTGTAGCAGTACCTGGGGGAGGAAACACAGGAAACGGGAATGAGGCACTGAAAGAGTTAAAATATTGTATAAAAGGGGCATGGAGGGTCCACGGGTGTTACTAGGTATATAATATCCCTGGGTATCTATTTACTGACATGCACTTTATTTTTTCTGCATAAAACCAAATAGTCCCTGTGTGGGTCTGCCCTCTGCAACATACGCAGACACAGACTCTGTAGAGCTGAATGTGCAGTGCAGTGTCCTAGCTTATCAGGGACTGTCTCAGCAGCATCTTACTGAGAGATGGTCACTGATTGGTTAGTATGAGACACATCACAGCAAATAAAGTCTGTGTCTTCATAAGCTGCAGTGGGCAGACCCATACAGGGACTATTTGGACGATTTCAGGCAGTAAACACAGAGCTTATAATCACGTCTTAACAAAATAAACTACATAAATGGATACAGAGGGATATTATATATGGAGGAACATCCAGAATCCCTTTAATTATGCTCTGAGACAGACTTTAAGTTTTCAATAAAAAAAAAATTGTACAATTTCAAATATGTATCACTTTAGCAAATAAAAACATTACTTTATATATTATTTTTACTTGAATTATCTCTCCCTCTGTCTATATATAAATATATAATGTGTGTGTGATATTTAAAAAAAAAAAAAAAAAAAAGATCAGTCTTTACAGGGATTTGAACCCCGGACCTTCGTCACCACAGACTGCAGTATTACACACTGTTGCTAGGCTAACTCCTAGTAGATAATATATAGGTAACGGTACTCCCCGCGTCATACTCACACCCAGCCTTGCCCCACGCTGCCCTGCTCTAGGAAGACCCCTCTGATTGTAGGGTTTGTTTGGACAAACTTCATCATGTTGCCCAGCACATTAAACAGGAGGTATGATGTCAGCACTAGGAGGGGTCCGTGCCCGCTCGTTACATCCGTCAGGAGCAGGTAGAAGACCTCTAGGGACACGGCGAGGATCAGGGTGCAGGTTATACACGCGGGGAAGACCACCGCGGGGTCCCAGCCAGATCGCTGCATCCTCTGCAACACAAATGGCACGCAACATTAGCAATCATTAAATGAATATGTCACAAATGAAATACTCCCAGCATTACGATGCATGGTGGCCCCTCCTGACAATCAAAGGGTTAAACATTACTATTTACTAAGAAACCTGCATAAAACAGGACCCCGAGGGGTTTTATGTCGATATTTTATGAATAAAATAGGTTTACACTTATAAACTCTCCATTAACCTTGCAGAAACCGCTGACAGTTGTAGATGCCACATTCCCATTGTGGAAATAGAAACTTCCTGCATATCCTCCAACCTCAGGAGGGTGATCAGCAGAAATTAAAATGGCAGATTGCAGAGGAGCATTATATGGTGAACATGAAGTAAAACTGTTCTGGAAAGTGTTGAAGTGAAGTAATACATCATAAAACGAACTATGACGTCAGCTGTGGGTGTAAATACCCCCCTTCAGTGGTACTCATTACCCTGAGGCCCAGGTATTGCCCCCTCCCTGTGTCACACTCTGTATACTGCCCCCCTTCCCTGTGTCATGGGGTCTGCTCACCTCACCTAGGAGACGGAACACTGACAGCTCCAGGAGCCTGTCACATTCCAGGAAGTAGAACGTAAAACCCGCCCACCTTCCGCGCTATTGGTCTGACGCATCACATTACCCGCTGACGTCATATACCTAGTAAGGCGCGGCAGCCTTAGTATAACTGGCCTGCAACCATTTTGGTTGGGGCACGTCGCTATAACAACCACATTGCGTCCATGTGTGCCATCTTAAATGAGGCAAGTTTAATCATTCGTATTCGGCCCGGTTTCCCTCCGCCATCTTTGTTGGGGCAGATTACTATAACACTCTTCCTTGCTTTCCATGCACGTCTTCCGCCATATTGATTGGGGCAGGTTGCCATAACAACTGCTTAATGTATTAACTTGGTATAACTGAACATCAGCAGTTATAAAAGGTTATTTCTAGATTGTTTTGTCCCATTAAAACAAGCAAAGTCTTTTAAATAAAACAAACAACAGTTTTAGATTGCTTAGTTATAAGATAAAACACGCCCTACAGTACGCTGACATTGGGGGCTGCCATTTTTAGCTGTCAGTCAGCATTTCTGGTCCAACCACAGGCAGATATTTGCATATTTTGTTCATTGCGCGCCATTATCTGGATTCGCCGTGCACTCCAGGCAAGGACCCAGCGCCGCAGGGTCTAATCAGTCATTAATGGCAATGATTTTTGATTTACAACATATTGCAGTTTCTGTGGGTGGATCAGTAAGGTTGACTGAAAGCTAAAAAATGGTAAAAGTCCATGCAATCTTTAATAACCTTCCATTGATAACGTTCTTGTAATTATTACAGTATTACTGGATACCATAGATGAAGTCACCTTAGGGACAAATACATCTCATGGGTGGGGACAACACTAGATAATAAAACACGCCTATGACTAGATATACTAACGTGAAGCAATGCCCGTCATGACTTTCACCAGCAAAACCAGTTATGGAAAGTTATGGAAATGTCCCCATTGGGTGTGACACGGGTGGCAGTTGGGCGATCACGGAAACTGCGGATATGGAGGTTTACAGTCAGTTTAAAGGGGGTATGGAGGGTCCCTGAGTGTTACTCAGAATATTATATCCCTGGGCTTCTATTTACATTCATCTACTTTATTGTATTAAGATCTGTATTTACTGCCAAAAATCACACAAATAGTCCCTGTATGGGTCTGCCCACTGCAGTGTATGCAGACACGGACTCCGTAGCACTGACTGATTCATATTAACCAATCAATGACCATTTTTCTGCAACTTGCTGCTGAGACGTGGTGCCTGAATAGGCTAGGACACCTCAATGTACACCCAGCCATACAGAGTCTGTGTCTGCATACGCTGCGGGGGGCAGACCTGTACAGGGACTATTGTTTGATTTTAGGCAGTAAATACAGATCTTATAAGCACTTCTTAATAACATAAAGCCCATGTCAGTAAATAGATACCCAGGGATAGTATACACCTAGTAACATCCAGGAAGCTGCCATGTCCCTTTAAGGCCACACACTGGAAGCTAAAATACACTGATTTGTGATTAGTCTCACCAGGCCTAGGTCTACTAAATGGTGCTCTGGGGCTGGTGCTGTGCCCATACAGATATTAAAATAGAAATAGACATAAAATACACTGTATATAATATGATGTGCAAGATATTGTACTTTTTTCCCCGTGTGTCACTCCTTATATTTACTATTAACCAATTGGTATTTTAAAGGCGGGTCCGTGGCGCTTTAATTGGGTGGGAGAACCAGGTTTGTGACTAATGGGTTCCATTGGTGGATTTGGCCCTCGCACGCACACGCACACGCACACACGTATCATGGAGCCCTCCAGGGTCCTGCAGGAACCAACTCATTATATGTACACTAGCGACTTGCCCGTAAAAAAAATGGCGGCGATAGGATAGTAAGGCAGGTAATGCTGTTTGGTACACAAAGTAACCATCGGCGCTCATTGCGAGCCTCTTGGTTGGTGTATGTTTGGTTATGAGAGCTCCTTTGGTGCTGATGGGCTTTTGGCTGCCATTGTGAGCCTCTCCCCTGGTGTAGTAGTGGTTCTGTAAACACCGTTGGCGCTGCTTGTGAGGCGCGCACTGAGCGCCTTTATTGTGATTCTGTCATTTTTGTATTTGGGTTTTCTCTGTCTATGTATTTTTTTATGTAAATTAATAATGTTATAAATGAATATACTTTACCTCTTTAGAAGTAATATATGCAGGAAGCATTGGGCTGAAGAGCTGACAATCTGTTTTGATGTTCCTGCGGCATACAATGTAGGTTTGCAGTGTTGTGGAGCTGAGGCGTCAGCAATGTGTGTAGTGTAAATAGGCTGCGTGCGCGAGGGGAAGCCGTTCGTGCAGCTGTGTACTTCCGCATTCTGTAAGTTAGTGTTGTAAGATGGCGCCGATTGTGTTTGTGGTACGCGGGTGTGGAGCTTCGCGAGCCCGCAGTTTCCCCGTTGCATTAGCAGCGGATTTTGCCAAGCCTGCGCTGCTGAGTATATATATGTGTGTGATATACTGTATATTATATAGTTCTTTGGTGGTTCAGAGTAACACCCCCCCCCCCCCCCTCCCATGTCCCCCCTACATGTCCCCCCCCCCCCCCTCCATGTCCCCCGGTCCTCCCTGTGCCCCCTCGCCCATCGCCCCTCCTTGGCCGGCACTTTTTGGGGCAGGGAACCCTAATTGATGCTCCAAATAAAAATGAGCTGTTATTTGGTTCTGTGGGGGCAAAATAATCTATCACTAGACCTCCTCCTCCTCCTCCATTTTATTTAATCACATTGAGCTTGAGTTACCTTATGGCGTTACACAAACAATACAGAACACCCATAGTCCTTTATATAACAAACCAGGGTTTATTTAGGTTAAAGCCCAGTCCCACACCCGAAGACCTGACCGTGTGTGGGGCTGTTTGTGTGTGTACTCAGTGTGTTTGTTTGTGTATTCTTGTTATTTACATTGCTGGTTTATAAGGGTGTCGTGTTTATTTATTTGTGTTTGAGATGAGATC
>CM050175.1:819881-922927 GCA_027410445.1 Discoglossus pictus | reverse complement strand
CCCTCTTCCCCACTCTCCCCCCCCCTCTTCCCCACTCTCCCCCCCCATCTCCCTCCTGTGACTCTCCCCCCCTCTTCCCCACTCTCCCCTCCCCTCTTCCCCACTCTCCCTCTGTGCCTCTACCCCCCCCCCCTCTTCCCCACTCTCCCTCTGTGACTCCCCCCCCTCTTCCCCACTCTCCCCCCCTCTTCCCCCCTCTCCCCCCCCCTCTCCCTCTGTGACTCTCCCCCCCCCTCTTCCCCACTCTCCCTCTGTGCCTCTACCCCCCCCTATTCCCCACTTCCCCACTCTCCCTCTGTGCCTCTACCCCCCCTCTTCCCCACTCTCCCTCTGTGCCTCTACCCCCCCCCCCCCTCTTCCCCACTCTCCCTCTGTGACTCTCCCCCCCCCCCCTCTTCCCCACTCTTTTACCTGCTCTCGGGCCGCGCTGCGCGCAAGCGCGGCTCAGGCGCAGAGCATGGCTTGCGCCGCGCTCTGCGCATGCGCGGCTCGCGCCGCGCTCTGCGCAAGCGCGGCTCGGGCGCAGAGCGCGGATCGCGCCGCGCTCTGCACAATGCGCAGCACTTTATAATTGTATAACTGCGATTCGTCTGAAGCGTGACAACGAATCGCAGTTAGACAATTATAATATGTGATATATATACTTCCTGACAAAGAAATGCACTGTTTTTTTTTTCTGGACAGTGCAAATGTGCCAGCTACAACTGCCAGTTCTTTCATTAGAACTAATACAGAGTTGAAGGGCCACTGACACTACCAGTGTTACATGTAATTATATTTATATTATGTGGTACTTGTAATTATATTTATATTATGTGTTACATGTAATGATATTTATATTATGTGTTACATGTAATGATATTTATATAATGTGTTACATGTAATTATATTTATATTATGTGTTACATGTAATTATATTTATATTATGTGTTACATGTAATGATATTTATATTATGTGTTACATTGTAATGATATTTATATAATGTGTTACATGTAATGATATTTATATAATGTGTTACATGTAATTATATTTATATTATGTGTTACATGTAATGATATTTATATAATGTGTTACATGTAATTATATTTATATTATGTGTTACATTGTAATGATATTTATATTATGTGTTACATTGTAATGATATTTATATAATGTGTTACATGTAATGATATTTATATAATGTGTTACATGTAATTATATTTATATTATGTGTTACATGTAATTATATTTATATTATGTGTTACATGTAATGATATTTATATTATGTGTTACATTGTAATGATATTTATATAATGTGTTACATGTAATGATATTTATATAATGTGTTACATGTAATTATATTTATATTATGTGTTACATGTAATGATATTTATATAATGTGTTACATGTAATTATATTTATATTATGTGTTACATTGTAATGATATTTATATAATGTGTTACATGTAATGATATTTATATAATGTGTTACATGTAATTATATTTATATTATGTGTTACATTGTAATGATATTTATATAATGTGTTACATGTAATTATATTTATATAATGTGTTACATGTAATTATATTTATATTATGTGTTACATTGTAATGATATTTATATAATGTGTTACATGTAATTATATTTATATAATGTGTTACATGTAATTATATTTATATTATGTGTTACATGTAATTATATTTATATTATGTGTTACATTGTAATGATATTTATATTTTTGTTACATTGTAATATTTACATTGTTTTTTTTACATTATAATGGAGTTTATATTACATGTCAGATGTTTTATCAGATCCTTGTCCTCCTGGGTATGTACTTATGGAAATACTATATGGGGGGGCGGGGTGGGGGGGGACTCAAGGGCCAATGTGGTCACCAGTGATGGGCTGAAACATTGGATAAATAGTTAAAGGGCCACTAACACTACCAGTTGTGCTTGAAACCATTGGATAAAGAACTTAAGGGCCACTGACACTACCAGTTGAGCTTGAAACCATTGGATAAAGAACTAAAGGGCCACTGACACTACCAGTTGTGTTTGGTACCATTAGATAAAGATAAAGGGCCACTGACACTACCAGTTGTGTTTGGTACCATTAGATAAAGATAAAGGGCCACTGACACTACTAGTTGTGTTTGGTACCATTAGATAAAGATAAAGGGCCACTGACACTACTAGTTGTGTTTGGTACCATTAGATAAAGATAAAGGGCCACTGACACTACTAGTTGTGTTTGGTACCATTAGATAAATTGCCACTGATACTACCCTTTGTTTTTGGTACCATTCGATAAAGGTAAAGGGCCACTGACATTACCAGTTGAGTTTGGTACCATTAGATAAAGATAAAGGGCCACTGACACTACCAGTTGTGTTTGGTACCAAACACTCTCTGTATACACTCTCTGAGTCTCTGAGCACAGCCTGCAATCCCTCCCTCCCTGCCCCTCTCCCACCCGCCCCAGGTTAGCTTTAATCAACTGCACATGATTATCTCTACGTATTCCTCTTAGATTACTGTCTTGGCAACTATGTTTATTTTCTTCTTCATCTTAAGCTCCTGCTTGTGTCTCAGACGATCCTCCTCATTCTCTCCACATTATGTCTCCAACACCATTTACATCTCTCCTTCCCTCTTTCCCACCTCTGCTCTTCTCCCACAAGCTTCTCTCCTTTCTCCAGTCGTTATTTCATTCATGTGCTAATGCTCATAAACATCTCATCTCCTCACCCTACATTATTTGTCGCCTCCTGGAGATATATCTTCTTGACCCCTCACTCATTCCCTCCTCTCATCTGCCATGCTCAGCTCCAAAGGCTGCAAACTCTGTCCAGATTCCATGTGTTTGTATTTTGCCCCTCTACGTCTAAAATGCACCCACCATCACTCTGTAAAGCTAACTCCCGACTTTCCCACGTGCATGCTATATTATATGACCACTAGGGGCAGATAACATATTACATACTGGTGCCAGTCACCTCAAATGACTCTCTCTGAGACCCTTAACTCTACCAGTAAAGATAACCCTTTCCAAGTTTTCACACCTTCCCGCCTAAATAAACTTTCACCTCCTTCCTGACCCTTGCTACTCCTTATCTTTCTTCCCCAGGTTTCTGCCTCTTTCATTCCCATTGTAAGTAGTGAGTTTCCAATCTTGTAGGGTGCTTCTAAGCTCGAAAAACAGGGCCCCCCATTTTCTTCAGTTGGTAATATTGTATTTTTCCATGTTTTCCTCCCCTGTACAGTGCTAGGGAATATGTTGGCGCGTTACAAATAAAAGTTAATAATAATAATAATAATAATAATAATAATAACACCATTAGATAAAGATAAAGGGCCACTGACATTACCAATTGCTGCCTGTACTGTCTATTAACCCTTTTGATGGTGCGTTCAATTCAAGATCTAAATATAATACATAAAAATACATGAACTAATGAGTGATCTTGGTGTGTCTTTAACTCAGATTTAATATTTTCTTTTAAAGGTTGTTTTTGGAGTAAACTATGAGCTGGTGTTTACTATGGAGCCAACGGGATGTCTGAAAGAGGAGAAGCAGAAAAACGTGGACTGTCAGGTCCCCCCCAGCGGGTCAGATGATATGGTACGGGTTACTCACATTGGGTCATTACAATCTACCGTAGGCCGGTGGTTTGCGGGTTCTTCTCTCTTATTACCCCCAGAAATGGAAAAATCTGTACCTTTAAATATATACAAAAATGTATTATGTATGAAAAGACTACTTTACAGAAAATGTAGTAGATACGTGGCACCGCCCTCCACTAGTAGTGGTAGGGTCAGACACAGTAGAGGAATTCAAGCATGCCCGAGATAAACACAAGTCCATCTTGTCCTTTAAATAAGCCAGGCTCTTAGGTAGATACAATAAGTGCTTGGTAATGGAGCTCAGCCAATCACGGAGTGACACGGGGGATCTGAGCATGTGCGATTGCCACAGGTTTAGAGCATCCGTCTCTTGAATCAGTGATACGATCAACACTTAAAGTGAACCTGTAATGTTTGAGGATCCTGGGATACACAAATACCCTAGCAAGAGGGACCAAATTATTTTGATTAAATATGCACTAATCATTAATAAAATTATTCTTTAATTATTTATTATAACGGTATTCAATATTGACTTCATGTTCATAGATTAGAGCATCAGCCTCACACCTAAATCATGTTGGGCAACCGTCCTTGTGCCTTCTCCTGTATACTGCAAGGTCATAAACCACGTTGGTTTGATTAATGGAGTCAGCAGCCGTAGACTCCGCCCATTACAATTGGAGGGAGGAGCTTGTTGGAGAGATTATAATACATCTACTGGAGTCTGTACGTAGTTTCTGGGCATCAAGGTCATAAACCACGTCTGTTTGGTTAATGGAGTCAGCAGCCGTAGACCCCGCCCATTACAATTGGAGGGAGGAGCTTGTTGGCTCCTTGTGAGATTATAATACATCTACTGGAGTCTATATGTACTTTCTGGGGACAGTTTTGAGGCCAATTCCCATGATTTTAGTCGGCCCAGTCACAATTGTTACATGTTCTCCATTTCCGCTCTCCTCCAGGTGCAGCAATGCCGGATCTTATTTCTGGAGAAATCTTGGATAAAACAGATTTCGGTGACTGATGGAGAATGCCAGCCGCAGACCGCCTGATTGGCGCATCCGTCATGGCAGCTCTCGCAATTCTTTTAAAGGACATTTGCATATATGTGAAATATGTAACAAAATAACAGCATGAAAAGCATAAAATCATTTTAAGAAACAAATCTTCATTTTGGCAATCTTTCCTTGTGTCTTGTCATTTCCATCATGGACTAATTGTTGGTTTGGAGCCTGAGGTGGCGGGTTTATCCTACTGTGACTTACAGTTCAGTTTAATTCCATTGTTGTGCCCCAACATGAAATTGTGTCAGTCTTTCAATAAAAGTGAATAGAGATTGTATATGCAGTCAAGATGACAAATCCAGTTAGGAGAAAGTGCAAATACCAGAAATAGTTTTATGCTAAATATTCACATATAAAATAATACTATTTGGAGCCCTTTTTGTAGCAGCGCCATCATGTAGAGCAGCCACAGTCTGGGAGGCGCTGCCATCTTCATTTCATGTTCTTGTCTTATAATGGTTTGCATTACTGCAGTGTCGGCTTTTACAGCACTCACAGGGTCATCAGGAATCAAGCTGCACCATGGGATTTATTAAGCTTAGAGGCCAAGCTGTTGGGACCAGGAGGGACCATAAAGTACAAACTGCCCCATCTAAATGCAATAATACATCTCATATTTCATCCTTTGGGGGTTAGGGTTCCTAAGGCCATCTTGTGGTTACAGCAAACAGTGTATTGAGTGTCCTTGTTATTTTTGGACCATTCAGAACCTTTCAGTCTAGGAAGCCCCACACTCCATTATGGAGGAATGATTGGGAGTAACTACATTTTTTTCCATTGGTTTTTAATGCTCTGTTTGTAGATAAACAGATAATTTCCATATCCCTTTAAATCCAGTACGGTGTTGGCTGGGGGTCCGGCTGCTCGGCCAAGAACATGATGACATCATATGGTTGTCAGGACAACATGGAACTCATGATGTCATCACTGGAACTGGTTGATTGTTGGCTCGTTCTATGGAACTTTGAAAACAAATAAGGGTTTGACCTGATGAGGTCTCAGAGGATCATCACGTCTATGGAGGGACCGGTTGGACGTTCTTAATGGTCACCCCCAGTCTCCAATACCAAGTAAATTCTGTGGTCCAGTTCCCACCAAATAGTGCAGAACAACATGGTTTACTGTTTATCTCTGAGTAACTTAGTCTTGTTCTAATGGATCCATCCGGGCTCATGAAGAGAGATTAAAGTTCTGGACAGTTGGTGGCCCTCATAGGACCGAGTTGCCCGCCCCTGCCATAGAATCATAGTGCTGAGTTTTATATCGGATTTATCTTGTATCCTACTTCTTGCCCTTCTTGGGGTCATTTCATTGCCAAACCCCAGGCCATCAGCCTCCCCTTGAAGGAAGGTTTTTACTCCTGGACTTATTATAATGGTTCAGTACAACACAGACAGAAGCTCAGAGAACTGCTGAAGAACCTCTCTAGATGCTACCAAGATTGGTCAACCTCAAAAGTTCTCCAACATTTCTCATAATCTGGTCCAATATGGAGAATAAATGCTGTGTAGACACATCGGGATATAATTTTATCCAGCTGTATTATCCATTCCTTCCCTTGGTGTCCGCACATCAGGATTAATGCGACCATAGAAGAGATCTAGGCATGTCTATGAGGCCATCACTTATACTAACCTGTGTCATAAGCCTAAAAGGAGCCATGTAGGAGCCAGGAACCAAGTGGTTTTGTATCAAAGCGTCTATTGTAGACTCATTTGCATCTCTCTGCCCAGTTTCCCAGAGTGCAATGCATTTAATCTGATGCTTGGAATTCTGAGCAGGAAATACGTTTTATAACTTATTATTTTTAGACATTCAAATGTGTATATATATCATTCTATATTATTCTTTATTCTATATTTTTACCTTTATCTGATTCATGCATAAACAATCACACACTGCCCCATTGCGCATATTAATAAGCAACCTGAACTATTTCAAAGTGTTTTTATAATATATATATGACTAGTGGATTATCTGTGAATGTCCAGTATTCTACATTAATAATGAGTATTGCAGTATATAGTGATACCTTATTGGACAAACACCTTATTTATATTGGCAAAGTGATACTGACCTGAGATGGACCCTCAGTGTGATATAAATAGCAGATGCAGAGAGAGTGGAGACAGCACCGGACATCATCAGGTAAATACATATAGGAGAAGTCAATACAATCTACAATAAGAAATAACACAGGGCCCAAGAGAGGCGGAAACGTACATCTGGGGTTTGCTGTGTCTCCTGTTCAGGCTAGAATTGCCTGGTATTTCGGGCCTGGTTCCCTCTACTGACTGAGACCAGACTAATATACTATAGGATATTTCTCCCTGTGAAAATTCTGCTCTCTGAGTGGGTTATCATGTCCTTGTAAGGTTAATTCATTCTGATTGATCACCTTTGTTGATATCTCTCTCAGCAATATAAATTCCAGAGTTGGATGCCTCCAGTCCGGAATATTGAATAAATAAGGTGACAATATACAACCTTGTCGCACTCCTTTCCCGATCTTGAACCATTCTGTTGTCCCATGTTTGGTTCTGACTGTGGCTTCTTGGTCCACATAAAGATTCCTCAGGAGGTGGATGAAATGATCTGGTACTCCCAAATCTTTAAGAACTTAAGCATTACCTTGCTGGCATGTGAAATAAATGCAATTGTTTGATAATTGGAGCACTCTTTGGCACTGCCTTTTTTTGGGGATTGGGATGTAGACCGACATTTTCCAGTCTGTTGGCCATTGTTGAGTTTTCCAAATGTGTTGGCATAAGACAAGTAACACTTTCACAGCATGATCTTGTAGGATTTTGAATAGTTCATTTGGGATTCCATCAACTCCTGCAGTCTTATTATCAGAAAGACATCCTAGGGCCCATCTCACGTTGCTCTCCAAGATGTCTGGCTCCAGCTCATTGGAAAAATTATTGAAGTCATCACTGCTATTAAGATCCTTCCTGTATAGATCTTAACTGTATTCTTAACCTTTTCTGATCTGATCTTCCTATCCCTACCATTTTTGTCTTGCATCACTCCCACTTTGGTATGAAAGGTGCCTTTTAGGTTCCCAATTTTCTTGAAGAGATCTCTTGATTTACGTATTCAGTTATCTTCTATCTCTTTACATCGCTCCTTGTAGAATGTCTCCTAACGCCACCAAAATTAACAAAAATACAAAACAAACACCACCCACAGCACGGGGGCAGCACGACGTCTGGGAGTCAGGCTGGACGACAATTTAACCACAATTTGGTGGTTTCAGCACATGAAAATCGCCTGAGCGAGAAAAAAAATGGCGGCCGGAAAAAACGAAAACGAGGCTATACGACTCCTAAATATGCAAAACACCGCCAGGCACATACAACGTTTACACAGGCATGTACAATGTATAAAATACACTATTAGGGAGAACGGAAAATGTGCCACACCCGCGTAACGCATAGACAATCGTCACCATTTTTCATCACAAACTTACACAATGCTTAAGTACACAGCTACACTAACGGCTTCCCCTCGGGCACGCAGCCTATTTACACTACACACTGCACACATTACTGACACTTACACCTCAGCCCCACAACACTGCAAATGTACATTGGATGCTGCAGGAACATCAAAACAGATTGTCAGCTCTTCAGCACAATGCTTCCTGCATATATTACTTATGAATAGGCTAAAAGAGGTTGCTCTCAGAGTGGGTTATCATGTCCATAGAACTAACCTTTAATTCATTCTCTGTTTGAGCACCTTTAATTTTTTGTTGTTAATTTTCCTTCCAGGAATCCTGAATCCGGCTTTGGACTCCTCCAGTCCGGCCTTATGCATGATGTACTTTGAGTATAAGATGAATAAATAAGGTGACAATATACAACCTCGTCGCACTCCTTTTTCGATCTTGAACCATTCTGTTGTCCCATGTTCGGTTCTGACCATGGCTTCTTGGTCCACATACAGATTCTTTAGGTGTAGGATGAGATGATCTGGTACTCCCATCTCTTTATGGACATTCCACATGAATATGAAGCAGAAGTAAATATTTTTCTGGAACTCTCTTGCTTTCTCTATTATCCAGCAGGCATTGGCAATTTGATCTCTTGTGCCTCTTCCTCTGCAGAACCAGGCTTGCACATCTGGTATTTCCCGGGCCATATATTGTTGGAGCTGAGCTTGTAGAATCTTAAGCATTACCTTGCTGGTATGTGAAATTAGTGTAATTGTTCGATAATTGGAGCACTCTTTGGCAGTGCCTTTTTGGGATTATGATGTAGACTGAACTTTTCCAGTCTGTTGGCCATTGTTGAGTTTTCCATATGTGTTGGCATAAGACAAGTAACACTTTAACAGCATCATCTTGTAGGATTTTGAATATTTCAGCTGGGATTTCATCAACTCCTGCAGCCTTGTTATCAGAAATACGTGCTAGGGCCCATCTCACTTGTCTCTACAAGATGTCTGGCTCCATTTCATTGGATAACCTACTTAGGTAATCACTGCTGTTAAGATCCTTCCTGTATAGATCTTCAGTGTATTCCTGCCCCCACTTCTGTATCTGATCTCTGGTTAAGTCACTACCAACTGTGTATTTTATCACTCCCACTTTGGCATAAAAGGTGCCTTTTAGGTGGCCAATTTTCTTGATTTACCCATTCGGTTATCGTCTTCAACCTCTTTACATCGCTCCTTGTAGGACGTCTCCTTGTCTCTTCTTGCTATCCTCTGGAATTCTGCCTACAGTTGGACAAATCTTTTCTTATCTCCACCACCTTTCCGTTTCCTTATTTCTTGGGCTACTCTCAAAGCCTCATCAGACAAGTGCTGACGGCTCCCTGTGATATCTCACGTAATATTTACAGAAAGCTTGCAAATTAATCACAAGACAGTCTCAGTGTCTAAAACAAACTCTCATGATATTTTTGCTACATTATAGAGCAATTTAACCATATGTTATATAAGTAATTGGATCATTGCGCTCCTGGGTGTGTGCTTATGCAGAACATGACTTAAAGGGCCACTGAGGTCACCAGTTGTGATCTGTACTGGGGCGGCTGGTGCATAAGATCAAATGGGCAACCGCCCTCCCAAAATGAATGCACTGACTTAATCCCACCATCACTTACTGAATTGTTTAATTTAAATAATATAAAAATTAAAATTAATTATATTATGTTTAATGTTCTATTTTTTAAAATATCTGCTGCTGTCACTTTAAGTTACAAAACCCTTTGTGTAGCAAACACTGACTTATCACTCCTAGCCCCGTTGGTGACTTGCCTTGTACTATAGATCAGGGTACATGTGAGAATAAAAAAAAAACAGTCAAAATACTGTCTGTGCTCTAAACTAAAGCACTGAGCCTATCTGTCACACAGCATCACCCAATGAGAATGGCCGGGAGGGAAAACTTCTGGATCCTGCAGGGACAGCCCCTTTCACTGTCCCCAGGCACTTAGGTCTACATAGGAACTGAATACATTGGTGCAATCCTGACAATCTGAATAAAGTTTATTAGAAAAAAACAAAACAACTCCCAGCTCACTGTGCTGCAGATAGAGGGAGCTGCGTGTAGAGCTTCAGCTTTCTCAATACTCTGGTGGTTTTATTGATTCTGACTACCTTGCTCCACACACCAAGCTTGTGACCTGTCTATCAACACCCCAGCCTATACCAGACAGAAGCAGCTGCAGAGCTCAGATGAGTCCATATCCCTCTCTGTGTCACTGTCAGGACACTCTCGCCCTCTATAAGTATCTCTCTGTTGCAAATAAATCTCCCTGTGTCTTGTTGCTGTTGTTCTGTCCTTCAGTCATGTCTGACACTCAGTGACCACATGGATGCAGAACACCAAGTACATCTGTCTGTGTTTCCGGTTGTGCTTATCCATAAGATACTGGAGTGGGTTGCCAGTTCTTACTCCAGTGGAACACAATTTGTCTGACCTCTCTGAAATGACCTGCCCATCTTGGATGACCCTTCATAATATAGCTCACAGCTTAAGTGAGGTAGCAAGCCCCTTCGTCATGACAAGGTAGAGCTCCAGAAGGGGCCCTTTGTCTTAGTTTCCCTCTATGTCCATATATATTCATAAGAAGACGGTATATTTACTTATTGTTGTATTTGTAAGATATATATAATGCTTGTGTGTGTGTGTGTATATAAATGTGTTTGTATATGTATATGTATGTATATACGTAATTTATCCTGAACAGTAAAGTGTGTTTGTGTACTTGTGCAGGAATTACTGGGCAGGTGAGTAGTAAAAACCTAATATAAACAGGGGTAGGAGTGAACTTGTGAGCTTGTGAACACTTCTAGTATAAGTGCACTTCTAGCAGAAGTGTAGAAATGTAAATAAAAGGAGCACTGCTGGAACAGATGATCTAGGGTCCGTAGCTCTGTGTCGGGTGTGACCATGTCGCGTCTCTGGAAGCTCAGATTGGAGAACTGGAGAGGTGAATTGCAGCACTTAGTGATATTCCACTGGAAAGGGAGTTGGCACTCACTGAGTACAGTTTAGCTGGGCCTAGTATGGAGGGAGGAGCTGGGGCTAGTGAGGATGTCCAGGGAGGTAGCTGGGTTACAGTTAGAAGGGGAATCAGGGGGAACAGGAGGAGGCAGGCCAGTTCTGAGTTGGCAAACACCAACAAATTTGTCAGATTGAGTGAAACTGTTGGGGATGTCCATTCAGGAATAGCAATGCCAGATAGAGCTGTTCCCTCTAACAGCCGGGAGAACAGTTCTACTGGAGGAGAGGGAGGGCAAAATAGGCAGAGCAAGAGAAAGGTATTTTCCAAGATACTACCAGTGCCACTTGCTAGTCCAGGGAGACAGAAGGAGCTTAGGGAGGTTAATGCGTGGCTACAAATCTGGTGCATTAAGGAGGGATTTGGGTTTTTAGAGCACTGGGCTGACTTCTCACTTCGGTACAATCTCTACAGTAGGGATGGATTGCACCTTAATGATGAGGGAGCTTTTGTACTAGGGGATAGGATGGTAGAAAGGCTGGAGGAGTTTTTAAACTATTAGGTGGGGGAGAGGGACTAGATATAAGTAATGAGATAGAAAGTGTAGAGGGTATAAGGAATTAATTAACTAGTCAAGGAGGGGGAGATTGGGGTGAGGGGTAGTATAGTCAATAGGGAGGTATTACTAAGTAACTCAAGTTCAGTGGCAGGCACTTCAGAACTACAGACTCATAACATAAGGTGTATGCTTGCTAATGCCAGAAGCTTGTCAGGAAAAATGGGAAAGTTAGAATTATTAGCAGTAAATGAGAAATGGTATATATATATACAGCAACTTGCCCGTCAAAAAATGGCGGTCAATAGAATGTGAAGCCTGGCAATGCTGTTTGGCACACAATGTGAAGCTTTCTATATTTTAAGGACCTTCGGCGCTCATTGTGATCCTCTCCTCGAGTGTCCTTTTGCTTGTCTCTATATTTTTTAAAATACTAATTAATGAATTAATTGAATAATAAATTATGTAGTTTCCTTTTTTCTAATGAATATATGTAACAATCAGTAGCCTGAAGAGCTAGCAATCTCTTATTGTCCCGCTGCATATAATGTCCAGTGGGACTGCAGCCGGCCTTAGGGGATAGTGTCATGAATGTCGCAACTGTGCATTAGAAGTAGGCGGCGTGCGCGAGGGCAAACCGTTGGGTTATTTGTGTAAAGCGCTACTGTAGATGCGTAATGTTGTTAGTGGCAAGTTAGGAGTGTAATATAGCGTTGTTTGTCTGTGCTACGCGGTTTGCGAGCATTTGCTGACCTTTGTAGTAGTGTATTTTGTACCTTGTACGTTCCTGAGTGAAAGTGGTCCGCGGTTGCTGGTGTTTTGCTCGGTCCAGGGTCGTGTAGCCTCGTTTTCATTTTTTTTATCTGCCATTTTTTTTCTTGCTTAGCCGATTTTCAAGTGGCGAAACTCTGCAAAATCAACTTAAATTCGCATTCCACCTCACTCCCAGACGTCCGGGCTGTTCCCCCCTGCTGTGTGTGATGCTTTTGTTGTAATTTTGTTTTCTCTTTCGCTTTTTTTGCTTTGCGCGGTTCGGCCGTTAACTTCGTATTTTTCCTATCTTGTTTTCCCACGAACTCGTATTTTTTTTTTCTAAGTCCCGCGTTTGTCAAGTGCGTGCAGCCTAAATCGATCCAGCGTTTTAGTGTTTGGAGGTAAGTCCTGCGTGTTTCATTGCCTCCAGTGATCGCCTCGCTTCGCGAGGCTCGAAGGCAATGAGCACCTTCGGTGCTCATCACCCAAGTGCTGGGAGTTTTAGTGCCTTAACGGCTCGCCTCGTGTACTTCAAGTGTCCTGCTTTGCAACGATTACCTTCGGCGCTCATCGCGAAGACAGATATATAAGTTCAGGGTAAAATATAAAAAAATGTGAGTAAAGTGAATTAATAACTGAATATACTTTACCTATTTATATTTAATATGCAGCAATTAATATCCTGAAGAGCTAACAATTCATTTGGATTTCCTACATTCCTGGCTAACTCGTATGTGGCTGGAGGTGATTTTCGCGGCTCTGTCTCCTTTAGCCTCGTTTTAATTTTTTTCGGCCGCCATTTTTTTTGTCGCTTAGACGATTTTCAAATCCTCTGGAATTCTGCCTTTAGTTGGACAAGTCTTTTCTTATCTCCACCACCTTTCCCCTTTCCTTCTTTCTTGGGCTACTCTGAAACCCTCATGAGACGTGCTGACGGCTCCTGTGACTTGTGACGTCTCACGTAATATTTACAGAAAGCTTGGAAATTAATCACAAGACAGTCTCAGTGTCTAAAACAAACTCTTATGATATTTTGGCAACATTTTAGTGTAAATGTAACTACATCACGTATATGTAATTGGATCCTTGTGCTCCTGGGTGTGTGCTTATACAGAACATGATTAAAGGGCCTCTGAGGTCACCAGTTGTGGTCTGCACCACCAGATAGGAGTTGGAGGGTCAATGAGGTCACAAGTTGTGGTCTCTACCAACAGATAGGAGTTAGAGGGTCTTTGAGGTCACAAGTCGTGGTCTGTACCAACAGATAGGAGTTAGAGGGCATTGAGGTCACAAGTTGTGGTCTGCACCATCAGATAGGAGTCAGAGGGTCATTGAGGTCACAAGTTGTGGTCTCTACCAACAGATAGGAGTTAGAGGGTCTTTGAGGTCACAAGTCGTGGTCTGCACCATCAGATAGGAGTCAGAGGGTCTTTGAGGTCACAAGTTGTGGTCTGTACCATCAGATAGGAGTTAGAGGGTCATTGAGGTCACCAGTTGTGGCCTGCACCATCAGATAGGAGTTAGAGGGTCATTGAGGTCACCAGTTGTGGCCTGCACCATCAGATAGGAGTTAGAGGGTCATTGAGGTCACCAGTTGCGGTCTGTACCATCAGATAGGAGTTAGAGGGTCATTGAGGTCACAAGTTGTGGTCTGTACCATCAGATAGGAGTCAGAGGGTTATTGAGGTCACAAGTTGTGGTCTGTACCAGCAGATAAGAGTTAGAGGGTCATTGAGGTCACAAGTTGTGGTCTGTACCATCAGATAGGAGTTAGAGGGTCATTGAGGTCACCAGTTGTGGTCTGCACCATCAGATAGGAGTTAGAGGGTCATTGAGGTCACCAGTTGTGGTCTATACCATAAGATAGGAGTTAGAGGGTCATTGAGGTCACAAGTTGTGGTCTGTACCATCAGATAGGAGTTAGAGGGTCATTGAGGTCACAAGTTGTGGTCTGTACCAACAGATAGGAGTTAGAGGGTCATTGAGGTCACAAGTTGTGGTCTGTACCATCAGATAGGAGTTAGAGGGTCATTGAGGTCACAAGTTGTGGTCTGTACCATCAGATAGGAGTTAGAGGGTCATTGAGGTCACAAGTTGTGGTCTGTACCATCAGATAGGAGTTAGAGGGTCATTGAGGTCACAAGTTGTGGTCTGTACCATCAGATAGGAGTTAGAGGGTCATTGAGGTCACAAGTTGTGGTCTGTACCAACAGATAGGAGTTAGAGGGTCATTGAGGTCACAAGTTGTGGTCTGTACCAACAGATAGGAGTTAGAGGGTCATTGAGGTCACAAGTTGTGGTCTGTACCATCAGATAGGAGTCAGAGGGTCACTGAGGTCACAAGTTGTGGTCTGTACCAACAGATAGGAGTCAGAGGGTCACTGAGGTCACAAGTTGTGGTCTGTACCATCACATAAAGCGTTAAAGCGCCACTGCGGCCACCAGTTGTGGTCTGTGCCTTAAGCAAGAGTGCTGATCACTATGGAGCCCATGTGATAAATACTAAACGATGGGACTTTCATTTCAAAAGCTAATATATACTTCGAGTGATCTTGATGTGTCTGTAACTCACATTTATTATTTTCTTTTTAAAAGGTGGTTTTTGGAGTAAATTATGAGCTGGCGTTTACTATGGAGTCAACAGGATGTCTGAAAGAGGAGAAGCAGAAAAACGTGGACTGTCCGGTCCCCAGCATCAGATCACATGATACGGGTTATTATTATGTATTCATTATGATCCATGGGGGTTACTTTAGATGGATGGTCAGTAATGTCCAATGGTTTTCCTTAAAGTTAAAGTATCACTCCCTGCATCTTTAAATATATACACAAAATGTATAAAGCTCATGAGAGATATAACTTCCGGGGGCGCAAGAACAAGAGGTCATGGTGAGAGTTGGAGGGTGGAAGCTTTAGATATAATGTATTACTTCATAGAAAGTGTAATAGTTACATAATTACATAGTTACATAGTAATTAAGGTTGAAAAAAGACTTTCAGTCCATCCAGTTCAACCTGTTAAGATCTCCTCTGATCTGCAATATGCGGATTAGTTATTAATTAAATTATTGATTAAATAATTATTAATAGTATAGTATTGGAGGATGAATAGAGTTAGTCCATCAAGTTCAACCTTTTTAGATCTCTATTGATCTTTTTAATTTGGACTATTTATTATTATTGTTAATTGTTAATTATTGTTAATTGATCCAGAGGAAGAAACAGAAAAAAAAAAACATTGAAACTTTGCCAATTGTCTCATAAGGGGAAAAAAAGCAAAATTCCTTCCTGACCCCAGAAACTGGCGATCAAATTTCTCCCTGGATCAATATTCCTTACCTAGTTATCTAGGATAGCCTTGAATGCCCTCTTTATTCAAAAATATATCTAACCCCTTTTTGAAGTTGTCTATCGAATTCGCTGTCACCACCTCCTTTGGTAGAGAATTCCACAGATTAACCCCCCTTACTGTGAAGAACCCTTTTTCTTTCTTTAAGGTGGAATCTTTTTACTTTTAACCTCAGGATGTCCTCTTGTCAGTTGAAAACCTCTTGGCACAAAAAGCTCCCGTGACAAATCTTTATACTGACCCTGGATGTATTTATATAAGGTAATCATATCTCCTCTTAGGGGGCTTTTTTCTAGAGAAAATAAGTGTAATTTGGTTAGTCTTTCTTCATAACTTAGCCCCTCCATTCCCCTTATTAGTTTTGTTGTCCTTCTCTGTACCTTTTCCAGATCTAAAATGTCCTTTTTATGAAGTGGTGCCCAAAATTGTCCTCCATATTCCAAATGAGGGCGTACTAGGGATTTGTATAGTGGCAGAATTATATTTGCTTCCCTGGCTTCTATACCCTTCCTAATACATGCTAATATTTTATTTGCCTTTGCAGCTGCTGCTTGGCATTGAGCACTGTTACCTAGGTTGTTGTCCACAAGCTCCCAAATCCCTTTCAATATCTGATACCCCTAGATTTGCTCCATTAAGATTATAAATTGCATGGACATTTTTCCTTCCCAGATGCATAACTTTACATTTATTCGTATTAAATCTCATCTGCCATTTAGATGCCCATTCCTCAATTTTATGTAAATCCCCTTTGAGGCAAAGCACATCATTATCTGATTTAATTACCTTGCACAACTTCGTGTCATCAGCGAAAATGGAGACACCACACTCCAATCCTACCTCCAAGTCATTAATAAATATGTTCAAAAAGGAGAGGACCTAATACTGAACCTTGAGGAACCCCACTTACCACATTAGCCCAATCTGAGTATGTTCCATTTACAACAACCCTTTGCTTCCTGTCTTTTAGCCAGCTCTCGATCCATGAGCAGATATTTACTGCAATTCCTGTATCCCTTAGTTTGCTCACTAGTCTTCCATGTGGCACTGTATCAAATGCCTTTGAAAAATCTAAAAAGACTACATCCACTGAGTTGCCTTGATCCAGGTTCCTACTAACCTCCTCAAAGAAACTAATTAGATTGGTCTGACACGACCTTTCCTTCATAAATCCATGTTGACTGCTACCTATGATCCTGTTCAAATAGACATATTCTTGTATTCTGTCCCTTATTAACCCTTCTAAAAGCTTCCCAACTACAGAAGTGAAGCTCACTGGTCTATAATTCCCCGGATATGCTCTAGATCCCTTCTTAAATATAGGTATCACCTCTGCTTTTCTCCAGTCATCTGGTAGAGACCCTGTAGTGAGCGAGTCTTTAAAGATTAGATATAATGGTTTGGCTATTACAGAACCCAGCTCCCTCAGTACCCTTGGATGTATTCCATCAGGACCCGGGGCTTTATTAACATTTATTTTCTCCAATCTCTTTTGGATTACTTCCTGCGTTAACCAATTATTTAGTGAAGGTAGTGTAGCCCCATTATGTTGCTGTGTCCCAACCACTGGTACCTCCCTTGTGTAAACCGACGAAAAGAACCTATTTAGCTCATCTGCCTTTTCCGGGTCACTAATTATCAGACTGTGTCACATTGTAATGGTCCTATCGATTCCTTCCTGGCCTTCTTCCCATTAATATATTTATAAAATATTTTAGGGTTAGTCTTACTTTCCATTGCAACTGACTTCTCATTTTCTATTTTAGCCAGTCTAATAGCCCTTTTGCAAGCCTTGTTGATTTCCTTATAGTCACATAAAGATGCCTCTGTTCCCTCCTTCTTGTATAATTTAAATGCATATTTCTTTTTCCTCATCATGATCTTTAAGTCATTGTTAAGCCACATGGGATGTGATTTACTCCTATTCATTTTATTTCCACATGGTACATGCTGATGAGTATGTTTATTTAGTAAGGATTTGAATGTTGTCCATTTATTTTCAGTATTCTTCCCTGTAAGTTCTTTGTCCCAGTCTATCAGCCTTATTAAATTGCGATTCAGTAAATTTAAAAGGGCTCTATTTAAGCACACAGCATATTTTTTACAGAAGTTTTTAGTTAGTGAACTTCTATCCAAAAGCAAGGTCTTCACTAAGTAAAAACTTCTGAAAATAAAATATGCTATGTGCTTAAATAGAGCCCTTTTAAATTTACCGAATTGCAATTTAATAAGGCTGTATATGTAGTATTGCTGCCCGTAGCCCATTAAAGTTAGCCCTTTTAAAATTTAGAGTTTTCGTTGGCCCCTTACAACTCTGTTTTTTAATTCAATCTCAAATAAGACTGTGTTGTGATCACTGTTCCCCAAGGGTTCCCCTATTTTTACATTTGATATTATATCAATATTACTTGTGATGACTAAATCCAAGATGGCCCCATTTCTAGTAGGTTCTTGTATTACCTGGGCCAGATAATGATCCCTGAGTGTACTCAAGAACCTGCTCCCCTTAGCTGAGCTGCTGGTCTCGTTTATCCAGTTTATATCAGGGTCAATAGATAAGTCAATCACCGAGTAGCACGGAGGATATGAGCATGTGCGATTCTCCACAGATTAGAGCATCCATGGATGTCTTCCACTAGTATTGGTTGGGCCAGACACAGTAGAGGAAGTCAAGCATGCCCCGGATAAGCACAAGGCCATACTGTGCTGTTACTAAGTCAGGCTCTTTAGGTAGATACAATTTATCCTTGGTAATTGATCTCAGCCAGTCATGGAGTGACACGGAGGATGTGAGCATGTGCTATTCCCATAGATTTAGAGCATCAGTGGGTGTCTGAGTGTCTCTTATATTAGTTATACAAGATATACAAGCGACACTTAAAGTGATCCTGTAATGTTTGGGGGTCCTGGGAAACTAACGGATAACCGTAATGGCCTGGCAAGAGGAGCCAGTTATATTAATTTCGCACTGATCATTAATACAATTCCTCTTTATTCCTTACTAGCGACTTGCCTGTCAAAAATGACGGGGCAATAAAAAAGTGTTGAAATGCTGATTGCCACACAATGTGAGTGTACTGTGTGCCTCAACTATATAGACCCCTCTAACACACTAATGAACGCATGTAATAACACTATAAGTGCCATGAGGGTCATCTAGGACCCTCATGACCCAGTGTAAGCACTACACCATTTTAACCCGGTCACTTATGGGGGTCTATACACACCCGCATAAGCCTCTATTTAACCCCATCAGTCCCATAAAGTTATAAAAAGACCCTCATGGGACAGTTAGAAGCCTAACATTAACCCCATAAGTGCCCTGAGGGTCATCCAGGACCCTCGTGCCACTAAGTATAAACACTACACTGCACTATACTTCCCCAATAAAACATTAAATATCAACTAAACAGCCTCTACATTAACCTATTAACACCTACACTACCTACCTACCTGCAAAGGTTAGTGGTCTTAATTATTCTATTTTAGGTTAGATTTAGGATTTGTGAATGTAGATCGGATTTAGTGTATGTTATATAGGGGTATGTATGTATTTAGATAGAGGGGTATGTATGTATTTTAGATAGGGGGGTATATATATATTTAGATAGAGGGGTATGTATGTATTTTAGATAGGGGGTATGTATGTATTTTAGATAGAGGGGTATGTATTTCTTTTAGATAGGGGGTATGTATGTATTTAGATAGAGGGGTATGTATGTGTTTTAGATAGAGGGGTATGTATGTGTTTAGATAGGGGGTATGTATGTGTTTAGATAGAGGGGCATGTATGTGTTTTAGATAGAGGGGTATGTATGTATTTAGATATAGGGGTATGTATGTATTTAGATAGAGGGTATGTATGTATTTAGATAGGGGGTATGTATGTATTTAGATAGAGGGTATGTATGTATTTAGATAGGGGGTATGTATGTATTTTAGATAGAGGGGTATGTATGTATTTTAGATAGAGGGGTATGTATGTATTTTAGATAGGGGGTATGTATGTATTTTAGATAGAGGGGTATGTATGTATTTTAAATAGAGGGGTATGTATGTATTTTAGATAGGGGGTATGTATGTATTAATATAGAGGGGTATGTATGTGTTTTAGATAGGGGGGTATGTATGTATTTTAGATAGAGGGGTATGTATGTGTTTTAGATAGGGGGTATGTATGTGTTTTAGATAGAGGGGTATGTATGTATTTTAGATAGAGGGGTATGTATGTGTTTTAGATAGAGGGGTTTGTATGTGTTTTAGATAGAGGGGTATGTATGTATTTAGATAGAGGGGTATGTATGTATTTAGATAGAGAAGTATGTATGTATTTAGATAGGGGGGTATGTATGTGTTTTAGATAGAGGGGTATGTATGTATTTAGATAGAGGGGTATGTATGTATTTAGTTAGAGGGGTATGTATGTATTTAGTTAGAGGGGTATATATGTATTTAGATAGAGGGGTATGTACGTGTTTTAGATAGAGGGGTATGTATGTGTTTTAGATAGAGGGGTATGTATGTGTTTTAGATAGAGGGGTATGTATGTGTTTTAGATAGAGGGGTATGAATGTATTTATATAGATAGGTATGTATGTATTTAGATAGAGGGGTGTATATGTATTTAGATAGAGGGGTATGTATGTATTTATATAGATAGGTATGTATGTATTTAGATAGAGGGGTATATATGTATTTAGATAGAGGGGTATGTATGTATTTTAGATAGAGGGGTATTTATGTGTTTTAGATAGAGGGGTATGTATGTATTTAGATAGGGGGTATGTATGTATTTTGATAGAGGGGTATGTATGTATTTAGATATGGGGTATATATGTATTTAGATAGAGGGGTATGTATGTATTTAGATAGAGGGGTATGTATGTGTTTTAGATAGGGGGTATGTATGTGTTTTAGATAGAGGAGTATGTATGTATTTTAGGTAGGGGGGTATGTATGTATTTTAGATAGAGGGGTATGTATGTATTTTAGATAGAGGGTTATGTATGTGTTTTAGATAGAGGGGTATGTATGTATTTAGATAGAGGTGTATATATGTATTTAGATAGAGGGGTATGTATGTGTTTTAGATAGAGGGGTATGTATGTATTTATATAGATAGGTATGTATGTGTTTTAGATAGAGGGGTATGTATGTATTTAGATAGAGGGGTATGTATGTATTTAGATAGAGGGGTATATATGTATTTAGATAGAGGGGTATGTAGGTATTTAGATAGAGGGGTATGTATGTGTTTTAGATAGAGGGGTATGTATGTATTTAGATAGGGGGTATGTATGTATTTAGATAGGGGGTATGTATGTATTTAGATAGGGGGTATGTATGTATTTAGATAGGGGGTATGTATGTATTTAGATAGGGGGTATGTATGTATTTAGATAGGGGGTATGTATGTATTATAGATAGAGGGGTATGTATGTGTTTTAGATAGAGGGGTATGTATGTATTTTAGGTAGGGGGGTATGTATGTGTTTTAGATAGAGGGGCATGTATGTGTTTTAGATAGAGGAATATATATGTGTGACGAAGTGCCCTTCGCCACTTTGTCTTGGAGAGGACTGTTTGCCAGCCTCCTGCCCTGCGACTATGGCCCTGGGACATATTGCCCTTTAAACACAGTATTCGGCCATACCAGAGTGTATGTCACTCATTCTGGCCCTTTACATACAGGGGGGGGGGGGATCATTCGGTACTTGCCCTGTGTGAACCATGATACCACAGATAGCTATGCCATGGAGCCCATTCATATAATGAAAGACTATGGGAAAGACTTTAGCTACATGGCAATTGAACTGTGTGAATAGGATCTGAGCGCTATTCGGTAGTTTTGTGCGCTCAGACCCCAGCTGTAACGGAACCCATCACTGTTTTACCCTGTTTTATGGTTATTTAATTCTTGGTTAAAATATGATCCTACTGTTATATTATATGTATGTTGGTTTATGCTCTGCAGAATATTAGCCCAGACTATTGCAGACCTAGGCTAATAGATAATCCTATTACAGAGACTCCAGAGATAAGGAAGTCGATTGTATAAAGTGTTTTCATTCTCAAACATAAGAACAAAGAAGGCTGATTTAATCAATGTCTGATTATATCAAGTTGCCAGGGAGGTGTGACTCACCTATTGTCCCTCTATGTGTATTGCCTGTGAAATGTCTGTGTGTTATGGGTAAAATATACTTTTACTAACTTTTGAACCCCTGGTCTTATTCATGCCATTTTTTAATATGTTGTTCCCCTGGGTGAGAGCTATTGAACGGTGCTGGACTTAAAGGTGTACACCCTGTTTTTGGGGTACATCCAGAATGTGGTTAAAATTGTGTCTGTTTTAATTGTGTTACCTGTTATCTGAGGGGAGGAGACGTGGGGGTTGAACCATGTATATAATTGGCTGTGATAATTAGGTGGGTGTAGCCCTTCAGAGGGCACCATTGCATAAAAGGAGATTCCCTGTCATTAACGAATAGTTCCTACTTGACCCTTCAAAACGTAGCCTTGTCTCGTTCTTGGAGGGGATTGCTCTATCATACTGGGGATTGCTATGCTTTTGCATACTCCCTTGAGCTGTAACTACTGAACGCTTGTTCCTGATGTGCTCTCCTTGGAGGAGAGGTCTTCCCCACACGATCCTTGATGCTGGAGATTCATACAGGGTAAACTACGGCGGTTGTGGAGTCTGTGGTGGTTGTGGTGTCTGGTGCGGTGCTTGTAGGCCTCGGCGCAAAATAGGACGAGTCTATCAATGGAGGTACCCGGTCGGGGTGCCAGCAGATCCGTTACATTGGCTGGCAGCGGTGGGATGGCGTCCTAGTAAGAGGAAAAGCAGCACGGAGACACCAGTAACGTTTGGAGTTACAAATTGAGGGCAATGCTAGTATCCGTACAGCGCCCCTGGCTACAGCAGGATGGAACCGGCTAGTTTTCGGACAGCGTTCCATGATGAGGATGAGGAGGAGGCCGCGGACTACAGGGATGCAGACAGAAAGGAACTCTGGTATGATGCCCTGGAAGATGCCCAATGGCGGCGAGGTGAGAGTCTCCCCAGTGATGAGCAGCGGCTACAGAAGCGTGTGGCGATGCGGATGTATCTATTGGTAGAGCAGCCCCTGGATGAGTGGGTGACAAGACTAGAGACCCTGGTACGGCGAGAGCTCTAGCTAGACAACGCATACCAGGCCCTCTGGTGGCATACCGTTCGACTTACCCCCTGGACGGCTGAACACGACTTACCGGAGGGGGATGATTATGATGCCCCGGGTTTATTATGGGATGCCTTGGAGGACGACATTGATCTTGGCAGCACGGAGGGGTCTAGGTTTTGGGACATCTACGACTACCGGATGGGCATGTATGTCTGGGATGACGAAGGCGAGGTGAGCAAAGACATGACCCACCTGGTAACGAGAGAGTGGGAGCTGGAGCAGGACTACCAACACCTGCTCAGCTTCCTGCAGCCCCAACATACTCGACAAGCAGAACCAGACTTCATTGACTGGTCCTGGGATGACCTCCAGATGGCAGGTAGAGATGGGACCGAGGTCTCTCTACCGGCCCTACAGGGGGCAGAAGGTGTCGTACTTCACCCCAGCGGCAGTGTGAACCCCAGGGGGCAGAAGGTGTCGTCCTTCCCCCCCAGCGGCAGTGTGAACCACAGGGGGCAGAAGGTGTCGTCCTTCCCCCCCAGCGGCAGTGTGGACCCCAGGGGGCAGAAGGTGTCATCCTTCCCCCCCAGCGGCAGTGTGAACCCCAGGGGGCAGAAGGTGTCGTCCTTCCCCCCCCAGCGGCAGTGTGAACCACAGGGGGCAGAAGGTGTCGTCCTTCCTCCCCAGCGACAGTTTACCCTAACCAAGGGAGACACCAATTTCCCAGACGGCGCAGATGGGACCGTGGTCTCTGCGCCCACAGCCTGTCCAGATCTCCAACTACCCTCACTGGGACAACCGGAGTAGGGGGTAAGTACAAATTCCCCTCCCCAGCTAACTTCTAATGTGGCCCCCGGGTTAACAGAGGAAATGTTAACCCCCACTGACTCCCACGTTTCCCTGGCTACTGGGCCAGAATATGTCCCAAGTACCCCAGCAGAAGAGCTGACAGCGGGGCAGAGTGCAGTCGGCCTCTGCCCTCCCTTGGTCCCTTGTACAGAGCAGGATGTCCTGCAGGTTATACCAGAAGAAGAGCTGGCATCAGGGCAGAGTGCCGCTGGCCTCTGCCCCTTAAGTCCCCTCAGCGTGTTGCCCCATAGCCACAGCGAAATATTCAGATGCAGTAACTGTTTGTTGTGGGTGGGCTGCTCTTGCACTTTATTGTTGTGGGGGGGCTGCTCTAGCACTGGTTTATTGTGGGTTGGTGGATCGTCTAACGGAGGCACTGACCGGCAGAAGGTCAGGTGCCTGGTTAGACTTCCCCCCAAAGGGGAGATGTGTGAAGAAGTGCCCTTTGCCACTTTGTCTTGGAGAGGACTGTTTGCCAGCCTCCTGCCCTGCGACTATGGCCCTGGGACATATTGCCCTTTAAACACAGTATTCGGCCATACCAGAGTGTATGTCACTCATTCTGGCCCTTTACATACAGGGGGGGGGGGGGGGGGGGTCATTCGGTACTTGCCCTGTGTGAACCATGATACCACAGATAGCTATGCCATGGAGCCCATTCATATAATGAAAGACTATGGGAAAGACTTTAGCTACATGGCAATTGAACTGTGTGAATAGGATCTGAGCGCTATTCGGTAGTTTTGTGCGCTCAGACCCCAGCTGTAACGGAACCCATCACTGTTTTACCCTGTTTTATGGTTATTTAATTCTTGGTTAAAATATGATCCTACTGTTATATTATATGTATGTTGGTTTATGCTCTGCAGAATATTAGCCCAGACTATTGCAGACCTAGGCTAATTGATAATCCTATAACAGAGACTCCAGAGATAAGGAAGTCGATTGTATAAAGTGTTTTCATTCTCAAACATAAGAACAAAGAAGGCTGATTTAATCAATGTCTGATTATATCAAGTTGCCAGGGAGGTGTGACCCACCTATTGTCCCTCTATGTGTATTGCCTGTGAAATATCTGTGTGTTATGGGTAAGATATACTTTTACTAACTTTTGAACCCCTGTTCTGATTCATGCCATTTTTTAATATGTTGTTCCCCTGGGTGAGAGCTATTGAATGGCACTGGACTTAAAGGTGTACCCCCTGTTTTTGGGGTACACCCAGAATGTGGTTAAAATTGTGTCTGTTTTAATTGTGTTACCTGATCTGAGGGGAGGAGACGTGGGGGTTGAACCATGTATATAATTGGCTGTGATAATTAGGTGGGTGTAGCCCTTCAGAGGGCACCATTGCATAAAAGGAGATTCCCTGTCATTAAAGAATAGTTCTACTTGACCCTTCAAAACGTAGCCTTGTCTCGTTCTTGGAGGGGATTGCTCTATCATACTGGGGATTGCTATGCTTTTGCATACTCCCTTGAGCTGTAACTACTGAACGCTTGTTCCTGATGTGCTCTCCTTGGAGGAGAGGTCTTCCCCACACGATCCTGGATGCTGGAGATTCATACAGGGTGGAAGGAAGACGGCGCGGCTCCAGCTAAACTACGGCGGTTGTGGAGTCTGTGGTGGTTGTGGTGTCCGGTGCGGTGCTTGTAGGCCTCGGCGCAAACTAGGACGCGTCTATCAACGGAGGTACCTGGTCGGAGTGCCAGCAGATCCGTTACAATATGTATTTAGATAGGGGGTATGTATGTATTTAGATAGAGGAGTATCTATGTATTTTAGATAGGGGGTATGTATGTATTTTAGATAGAGGGGTATATATGTATTTAGATAGGGGGTATGTATGCATTTAGATAGGGGGTATGTATGCATTTTAGATTGAGGGGTATGTATGTATTTTAGATAGAGGGGTATGTATTTATTTAGATATGGGGTATGTATGTATTTTAAATAGAGGGGTATGTATGTATTTTAGATAGAGTAGTATGTATGTATTTAGATAGGGGGGTATGTATGTGTTTTAGATAGAGGGGTATGTATGTGTTTTAGATAGGGGGTATGTATGTATTTTAGATAGAGCGGTATGTTTGTGTTTTCGATAGTGTGGTATGTAAGTATTTAGATAGGGGTATGTATGTATTTTAGATAGGGGGTATGTATGTATTTAGATAGGGGGTATGTATGTATTTAGATAGGGTGGTATGTATGTGTTTTAGATAGAGGTGTATGTTTGTATTTTAGATAGAGGGGTATGTATGTGTTTTAGATAGGGGGTATGTATGTATTTAGATAGGGGGGTATGTATGTATTTTAGATGGGGGTATGTATGTATTTTAGATAGAGGGGTATGTATGTATTTTAGATAGAGGGGTATGTATGTATTTTAGATAGAGGGGTATGTATGTATTTAGATAGGGAGTATGTATGTATTTAGATAGAGGGGTATATATGTGTTTAGATAGAGGGGTATATATGTATTTAGATAGTGGGTATGTATGTATTTTAGATAGAGGGGTATGTATGTATTTTAGATAGAGGGGTATGTATGTATGTATTTAGATAGAGGGGTATGTATGTGTTTTAGATAAGGGGGTATGTATGTATTTTAGATAGAGGGGTATGTATGTATTTAGATATGGGGTATGTATGTATTTTAGATAGGGGGTATGTATGTATTTTAGATAGAGGGGTATGTATGTATTTAGATAGGGGGGTATGTATGTGTTTTAGATAGAGGGGTATGTATGTATTTAGATCGGGGGATATGTATGTGTTTTAGATAGAGGGGTATGTATGTATTTAGATAGGGGGGTATGTATGTGTTTAAGATAGAGGGGTATGTATGTATTTAGATAGAGGGGTATGTACGTGTTTTAGATAGAGGGGTATGTATGTATTTTAGATAGGGGGTATGTATGTATTTTAGATAGAGGGGTATGTATGTATTTAGATAGTAGGGTATGTATGTATTTTAGATAGGGGCTATATATGTATTTAGATAGGGGGTATGTATGTATTTTAGATAGGGGGTATGTATGTATTTTAGATAGAGGGGTATGTATGTATTTAGATATGGGGTATGTATGTATTTTAGATAGAGGGGTATGTATGTATTTTAGATAGGGGGTATGTATGTATTTTAGATAGAGGGGTATGTATGTATTTAGATAGGGGGTATGTATGTATTTTAGATAGGGGGTATATATGTATTTAGATAGGGGGTATGTATGTATTTTAGATAGGGGGTATGTATGTATTTTAGATAGAGGGGTATGTATGTATTTAGATAGGGGTGTGTGGCAGAGCGCCCCCTTCTGGCGGGATCAGCGCTCTGCTTATGCAACTTTTTATGCTCTTTATGGAGGACTCTGGAGCCTTTGTATGCTTTTTACAGGCTTTAATAAGTGGTTGGCATAATATAAATAAACATAGCTTGTGGTCAGCATGAAATAAACATCTACTCAAACAGGCTTACTTACTTGCAGGAACGCCACTGACTAGCCCTGGGACCGCTAATCGGCCTGCAGGTAAAAACAGTACCTTTTGTATCACAGAGGGGTGGTACCTTTAAGTCCAGTCACTTAGCTGCAATGGATCCTCTTCTGCTTGCAGCGAATGTTCTCCTTTAAATCAGGTGTAGTTACACAGCCTGATCCCACAATGGCAGCTTCACATGCTGCTCTGGCACACTTGCTTCCCAGTCTCTGGTGCTCTCTTTCTCTGGAGCTTACTGGTGCTCGCTCGCTCTCTGGAGCTCTCTGGTGCTCGCTCGCTTGCTCTCTGGAGCTCTCTGGGTCCACCCCCAGCCTGAAACCCCCTGCTGGTTGCTTCAGTAGGCCTTTTAAAGAAACTTCCAGCTGGGCCTGATTACACCTCCAGCTTAACTCCGTAGCTCCTGGTGTAAATAATAATGTCTCAGGGATTAGTCCTCTTCCTAGCGCTGCGTCCACACTGGCCTCTGGGGGCAAACCATCACAGGGGGTATGTATGTATTTTAGATAGAGGGGTATGTATGTGTTTAGATAGAGGGGTATGTATGTGTTTAGATATGGGTGATGTATGTGTTTAGATAGAGGGGTATGTATGTATTTAGATATGGGTGATGTATGTGTTTTAGATAAAGGGTTATGTATGTGTTTTAGATAGAGGGGTATGTATGTATTTAGATAGGGGGTATGTATGTATTTTAGATAGAGGGGTATGTATGTATTTAGATAGGGGGTATGTATGTATTTTAGATAGAGGGGTATGTATGTGTTTTAGATAGAGGGGTATGTATGTGTTTTAGATAGAGGCGCATCCGTCATGGCAGCTCTTGCATTTCTTCTTAAACTTTTCTTGCTTTAAGGATCTGGATTCCAACCTTGTAAAGGACAACTTTATTTTGGGAAAATCTTTACATATTTGACAATAACAAAATATCAACATTAACAGCTTTGTGGCCGGGAACATGTTTTTACATTCCCACCTTGCACTAATTGTTGGTTTGGAGCCTGAGGTGGCGGGTTTATCCTATTGTGACTTACACTTTAGTTTAATTGTAGTGTTGTGCCACATCATTAATTTGTGTCAGTCTTTTTATAAAAATGAATAGAAATTTTATCTCCCTTTAAGGTGACTAATCCAGTTATGAGAAACTGCAAATGTTTTAACTGAAGAAATAACGTTTTGTGCTAATTCCCTTCTAAAATGTTCACATTTTAAAAAAAATAAAAAAAATTATAATATTTGGAGCCCTTTTTGTAGTAGCGCCATCATGTAGAGCAGCCACAGTCTGGTAGGCGCTGCCATCTTCATTTCATGTTCTTGTCAGTCTTATAATGGTTTGCATTACTGCAGTGTCGGCTTTTACAGCACTCACCGGGTCATCAGTAATCAAGCTGCACCATGGGATTTATTAAGCTTAGAGGCCAAGCTGTTGGGACCAGGAGGGACCATAAAGTACAAACTACCCCATCTAAATGCAATAATACATCTCATATTTCATCCTTTGGGGGTTAGGGTTCCTAAGACCATCTTGTGGTTACAGCAAACAGTGTATTGAGTGTCCTTGTTATTTTTGGACCATTCAGAACCTGTCAGTCTAGGAAGCCCCACACTCCATTATGAAAAAATTAATAAAAAAAAAAAAACAACTAAGTCAGAGGTGTTCATCAGAGAACGAATAAACCTTAATAGGTTAGTTCTATGGCCATGATAAGACACTCTGAGAGCAACCTCTTTTAGCTCACTTGTGCCCTTCACAGGGAGAAATATCCTGTAGTATATCAGTCTGGTCCCACTCAAAAGAGTGACCCAGCCCCGAAATACCAGGCAATTCTACACTGAATAAGAGAAACAGCAAACCACAGACGCGTTTCGGCCTTTATGGGCCTCGTCAGTGAGGTGCAGCTTTGTAAATAAATGATGTTAATAAATTCCATGTCCCTTTAAATCCAGTACGGTGTTGGCTGGGGGGCCGGCTGCTCTGCCAAGAACATGATGACATCATATGGTTGTCAGGAAAACATGGAACTCATGATGTCATCACTGGAACTGGTTGATTGTTGGCTCGTTCTATGGAACTTTGAAAACAAATAAGGGTTTGACCTGATGAGGTCTCAGAGGATCATCACGTCTATGGAGGGACTGGTTGGACGTCCTTATTTGGTCACCCCCAGTTTACAATTAGACCTCCTATACCACCCCCCTATAGGAGGTTATAAAAATAAGACACAGGATAAGGAGAGTCGGCAGGAAAGAGAGACACAGGGGAGGGAGAGGAGGAGGTGAAGAGAGACACAGGGGAGGGAGAGGAGGAGGGGAAGAGAGACCCAGGGTAAGGAGAAAAGGAGGGGAAGAGAGACCCAGGGTAAGGAGAGGTGGGAAAGAGAGACACAGGGTAAGGAGTGGATGAGGGGAAGAGAGACCAAGGGGAAGGAAAGGAGGAGGGGAAGAGAGACAAAGGGTAAGGAGAGGAGGAGGGGGAGAGAGACACAGGGTAAGGAGAGGAGGAGGGGAAGAGAGACACAGGGGAGGGAGAGGAGGAGGGGAAGAAAGACACAGGGGAGGGAGAGGAGGAGGGGAAGAGAGACACAGGGGAAGCAGAGGAGGAGGGGAAGAGAGACACAGGGGAGGGAAAGGAGGAGGGGAAGAGAGACACAAGAGAGGGAGAGGAGGAGGGGAAGAGAGACCCAGGGTAAGGAGAGGAGGAGGTGAAGAGAGACAAAGGGTAAGGAAAGGAGGAGGGGGAGAGAGACACAGGGTAAGGAGAGGAGGAGGGGAAGAGAGACACAGGGTAAGGAGAGGAGGAGGGAGAGAGAGACACAGGGTAAGGAGAGGAGGAGGGGAAGAGAGACACAGGGTAAGGAGAGGAGGAGGGGAAGAGAGACACAGGGTAAGAAGAGGAGGAGGGAAAGAGAGATACAGGGGAGGGAGAGGAGGAGGGGAAGAGAGACAATGGAGAAGGAGAAGAGGAGGGGAAGAGAGACACAGGGTAAGAAGAGGAGGAGGGAAAGTGAGACACAGGGGAGGGAGAGGAGGAGGGGAAGAGAGACACAGGGTAAGGAGAGGAGGAGAAGAGAGACACTGGGTAAGGAGAGGAGGAGGGGAAGAAATACACAGGGTAAAGAGAGGAGGAGGGGAAGAGATACACTGGGTAAGGAGAGGAGGGGAAGAGAGACACAGGGTAAGAAGAGGAGGAGGGAAAGAGAGAGACAGGGGAGGGAGAGGAGGAGGGAAAGAGAGACACAGGTTAAGGAGAGGAGGAGAGGAAGAGAGAAACAGGGTAAGGAGAGGAGAAGGCGAAGAGAGACACAGGGTAAGAAGAGGAGGAGGGAAAGAGAGACACAGGGGAGGGAGAGGAGGAGGGGAAGAGATACACAGGGTAAGGAGAGGAGGGGAAGAGAGACACAGGGTAAGGAGAGGAGGAGGGGAAGAGAGACACAGGGGAAGGAGAGGAGGAGGGGAAGAGAGACATGGTAAGGAGAGGAGGAGGGGAAGAGAGACACAGGGGAAGGAGAGGAGGAGGGGAAGAGAGACACAGAGTAAGGAGGAGGAGGAGGGGAAGAGATACACAGGGTAAGGAGAGGAGGGGAAGAGAGACACAGGGTAATGAGAGGAGGAGGGGAAGAGATACACAGGGTAAGGAGAGGAGGAGGGGAAGAGATACACATGGTAAGGAGAGGAGGAGGGGAAGAGAGACACAGGGGAGGGAGAGGAGGAGGGGAAGAGAGACACAGGGTAAGGTGAGGAGGAGGGAAAGAGATACACAGGGTAAGGAGAGGAGGAGGGGAAGTGAGACACAGTGTAAGGAGAGGAGGAGGGGAAGAGAGACACAGGGGAGGGAGAGGAGGAGGGAAAGAGAGACACAGGTTAAGGAGAGGAGGAGAGGAAGAGAGACACAGTGTAAGAAGAGGAGGAGGGGAAGAGAGACACATGGTAAGGAGAGGAGGAGGGGAAGAGAGACGCAGGGGAGGGAGAGGAGGAGGGGAAGAGAGACACAGGGTAAGGTGAGGAGGAGGGAAAGAGATACACAGGGTAAGGAGAGGAGGAGGAGTAGAGGGACACAGTGTAAGGAGAGTAGGAGGGGAAGAGAGACACAGGGGAAGGAGAGGAGGAGGTGAAGAGAGACACAGGGGAAGGAGAGGAGGAGGGGAAAAGAGACACAGGGGAAGGAGAGGAGGAGGGGAAGAGAGACATGGTAAGGAGAGGAGGAGGGGAAGAGAGACACAGGGGAAGGAGAGGAGGAGGGGAAGAGAGACACAGGGTAAGGAGGAGGAGGAGGGGAAGAGAGACACAGGGGAAGGAGAGGAGGAGGGAAAGAGACATAGGGGAAGGAGAGGAGGGAAAGAGAGACACAGGGGAGGGAGAGGAGGAGGAGAAGAGAGACACAGGTTAAGGAGAGGAGGAGGAGAATAGAGACACAGGGTAAGGAGAGGAGGATGGGTTGAGAGACACAGGGTAAGGAGAGGAGGACGGGAAAAGAGAGACACAGGGTGAAGAGAGGAGGAGGAGGGGAAGAGAGACACAGGGTAAGAAGAGGAGGACGGGAAAAGAGAGACACAGGGTGAAGAGAGGAGGAGGGGAAGAGAGAAACAGGGTAAGAAGAGAGGGAGGGAAAGAGAGACACAGGGGAGGGAGAGGAGGAGGGGAAGGGAGACACAGGGTAAAGAGAGGAGGAGGGGAAGAGAGACACAGGGTAAGGAGAGGAGGGGAAGAGAGACACAGGGTAAGGAGAGGAGGAGGGGAAGAGAGACACAGGGTAAGAAGAGGAGGAGGGAAAGAGAGACACAGGGGAGGGAGAGGAGTAGGGGAAAAGAGACACAGGGGAAGGAGAGGAGGAGGGGAAGAGAGACACATGGTAAGGAGAGAAGGAGGGGAAGAGAGACACAGGGTAAGAAGAGGAGGAGGGAAAGAGAGACACAGGGGAGGGAGAGGAGGAGGGGAAGAGAAACACAGGGTAAGGAGAGGAGGGGAAGAGAGACACAGGGTAAGGAGAGAAGGAGGTGAAGAGAGACACAGGGTAAGAAGAGGAGGAGGGAAAGAGAGACACAGGGGAGGGAGAGGAGAAGGGGAAGAGAGACACAGGGGAAGGAGAGGAGGAGGGGAAGAGAGACAATGGGTAAAGAGAGGAGGAGGGGAAGAGAGATACAGGGTAAGAAGAGGAGGAGGGAAAGAGAGACACAGGGGAGGGAGAGGAGGAGGGGAAGAGATACACAGGGTAAGGAGAGGAGGGGAAGAGAGACACAGGGTAAGGAGAGGAGGAGGGGAAGTGATACACAGGGTAAAGAGAGGAGGAGGGGAAGAGAGATACAGGGTAAGAAGAGGAGGAGGGAAAGAGAGACACAGGGGAGGGAGAGGAGGAGGGAAAGAGAGACACGGGGTAAGGAGAGGAAGAGGGGAAGAGAGTCACAGGGTAAGAAGAGGAGGAGAGGAAGAGAGACACGGGGCAAGGAGAGGAGGAGGGGAAGAGATACACAGGGTAAGGAGAGGAGGAGGGGAAGAGAGACACAGGGGAGGGAGAGGAGGAGGGGAAAAGAGACACAGGGGAAGGAGAGGAGGAGGGGAAGAGAGACACATGGTAAGGAGAGAAGGAGGGGAAGAGAGACACAGGGTAAGAAGAGGAGGAGGGAAAGAGAGACACAGGGGAGGGAGAGGAGGAGGGGAAGAGAAACACAGGGTAAGGAGAGGAGGGGAAGAGAGACACAGGGTAAGGAGAGAAGGAGGTGAAGAGAGACACAGGGTAAGAAGAGGAGGAGGGAAAGAGAGACACAGGGGAGGGAGAGGAGGAGGGGAAGAGAGACACAGGGGAAGGAGAGGAGGAGGGGAAGAGAGACAATGGGTAAAGAGAGGAGGAGAGGAAGAGAGATACAGGGTAAGAAGAGGAGGAGGGAAAGAGAGACACAGGGGAGGGAGAGGAGGAGGGGAAGAGATACACAGGGAAAGGAGAAGAGGGGAAGAGAGACACAGGGTAAGGAGAGGAGGAGGGGAAGTGATACACAGGGTAAAGAGAGGAGGAGGGGAAGAGAGATACAGAGTAAGAAGAGGAGGAGGGAAAGAGAGACACAGGGGAGGGAGAGGAGGAGGGAAAGAGAGACACGGGGTAAGGAGAGGAAGAGGGGAAGAGAGTCACAGGGTAAGAAGAGGAGGAGAGGAAGAGAGACACGGGGCAAGGAGAGGAGGAGGGGAAGAGATACACAGGGTAAGGAGAGGAGGAGGGGAAGAGAGAAACAGGGTAAGGTGAGGAGGAGGGAAAGAGATACACAGGGGAAGGAGAGGAGGAGGGGAAGAGATACACAGGGTAAGGAGAGGAGGAGGGGAAAAGAGACACAGGGGAAGGAGAGGAGGAGGGGAAGAGAGACATGGTAAGGAGAGGAGGAGGGGAAGAGAGACACAGGGGAGGGAGAGGAGGAGGGGAAGAGAGACACAGTGTGACGAAGTGCCCTTCGCCACTTTGTCTTGGAGAGGACTGTTTGCCAGACTCCTGCCTTGCGACTATGGCCCTGGTACATATTGCCCTTCAAACACAGTATTCGGCCATACCAGAGTGTATGTCACTCATTCTGGCCCTTTACATACAGGGGGGTCATTCGGTACTTGCCCTGTGTGAACCATGATACCACAGAAAGCTATGCCATGGAGCCCATTCATATAATGAAAGACTATGGGAAAAACTTTAGCTACATGGCAATTGAACTGTGTGAAGATGATCTGAGTGCTATTCGGTAGTTTTGTGCGCTCAGATCCCAGCTGTAACGGAACCCATCACTGTTTTACCCTGTTTTATGATTATTTAATTCTTGGTTAAAATATGATCACATTGCTGTACTGTAGATATGTTGTTTTATGTTCTACAGAATATATTGGCTCAGAATATCAAAGCTTCTAGGCTAATAGATAATCCTGTTACAGATAAGAAAAGTCAATTGTATAAACTGTTTTCATTCTCAGATAAGAACAAAGAAGGCTGATTTAATCATTGTCTGATTATATCAAGTTGCCTCAGGGAGGGGTGACCACACCTATTGTCCTATATGTGTATTGTGTGGGGGATATGTGACATGTCTGTGTGTTATGTGAAAAAGATACTTTTACTAACTTTTGAACCCCTGGTCTGATTCATGCCATTTTTTAATATGGTGTTCCCCTGGGTGAGAGATATTGAACGATGCTGGACTTAAAGGTGTACCCACTGTTTTTGTGGTACATCCAGAATGTGGTTAAAATTGTGTCTGTTTTAATTGTGTTACCTGTTATCTGAGGGGAGGAGACGTGGGGGTTGAACCATGTATCTAATTGGCTGTGATAATTATGTGGGTGTAGCCCTTCAGAGGGCACCATTGCATAAAAGGAGATTCCCCTGTCATTAAAATATAGTTCTACTTGACCCTTCAAAACGTAGTCTCATCTCGTTATTGGACGGGATCGCTATCATACTGGGGATTGCTATGCTTTTGCATACTCCCTTGAGCTGTAACTACTGAACGCTTGTTCCTGATGTACCATCCTTGAAGGAGAGGTCTTCCCCACACGGTCCTGGATGCTGGAGATTCATACAGGGTGGAAGGAAGACGGCGCGGCTCCAGCTAAACTACGGCGGTTGTGGAGTCTGTGGTGGTTGAGGTGTCCGGTGCGGTGCTTGTAGGCCTCGGCGCAAACTAGGACGCGTCTATCAACGGAGGTACCCGGTCGGGTACCAGAAGATCCGTTACACACAGGGTAAGGAGTAGGGGAAGAGAGACACAGGGGAAGGAGAGGAGGAGGGAAAGAGACACAGGGGAAGGAGAGGAGGGAAAGAGAGACACAGGGGAGGGAGAGGAGGAGGAGAAGAGAGACACAGGGTAAGGAGAGGAGGAGGAGAAGAGAGACACAGGGTAAGGAGAGGAGGATGGGAAGAGAGACACAGGGTAAGGAGAGGAGGACGGGAAAAGAGAGACACAGGGTGAAGAGAGGAGGAGGGAAAGAGAGGCACAGGGTAAAGAGAGGAGGAGGGGAAGAGAGACACAGGGTAAGAAGAGAGGGAGGGAAAGAGAGACACAGGGGAGGGAGAGGAGGAGGGGAAGAGATACAGAGGGTAAGGAGAGGAGGATGGGAAGAGAGACACAGGGTAAGGAGAGGAGGAGGGGAAGGGAGACACAGGGTAAAGAGAGGAGGAGGGGAAGAGAGACACAGGGGAAGAAGAGGAGGAGGGAAAGAGAGACACAGGGGAGGGAGAGGAGGATGGGAAGAGATACACAGGGTAAGGAGAGGAGGAGCGGAAGAGAGACACAGGGGAAGGAGAGGAGGAGGAGAAGAGAGACACAGGGTAAAGAGAGGAGGAGGGGAAGAGAGACACAGTGCAGGGAGAGGAGGAGGGGAAGAGAGACACAGGGTAAGGAGAGGAGGGAAAGAGAGACACAGGGGAAGGAGAGGAGGAGAGGAAGAGAGACACAGGGTAAGGAGAGGAGGAGGGGAAGAGAGACACGGGGTAAGGAGAGGAGGAGGGGGAAGAGATACACAGGGTAAGGAGAGGAGGAAGGGGAAAAGAGACACAGGGTAAGGAGAGGAGGAGGGGAAGAGATACACAGGGTAAGGAGAGGAGGAGGGGAAGAGAGACACAGTGTAAGGAGAGGAGGAGGAGAAGAGAGACACAGGGTAAGGAGAGGAGGAGGAGAAGAGAGACACAGGGTAAGGAGAGGAGGATGGGAAGAGAGACACAGGGTAAGGAGAGGAGGACGGGAAAAGAGAGACACAGGGTGAAGAGAGGAGGAGGGGAAGAGAGACACAGGGTAAAGAGAGGAGGAGGGGAAGAGACACACAGGGTAAGAAGAGAGGGAGGGAAAGAGAGACACAAGGGAGGGAGAGGAGGAGGGGAAGAGATACAGACGGTAAGGAGAGGAGGATGGGAAGAGAGACACAGGGTAAGGAGAGGAGGAGGGGAAGGGAGACACAGGGTAAAGAGAGGAGGAGGGGAAGAGAGACACAGGTGAAGAAGAGGAGGAGGGAAAGAGAGACACAGGGGAGGGAGAGGAGGATGGGAAGAGATACACAGGGTAAGGAGAGGAGGAGCGGAAGAGAGACACAGGGGAAGGAGAGGAGGAGGAGAAGAGAGACACAGGGTAAAGAGAGGAGGAGGGGAAGAGAGACACAGGGTAAGGAGAGGAGGGGAAGAGAGACACAGGGGAAGGAGAGGATGAGAGGAAGAGAGACACAGGGTAAGGAGAGGAGGAGGGGAAGAGAGACACGGGGTAAGAAGAGGAGGAAGGGGAAAAGAGACACAGGGTAAGGAGAGGAGGAGGGGAATAGATACACAGGGTAAGGAGAGGAGGAGGGGAAGAGAGACACAGTGTAAGGAGAGGAGGAGGGGAAGAGAGACACAGGGGAAGGAGAGGAGGAGGGGAAGAGAGACACAGTGTAAGGAGAGGAGGAGGGGAAGAGATACACAGGGTAAGGAGAGGAGGAGGGGAAGAGAGACACAGGGTAAGGAGAGGAGGAAGGGGAAAAGAGACACAGGGTAAGGAGAGGAGGAGGGGAAGAGATACACAGGGTAAGCAGAGGAGGAGGGGAAGAGAGACACAGTGTAAGGAGAGGAGGAGGAGAAGAGAGACACAGGGTAAGGAGAGGAGGACGGGAAAAGAGAGACACAGGGTGAAGAGAGGAGGAGGGGAAGAGAGACACAGGGTAAAGAGAGGAGGAGGGGAAGAGACACACAGGGTAAGAAGAGAGGGAGGGAAAGAGAGACACAGGGGAGGGAGAGGAGGAGGGGAAGAGATACAGACGGTAAGGAGAGGAGGATGGGAAGAGAGACACAGGGTAAGGAGAGGAGGAGGGGAAGGGAGACACAGGGTAAAGAGAGGAGGAGGGGAAGAGAGACACAGGTGAAGAAGAGGAGGAGGGAAAGAGAGACACAGGGGAGGGAGAGGAGGATGGGAAGAGATACACAGGGTAAGGAGAGGAGGAGCGGAAGAGAGACACAGGGGAAGGAGAGGAGGAGGAGAAGAGAGACACAGGGTAAAGAGAGGAGGAGGGGAAGAGAGACACAGTGGAGGGAGAGGAGGAGGGGAAGAGAGACACAGGGTAAGGAGAGGAGGGGAAGAGAGACACAGGGGAAGGAGAGGATGAGAGGAAGAGAGACACAGGGTAAGGAGAGGAGGAGGGGAAGAGAGACACGGGGTAAGGAGAGGAGGAAGGGGAAAAGAGACACAGGGTAATTAGAGGAGGAGGGGAATAGATACACAGGGTAAGGAGAGGAGGAGGGGAAGAGAGACACAGTGTAAGGAGAGGAGGAGGGGAAGAGAGACACAGGGGAAGGAGAGGAGGAGGGGAAGAGAGACACAGTGTAAGGAGAGGAGGAGGGGAAGAGATACACAGGGTAAGGAGAGGAGGAGGGGAAGAGAGACACAGTGTAAGGAGAGGAGGAGGGGAAGAGATACACAGGGTAAGGAGAGGAGGAGGGGAAGAGAGACACAGTGTAAGGAGAGGAGGAGGGGAAGAGAGACACGGGGTAAGGAGGAGGAGAGGAAGAGAGACACAGGGTAAGGAGAGGAGGAGGGGAAGAGAGACAAAGGGAAAGGAGAGGAGGATGGGGAGAGAGACACAGGGTAAGAAGAGTAGGTGGGAAGAGAGACATAGGGTAAGGAGAGGAGGAGGGGAAGAGAGACACAGGGTAAAGAGAGGAGGAGGGAAGAGAGACACAGGGGAAGGAGAGGAGGAGGGAAAGAGACACAAGGGAAGGAGAGGAGGGAAAGAGAGACACAGGGTAAGGAGAGGAGGGGAAGAGATACACAGGGTAAGGAGAGGAGGAGGGGAAGAGAGACACAGGGGAAGGAGAGGAGGAGGAGAAGAGAGACACAGGGTAAAGAGAGGAGGAGGGGAAGAGAGACACAGTGGAGGGAGAGGAGGAGGGGAAGAGAGACACAGGGTAAGGAGAGGAGGGGAAGAGAGACACAGGGGAAGGAGAGGATGAGAGGAAGAGAGACACAGGGTAAGGAGAGGAGGAGGGGAAGAGAGACACGGGGTAAGGAGAGGAGGAGGGGAATAGATACACAGGGTAAGGAGAGGAGGAGGGGAAGAGAGACACAGTGTAAGGAGAGGAGGAGGGGAAGGGAGACACAGGGTAAAGAGAGGAGGAGGGGAAGAGAGACACAGGTGAAGAAGAGGAGGAGGGAAAGAGAGACACAGGGGAGGGAGAGGAGGATGGGAAGAGAGACACAGGGGAAGGAGAGGAGGAGGAGAAGAGAGACACAGGGTAAAGAGAGGAGGAGGGGAAGAGAGACACAGTGGAGGGAGAGGAGGAGGGGAAGAGAGACACAGGGTAAGGAGAGGAGGGGAAGAGAGACACAGGGGAAGGAGAGGATGAGAGGAAGAGAGACACAGGGTAAGGAGAGGAGGAGGGGAAGAGAGACACAGGGTAAGAAGAGGAGGAGGGAAAGAGAGACACAGGGGAGGGAGAGGAGGAGGGGAAGAGATACACAGGGTAAGGAGAGGAGGAGGGGAATAGATACACAGGGTAAGGAGAGGAGGAAGGGGAAAAGAGACACAGGGTAAGGAGAGGAGGAGGGGAATAGATACACAGGGTAAGGAGAGGAGGAGGGGAAGAGAGACACAGTGTAAGGAGAGGAGGAGGGGAAGAGAGACACAGGGGAAGGAGAGGAGGAGGGGAAGAGAGACACAGTGTAAGGAGAGGAGGAGGGGAAGAGATACACAGGGTAAGGAGAGGAGGAGGGGAAGAGAGACACAGTGTAAGGAGAGGAGGAGGGGAAGAGATACACAGGGTAAGGAGAGGAGGAGGGGAAGAGAGACACAGTGTAAGGAGAGGAGGAGGGGAAGAGAGACACAGGGTAAGGAGGAGGAGAGGAAGAGAGACACAGGGTAAGGAGAGGAGGAGGGGAAGAGAGACAAAGGGAAAGGAGAGGAGGATGGGGAGAGAGACACAGGGTAAGAAGAGTAGGTGGGAAGAGAGACATAGGGTAAGGAGAGGAGGAGGGGAAGAGAGACACAGGGTAAAGAGAGGAGGAGGGAAGAGAGACACAGGGGAAGGAGAGGAGGAGGGAAAGAGACACAAGGGAAGGAGAGGAGGGAAAGAGAGACACAGGGTAAGGAGAGGAGGGGAAGAGATACACAGGGTAAGGAGAGGAGGAGCGGAAGAGAGACACAGGGGAAGGAGAGGAGGAGGAGAAGAGAGACACAGGGTAAAGAGAGGAGGAGGGGAAGAGAGACACAGTGGAGGGAGAGGAGGAGGGGAAGAGAGACACAGGGTAAGGAGAGGAGGGGAAGAGAGACACAGGGGAAGGAGAGGATGAGAGGAAGAGAGACACAGGGTAAGGAGAGGAGGAGGGGAAGAGAGACACGGGGTAAGGAGAGGAGGAAGGGGAAAAGAGACACAGGGTAAGGAGAGGAGGAGGGGAATAGATACACAGGGTAAGGAGAGGAGGAGGGGAAGAGAGACACAGTGTAAGGAGAGGAGGAGGGGAAGAGAGACACAGGGGAAGGAGAGGAGGAGGGGAAGAGAGACACAGTGTAAGGAGAGGAGGAGGGGAAGAGATACACAGGGTAAGGAGAGGAGGAGGGGAAGAGAGACACAGTGTAAGGAGAGGAGGAGGGGAAGAGATACACAGGGTAAGGAGAGGAGGAGGGGAAGAGAGACACAGTGTAAGGAGAGGAGGAGGGGAAGAGAGACACAGGGTAAGGAGGAGGAGAGGAAGAGAGACACAGGGTAAGGAGAGGAGGAGGGGAAGAGAGACAAAGGGAAAGGAGAGGAGGATGGGGAGAGAGACACAGGGTAAGAAGAGTAGGTGGGAAGAGAGACATAGGGTAAGGAGAGGAGGAGGGGAAGAGAGACACAGGGTAAAGAGAGGAGGAGGGAAGAGAGACACAGGGGAAGGAGAGGAGGAGGGAAAGAGACACAAGGGAAGGAGAGGAGGGAAAGAGTGACACAGGGTAAGGAGAGGAGGAGGGAAAGATAGACATAGGGTATGGAGAGGAGGAGGGGAAGAGAGACACAGGGTAAGGAGAGGAGGGAAAGAGAGACACGGGGTAAGTAGAGGAGGGAAAGAGAGACACGGGGTAAGGAAAGGGGGAGGGGAAGAGGGACACAGGGTAAGGAGAGGAGGAGGGGAAGAGAGACACAGGGTAAGGAGAGGAGGAGGGGTAGAGAGACACAGGGTAAGGAGAGGAGGAGGGGAAGAGAGACACAGGGTAAGGAGAGGAGGAGGGGAAGGGAGACACAGGGTACAGAGAGGAGGAGGGGAAGAGAGACACAGGGTAAGAAGAGGAGCAGGGAAAGAGAGACACAGGGTAAGGAGAGGAGGAGGGGGGAGAGATACACAGGGTAAGGAGAGGAGGAGGGGAAGAGAGACACAGTGTAAGGAGAGGAGGAGGGGAAGAGATACACAGGGTAAGGAGAGGAGGAGCGGAAGAGAGACACAGGGGAAGGAGAGGAGGAGGAGAAGAGAGACACACAGTAAAGAGAGGAGGAGGGGAAGAGAGACACAGTGGAGGGAGAGGAGGAGGGGAAGAGAGACACAGGGTAAGGAGAGGAGGGAAAGAGAGACACAGGGGAAGGAGAGGAGGAAGGGAAGAGAGACACAGGGTAAGGAGAGGAGGAGAGGAAGAGAGACACAGGGTAAGTAGAGGAGGAGGGGAAGAGAGACACAGGGGAGGGAGAGGAGGAGGGGAAGAGAGACACAGGGTAAGGAGAGGAGGAGGGGAAGAGAGACACAGGGTAAGGAGAGGAGGAGGGGGGAGAGATACACAGGGTAAGGAGAGGAGGAGGGGAAGAGAGACACAGTGTAAGGAGAGGAGGAGGGGAAGAGATACACAGTGTAAGGAGAGGAGGAGGGGAAGAGATACACAGGGTAAGGAGAGGAGGAGGGGAAGAGAGACACAGTGTAAGGAGAGGAGGAGGGGAAGAGATACACAGTGTAAGGAGAGGAGGAGGGGAAGAGATACACAGGGTAAGGAGAGGAGGAGGGGAAGAGAGACACAGTGTAAGGAGAGGAGGAGGGGAAGAGAGACACAGGGTGAGGAGGAGGAGAGGAAGAGAGACACAGGGTAAGGAGAGGAGGAGGGGAAGAGAGACAAAGGGAAAGGAGAGGAGGAGGGGGAGAGAGACACAGGGTAAGAAGAGTAGGTGGGAAGAGAGACACAGGGGAAGGAGAGGAGGCGGGAAAGAGACACAGGGGAAGGAGAGGAGGGAAAGAGAGACACAGGGTAAGGAGAGGAGGAGGGGAAGAGAGACACAGGGTAAGGAGAGGAGGAGGGAAAGATAGACATAGGGTATGGAGAGGAGGAGGGGAAGAAAGACACAGGGGAAGGAGAGGATGAGGGAAAGAGACACAGGGTAAGGAGAGGAGGGAAAGAGAGACACGGGTAAGGAAAGGGGGAGGGGAAGAGGGACACAGGGTAAGGAGAGGAGGAGGGGAAGAGAGACACAGGGTAAGGAGAGGAGGAGGGGTAGAGAGACACAGGGTAAGGAGAGGAGGAGGGGAAGAGAGACACAGGGTAAGGAGAGGAGGAGGGGAAGAGAGACACAGGGGAAGGAGAGGAGGAAGGAAAGAGACACAGGGGAAGGAGAGGAGGAGGAGAAGAGAGACACAGGGTAAAGAGAGGAGGAGGGGAAGAGAGACACAGGGTAAGAAGAGGAGGAGGGAGAGAGAGACACAGGGGATGGAGAGGAGGAGGGTAAGAGAGACACAGGGTAAGGAGAGACAGGGATGCAGACAGAAAGGAACTCTGGTATGATGCCCTGGAAGATGCCCAATGGCGGCGAGGTGAGAGTCTCCCCAGTGATGAGCAGCGGCTACAGAAGCGTGTGGCGATGCGGATGTATCTATTGGGAGAGCAGCCCCTGGATGAGTGGGTGACAAGACTAGAGACCCTGGTACGGCGAGAGATCTGGCGAGACAACGCATACCAGGCCCTCTGGTGGCATACCGTTCGACTTACCCCCTGGATGGCTGAACACGACTTACCAGAGGGGGATGATTATGATGGACCGGGTTTATTATGGGATGCCTTGGAGGACGACATTGATCTTGGCAGCACGGAGGAGTCTAGGTTTTGGGACATCTACGACTACCAGATGGGCATGTATGTCTGGGATGACGAAGGCGAGGTGAGCAAAGACATGACCCACCTGGTAATGAGAGAGTGGGAGCTGGAGCAGGACTACCAACACCTGCTCAGCTTCGTGCAGCCCCAACCTACTCGACAAGCAGAACCAGACCTCATTGACTGGTCCTGGGATGACCTCCAGATGGCAGGAAGAGATGGGACCGAGGTCTCTCTACCGGCCCTACAGGGGGCAGAAGGTGTCGTCCATCCCCCCCAGTGGCAGTGTGAACCCCAGGGGGCAGAAGGTGTCGTCCTCCCCCCCCCAGCGGCAATGTGAACCCCAGGGGGCAGAAGGTGTCGTCCTTCCCCCCCAGCGGCAGTGTGAACCCCAGGGGGCAGAAGGTATCGTCCTTCCCCCCCAGCGGCAGTGTGAACCACAGGGGGCAGAAGGTGTCGTCCTTCCCCCCCAGCTGCAGTGTGAACCCCAGGGGGCAGAAGGTGTCGTACTTCCCCCCCAGCGGCAGTGTGAACCCCAGGGGGCAGAAGGTATCGTCCTTCACCCCCAGCGGCAGTGTGAACCCCAGGGGGCAGAAGGTGTCGCCCTTCCCCCCATCAGCAGTGTGAACCCCAGGGGGCAGAAGGTGTCATCCTTCCCCCCCAGCAGCAGTGTGAACTCCAGGGGGCAGAAGGTGTCATCCTTCCCCCCCAGCGGCAGTGTGAACCCCAGGGGGCAGAAGGTGTCGTCCTTCCCCCCAGCGGCAGTGTGAACCCCAGGGGGCAGAAGGTGTCGTCCTTTCCCCCCAGCGACAGTTTACCCTAACCAGGGGAGACACCAATCTCCCAGACGGCGCAGATGGGTCCGTGGTCTCTGCGCCCACAGCCTGTCCAGGCCCCCAACTACCCTCACTGGGACAACCGGAGGAGGGGGTAAGTACAAATTCCCCTCCCCAGCTAACTCGTAATGTGGCCCCAGGGTTAACAGAGGAAATGTTAACCCCCACTGACCCCCACCTTTCCCTGGCTACTGAGCTGGAATATGTCCCAAGTACCCCAGCAGAAGAGCTGACAGCGGGGCAGAGTGCAGTCGGCCTCTGCCCTCCCTTTGTCCCTTGTACAGAGCAGGATGTCCTGCAGGTTATATCAGCAGAAGAGCTTGCATCAGGGCAGAGTGCCGCTGGCCGCTGGCCTCTGCCCCTCAAGTCCCCTCAGCGTGTTGCCCCATCACCACAGCGAAATATCCAGTTGCAGTAACGGTTTGTTGTGGGTGGGCTGCTCTTGCACTTTGTTGTTGTGGGGGGGCTGCTCTAGCACTGGTTTATTGTGGGTTGGTGGATCGTCTAACGGAGGCACTGACCGGCAGAAGGTCAGGTGCCCGGGTAGAATTCCCCCCAAAGGGGAGATGTGTGACGATGTGCCCTTCGCCACTTTGTCTTGGAGCGGACTGTTTGCCAGCCTCCTGCGCTGCGACTATGGCCCTGGGACATATTGCCCTTTAAACACAGTATTCGGCCATACCAGAGTGTATGTCACTCATTCTGGCCCTTTACATACAGGGGGGTCATTCGGTACTTGCCCTGTGGGAGCGGTGATACCCCAGATAACTGTGCCATGGAGCCCATTCATATAATGAAAGACTATGGGAAAGACTTTAGCTACATGGCAATTGAACTGTGTGAAGAGGATATGAGCGCTATTCCGTAGTTTTGTGCGCTCAGATCCCAGCTATCTGGGGATATGTGAAATGTGAGTAAATGTGAATTGCAGTAATGCTGATGGGTTGTCAAACTAGAGAATTGACCAACAAATACTTTTGTCCGGACATCCCCAGGCCGATCCGTTGGGATCAGACCGTGTATGCCGGCTTATGGGCACGGGGGAGGTGTGTAACGGAACCCATCACTGTTTTACCCTGTTATATGGTTATTCAATTCTTTGTTAAAATATGATCACATTGCTGTACTGTAGATATGTTGTTTTATGTTCTACAGAATATAATGGCTCAGAATATAACAGCTACTAGACTATTAGATAATCCTATTACAGAGAATCCTGTTACAGATAAGAAAGTCGATTGTATAAAGTGTTTTCATTTTCAAACATAAGAACAAAGAAGGCTGATTTAATCAATGTCTGATTATATCAAGTTGCCAGGGAGGTGTGACTCACCTATTGTCCCTCTATGTGTATTGCCTGTGAAATATCTGTGTGTTATGGGTAAAAGATACTTTTACTAACTTTTGAACCCCTGGTCTGATTCATGCCATTTTTTTAATATGTTGTTCCCCTGGGTGAGAGCTATTGAACGGTGCTGGACTTAAAGGTGTACCCCCTGTTTTTGGGGTACATCCAGAATGTGGTTAAAATTGTGTCTGTTTTAATTGTGTTACCTGTTATCTGAGGGGAGGAGACGTGGGGGTTGAACCATGTATATAATTGGCTGTTGTGATAATTATGTGGGTGTAGCCCTTCAGAGGGCACCATTGCATACAAGGAGATTTCCTGTCATTAAAGAATAGTACTACTTGACCCTTCAAAACGTAGCCTTGTCTCGTTATTGGAGGGGATCGCTATATCATACTCGGGATTGCTATGCTTTTGCATGCTCTCTTGAGCTGTAACTACTGAACGCTTGTTCCTGATTTGCTCTCCTTGGAGGAGAGGTCTTCTCCACACGATCCTGGATGCTGGAGATTCATACAGGGTGGAAGGAAGACGGCGCGGCTCCAGTTAAGCTACGGCGGTTGTGGAGTCTGTGGTGGTTTTGGTGTCCGGTGCGGTGCTTGTAGGCCTCGACGCAAAATAGGACGCGTCCATCAACGGAGGTACCCGGTCGGGGTGCCAGTAGATCTGTTACACAGGGTAAGGAGAGGAGGAGGGAAAGAGAGACACAGGAGCGAGGAAAGGAGGAGGGGAAGAGAGACACAGGGTAAGGAGAGGAGGAGGGCTAGAGAGACAAAGGGTAAGAAGAGAAGGAGGGGAAGAGAGACACAGGGGAAGGAGGAGGGGAAGAGAGACACAGGGGAAGGAGAGGAGGAGGGGAAGAGAGACACAAGGTAAGGAGAGGAGGAGGGGAAGAGGGACACAGGGTAAGGAGAGGAGGAGGGGAAGAGAGACACAGGAGTGAGGAAAGGAGGAGGGGAAGAGAGACACAGGGTAAGGAGAGGAGGAGGGCTAGAGAGACAAAGGGTAAGAAGAGGAGGAGGGGAAGAGAGACACAGGGGAAGGAGGAGGGGAGGAGACACAGGGTAAGGAGAGGAGGAGGGGAAGGGAGACACTAGGAGGGAGAGAAGTAGGGGAAGAGAGACACAGGGGAGGGAGAGGAGGAGGGGAAGAGACACAGGATAAGGAGAGGAGGAGGGGAATAGAGACACAGGGGAGGGAGAGGAGGAGGGGAAGAGAGACACAGGGGAGGGAGAGGAGGAGGGGAAGAGAGATACAGGTTAAGCAGAGGAGGAGAGGAAGAGAGACACAGGGTAAGGAGAGGAGGAGAGGAAGAGAGACACAGGGTAAGGAGAGGAGGAGGGGGAGAGAGAAACAGGATGGGGAGAGGAGGGGAAGAGAGACACAGGGGAAGGAGAGGAGGGGAAGAGAGTCACAGGGTAAGGAGAGGAGTAGGGGAAGAGAGACACAGGGTAAAGAGAGGAGGAGGGGAAGAGGGACACAGGGGAGGGAGATGAGGAGGGGAAGAGAGACACAGGGAAGAGAGAGGAGGAGGTGAAGAGAGAAAAAGGGTAAGGAGAGGAGGAGGGGAAGAGAGACACAGGGGAAGGAGAGGAGGAGAGGATGAGAGACACGGGGGAAAGAGAGGAGGAGGGGAAGAGAGACACAGGGTAAGGAGAGAAGGAGGGCTAGAGAGACACAGGGGAAGGAGAGGAGGAGAGGATGAGAGACACGGGGGAAAGAGAGGAGGAGGGGAAGAGAGACACAGGGTAAGGAGAGAAGGAGAGGAAGAGGGACACAGGGGAGGGAGAGGAGGAGGGGAAGAGAGACACAGGGTAAGGAGAGGAGAAGAGAGACACAGGGGAGGGAGAGGAGGCGGGAAAGAGAAACACAGGGGAAGGAGAGGAGGAGGGGGAGAGAGACACAGGGTAAGGAGAGGAGGAGGGGAAGAGAGAAAAAGGGTAAGGAGAGGAGGAGGGGAAGAGAGACACAGGGGAAGGAGAGGAGGAGAGGATGAGAGACATGGGGGAAAGAGAGGAGGAGGGGAAGAGAGACACAGGGTAAGGAGAGAAGGAGAGGAAGAGGGACACAGGGGAGGGAGAGGAGGAGGGGAAGAGAGACACAGGGTAAGGAGAGGAGAAGAGAGACACAGGGGAGGGAGAGGAGGCGGGAAAGAGAAACACAGGGGAAGGAGAGGAGGAGGGGGAGAGAGACACAGGGTAAGGAGAGGAGGAGGGGAAGAGGGACACAGGGGAGGTAGAGGAGGAGGGGAAGAGAGACACAGGGTAAGGAGAGGAGGAGGGGAAGAGAGACACAGGGGAAGGAGAGGAGGAGGGGAAGAGAGACACAGGGTAAGGAGAGGAGGAGGGGAAGAGGGACACAGGGGAGGGAGAGGAGGAGGGGAAGAGAGACACCGGGGCGGGAGAGGAGGGGAAGAGAGACATATGAGAAGGAGAGGAGGAGGGAAAGAGAGACACAGGGGAAGGAGAGGAGGAGGGGAAGAGGGACACAGGGGAGGGAGAGGAGGAAGGGAAGAGAGACACAGGGTAAGGAGAGGAGGAGGGGAAGAGAGACACAGAGTAAGGAGAGGAGGAGGAGGGGAAGAGAGACACAGGGTAAGGAGAGGAGGAGGGGAAGAGAGACACAGGGTAAGGAGAGGAGGAGGGGAAGAGAGACACAGGGTAAGGAGAGGAGGAGGGGAAGAGAGACACAGGGTAAGGAGAGGAGGAGGGGAAGAGAGACACAGGGTAAGGAGAGGATGAGGGGAAGAGGGACACAGGGGAGGGAGAGGAGGAGGGGAAGAGAGACACTGGGGCGGGAGAGGAGGGGAAGAGAGACATAGGAGAAGGAGAGGAGGAGGGAAAGAGAGACACAGGGGAAGGAGAGGACGATGGGAAGAGACACACAGGGTGTTTAATTGTCTCGCAGGTGATTAGCGACTTCGGCACTCATCGCCTAAGTGCTGCTAGTTGACGGCTCCTCCTGGTTCCTAAGGGCTGCGAGCTTGCCCCTCCGCATGACCCCTTCTTATAACAGCTTCTCTCTCTAAGACCCCTTGCCATAAGAGGCCCCTCCCAAACACCCCTTTCCACAGGTGCCAAGGGGGCCTACTCTACAGAAAAAAATTAAATGTAAAAAAAAAAAACAATACACAGCACAGCCCTCCCAAAGTACTGCCCTGGTGCACCGTTTGCACACTGATAGCAAAGCCCCTGAAAAGAGGACACAACATATTTGGCTCCTAACATTGATATAGTCAATGTGGTCTAGTTCCCACCGATCAGTAGAGGGCAACCCGGTTCTACAGTCTCTGCTACACCTGAGTAACTCAGTTTTGTTCTAATTGATTCACCCGGGCTCATGAAGAGAGAGATTGAAGTTCTGGACAGTTGGTGGCCCTCATAGGACCGAGTTGCCCGCCCCTGCCATAGAATCATAGTGCTGAGTTTTATATCGGATTTATCTTGTATCCTACTTCTTGAACACCCAAGGGTCATTTCATTGCCAAACCCCAGGCCATCAGCCTCCACTCAAGGGAAGGTTTTTACTCCTGGGTGGGAGTTTATTATTATGGTTCAGTAGAAAACAGACAGAAGCTCAGAGAACTGTTGAAGAACCTCTCCGGCTGCTACCAAGAATGGTCAGCATCAAGAGTTCTCCAACATTTCTCATAATCTGGTCCAATATGGAGAATAAATGCTGTGTAGACACATCGGGATAAAATTATATTCAACTATATTATCCATTCCTTCCTTTGGGGTCCCCACAGCAGGATTAACCCAATCAGAGGATAGCTATATTCAGTTATCTATGGTGCGAGGATTTAAGGTTCAACATGATGGCATGTGACGACATTGTGTGAATTTCCACGGTCATCACAATTGGTGTGAAACCCTCCCTGCTCAGATAGCATTGCTAGACCAGGGAGAGAAATAGATGACCGGCATCTTGTCTGGTTGTCCCCGGTTGGTGCTATTTTGTGTCAGGGCGAGTTTGCTGTATTTCTTTTGCTATTTTTATCAGAATTACTTTTTATTAGGGCTATTTTGAAGTAAGGTATATTATTTCTGGACTATTATATATCGGTCTACTTTGTGTCAAAGCTTCTTTGTCTTGGGATACATTATGTCCATGACAGAGAAATAGCCATACAAACAAGGCAGCTGCCCAGAGGTGCCTCCCTGGGAGGGGCACCTTATTTCCTTAACAATACATTTACATATATACATATTATAGAATACATTTTGCATACATTTATTTCATACATGTGTACTCCACACTTTATATATATATATATATATATATATATATATATATATATATATATATATATCACATATTATAATTGTCCTGCTACGAGTCGTCGTCACGCTGTTTGCGTGGTCCGTACGAATAGCGGGCTTAGCGATGAGCGCCGCAGGCGCTCATCGCCCGGCGAGCCTCGCGAAGCGAGGCGAGCCGTTAACCCGTAGAACTTTAGCGGGCTTAGCGATGAGCGCCACAGGCGCTCATCGCCCGGCGAGCCTCGCGAAGCGAGGCGAGCCGTTAACCCGTAGAACTTTAGCGGGCTTAGCGATGAGCGCCGCAGGCGCTCATCGTCCGGCGAGCCGTTAAACCGTTGCACTTTGGCAATTAACCCGTAGAACTTTAGCGGGCTTAGCGATGAGCGCCGCAGGCGCTCATCGTCCGGCGAGCCTCGCTACGCGAGGCGAGCCGTTAAAACGTAGTAAAAAAATACGGCCGCAAACCGCCTATCATAAAAATTAAAATTAACAATAACTACACACACCACATACATAAAAACGTAACCGATAGCAAGAGGGAGCATCCACGACCTGCAGAAAGCGAGTTACACATTGATTTACCTTAAAATACAAAAATGTAAACACAAAAAAAAAAATAAGCGACAGAAAAAATGGAGGCCGAAAAAAATGAAAACGAGGCTACAGCACTCTGAGCACGAAAAAGACTTGCGTAGACACATTACGGATAATCCGTGACGGCGTATAAGACACATTACGACATCGCAAAAATCGGACGCAACCCGCGGACAAGAAAAAAGATAAAACACACTAAATACACAGAACACATAAATAAAAATGTTACCGACAGCAAGAGGAAGCATCCTGGACCTCAAAACAAAAACTATCGCCTTCATTTAAAGCAAAATAAAAGAGTTTAGACACTTTAAAAAAAATAAGCGAGAGAAAAAATGGCGGCCGAACAAAACGAAAACGAGGCTACAGCACTATACCCACGGAAAACACTTACGGAAAATCCGATAAGACGCACACCACACATTTCCGGATTAACACGGAGTTCCCGCCTTTGTCTCGCGTAGACTCCGATTTCCCGCCTTTGCCTCGCGCCGACTACGATTTCCCGCCTTTGCCTCGCGCCGACTACGATTTCCCGCCTTTGTCTCGCGCCAACTCCGATTTCCCGCCGAAAACAACACATTGGTCTCGAGCAACAGCGTATTTCCCGCCGAAAACAATGCATTTCGCTCGCGCACCCGTATTTCCCGCCGAAAACAATGCATTTGGCTCGCGCAAAAACCTATATATAGGGCACAATTGACACATTACTGACACCTTTTACTGAGGTGATGACAGTGTGACTGGACATTTTCGGATGCTGGAAAATCGAAAGCGATTGATAGCTCTTCAGGATACTGATCCAGGAACATTGAATTACAAAAGGTACATTTTAAGAAGTATCATTAATTAATTACTATATTATTAGTTACTTAATAAGGACAATTATGTACATTAAATTAATAATTGGTTATGTATTGTGCATTAATTATTAATGTACATTACATTGAATTATTAATTAATAATGTACATTAAATTAATAATTAATTGATTATATATTGTGCTTAAATGTGTGAAACATTGTAAATAATATTTATTATGTATTTTATTTAATTAAGAATTAATCATCAATAAAATATAACCAATTAACTATTAAATTAATGTACATTATTTCATTAACAGAAATATAATATTGAGCTTAACTGTGTGAAACAATTGACAATACTATTGATAATGTACATTAAATAATTAATGAATTAAGCATTAATATAAAAGTGAGTTTGCGTTTAAGAATGTCCAGAAAAAAGAAACACATTTATTCATGAATTAATAAATAATGTACATTAAATTTAATTATTAATTAATAATGTACATTCTATTACAAATTAATTGGTTATATATTGTGCATTAATTAATTGTACATTAGATTACTAATTAATTGGATATTGTAATTACCTGTGTAAAAGAATTGTAAATAACGTTTAGAATGTACTTTCTACAATTAATTAATTATTACTAAACAGTAATATCAAAAATGTTAGCGTTTAAGAATGTGCAGAAAACAAACACATTGATTCATTAATTAAGAATGTACATGATTTTAATAATTTAATTCTCAGATAGACTCATGTTTATGTTTTCAGTTTAAATTTAATTAATAATGTACATTAAATTAATAGTTGCTTATATATTCTGCATTAATTAATAATGTACATTAAATATAATTATTAATTAATAATGTATATTACATTAGTAATTAATTTGTTAGATATTGTGCTTACCTGTGTGAAAGAATTAAAAATAACATTCATAATGCACTTTATTTAATGAATTAAGTATTAATAATGAGTAATATCAAAAACAGTTTTGTATTAGATTACTATAGGAACATATTAAAGAATTTGCTTTCAGGTTTTTAAGGAATAAAAATATATGTCTCTTGATTGATGTTTATTTCATGATATGGGTGAAGTGAAATAATACAAAGATTCTAAAATTTAAATTACAGATTATTGATCAAGGAAAGTGAATAAACACACAGTGTGACGTTTGCAGCCTTTGAACAACATCAAGACCATCTTTGCAGGTAAATATTTAATTTGGTCCTGACACATCAAAACAGCATATGTTAAAAAATTTTATGGAAAGTTGAATAGACAATACGAAGCAATACAAACATTTAACAAAAAGAAGAAGCACTTGCCAAAAAAAAAAAAAAATGTATGCAGTGAAGTGAATCAAGAAGGATTTAAAATGAATTGAAAGATGAATAATTGATATAATAAATATATATGTCCAGTTATTACCAATGTAATATATGTCAATAAAATACTTTGAAAAATGGTTTCATTTATTTCATTGGAAACAAGGATAACGTTTATTCATCAACTTTAATGTAACAGTCCAAAAAGTAAAAAGACATATGTACACAAAAATAAGAAGAAAGACTAATTAATATTTATATTGACTATTACAGATTAAAAAATGGAAGATAATGGAGAAGACAAAATGGAACGCAAAAGAAGATTGGCAAGGGAAAGGAAGCAAAGGTGGAGAGATGCTCATACACCAGAAACTTCACAACGCTTGAGAGAAGAAGATCAACAGAGACTTTTAAATAAAAGAAAGATTGCTAAGAAAGCCAAAAGTGAGTCTGTTGGGCCATGCAAAAAAAGGAAAAGTAAAAAAAAACATCTATGTGAACCAGTGTCTAATGATTCTATTGTGCAGAATGACTTAAATGTAGACACACATGACAACAATGTACATATAGAAAGTGGGTTTGATATATATGTGGAAAAAATGCATGACAATGTGTTCAATACTGCAGTACATGTAGATACTCATTATTGTGGGTTACTTAATGTGCTTTGTCAGTTTTGTGGGGCCTATCATTTCATAAAGGAAAGACCTACTGATGGAAATTTCATTAGTTGCTGTCAGAAAGGAAAGGTGAAACTTCCACTAAGACATCCATTTCCATATTATTTAGAATGTATTATGAGTGATCCAACATTTCAAAATTATAATAATTTCAAACAAAACATCAGGTCTTATAACAGTGCAATTTCATTTGCTTCAATGGGTGCAACTTTAGCAGAAAATGTACCAGGACATGGTCCTTATTGTTTCAAAATTCAAGGTCAAATATACCACCGAACTTCACATTTACACCCACAAGAAGGACAGCCAAGGAAATTTGCACAGTTGTATGTCTTGGATACGATGGAAGCTGTGGAACAAAGAATGACACTACCAGAAAATAGACAGTGTTTGCGCATAGTCTTTGAACAGCTGGATAAAATTATGCAAAACAACCCATATAGTAAAGCATACAAACAATTAGCACAGCTGGAAAAAGAACAACAGGAACATGCTGAAAGACATCTATTGCCTATACCAAGAGTAAATATGGTGTTAAAAAGAGATCGCAACACTGATCAAAGAAGATATAATTTACCGACAGTAAATGAGGTTGCTATGGTGTTTAAAAATGAGGATGGTGAACCACCTTTTCAGCGTGATATTAGAATATATCCACGCAATGAAGAACAACCATTTATCAACATCAATATATTAAGTTGTAATTTAGATCCAATGACATATCCCATTTTCTTTCCAAATGGTGAACCTGGATGGGAACCAAAATTAAAATTGGAAACTTATCCCAATACTAAACTTCGAATTAGATCTAATGTTTCAATGCTGGAATATAAAGTTGCACAAACTGCTATCCGTGACTGCTTTAATCCAATTTTACATGGAGGCAAACTCACTCAACAATGGATTATTGATTCATATCTACAAGTTGAAGCCAATAATTTAAATTTCATTAAATTTCAACAAAAAAAATTACGAGTTGAACAGTATTGTGGATTAATGGATTATGTGGCTGAAATAGCTGCAAACAGAGACATTCCAGCTGGAAGAGCAATTATTTTGCCATCAACTTTCCAAGGATCTCCTCGCAATATGCGAGAAAGGTATAATGATGCCATGGCTATTGTCACAAAATTTGGAAAACCAGATTTATTTATTACATTCACGTGTAATCCCCAATGGCCAGAGATCAAGGAAAATTTGTATTTGGGACAAACTACATCTGACCGACCAGATTTACTGGCAAGAGTATTTAAAATCAAACTGAATTCATTAATACATGATATCACTAAAGCAAAATTATTTGGACAATGTATGGCATTTGTTTACACTATTGAATTTCAAAAGAGAGGACTGCCACATGCTCACATACTTTTAATACTGCAGGACAAAGATAAGTTGAAAACTGCAGAGAGAGTGGATTCAGTCATTTCTGCCGAATTGCCAGACCAAGAAAAATATACAAAACTTTGGGAGATTGTTACACATAGAATGATTCATGGCCCATGTGGAGAGATGAATCCTAATTCACCATGTATGGAAAATAAAAAATGTACAAAAGAATTCCCAAAACAATTTCAAATGCAAACTTATGCTAATTGTGATGGATATCCTTTGTATAAAAGAACACAAGGAGAAACAGCTATTATCCGGGGCCAAAAGGTTGATAATAGATTTGTTGTTCCATACAATCCACATTTGCTCATCAAGTACAATGCACACATCAATGTAGAAGCTTGCACTTCGATTAAATCAATTAAGTATGTGTATAAATATATATACAAAGGATATGACGCAGCTACTGTTGTTGTACAAGGTGCTGTAAATGAAAACGAAAATCCAATTGTACACGATGAACTATCAAATTATTTAGATGCTCGCTATGTTAGTGCTCCTGAAGCAATGTGGCGCCTTTTGAAATTTGAGATGCATGATCGGTCACATGCTATCTATCGCTTAGCTGTACATTTGCCTCAAAGTCAGATGGTTTGCTTTACTCAAGGAAATGAAAGACTTGCATTATGTCAAAGTGAAGACAGAGATACCACACTTATAGCATGGTTTAAATTAAACTGTCAGGATACGCAGGCCAGACAATTTTTATACATAGAGATACCATATTACTATGTATTTGTAAATGGTCAATGGAAAGAACGAAGAAGAGATGCACAAAAAATTATACCACGCATTTATACCGTCAGTCCAAGGGATATTGAACGTTTCAGCTTAAGATTACTTCTGCTACATGTTCCCGGTGCACAGAGTTTTGAGCATTTACGTACAGTCAATGACATAGTTTATGATACATTCCTATTAGCTGCAAGACAGCAAAATTTCATAGCTGATGATACAGAATGGGAGAGGTGTCTGGAAGAAGCAGCGCTATGTCAAATGCCAAAGCAAATGAGACAACAATTTGCATTCATATGCATATTTTGCAATGTACCTGATGCTTTCACTTTGTGGGAAACATTTAAATTAAACATGTCAGAAGACTTCTTGAAACGTTACAGAGAACCAATTGCTCTGTTAAAAACATTGTTGGAAATTCAAGAAATATTGTTTGCTCATGGATTAAATTGTTCAAGTTTTAATTTACCGGATCCAGGACTTATAGATGACATTAATTTTGATGATTATGACACTGAGCTACAAAAACAAAAAACACAAGAAAAACTGGCAACATTAAATACTAAACAGTTAGAAGCATTTCAGGCCATCACAAATGCTACAGATGATGAAATGGTCAAAGACCGGTATTTCTATCTAGACGGCCCAGGTGGATCTGGAAAAACTTATCTTTACAATTGTTTGATGAGTTATATTCGATCACACAGTCAGATAGCTATGCCATTTGCAACAACTGGAATTGCTGCACTTTTGTTAGATGGTGGTAGAACTGTTCATAGTGGATTTAAGCTGCCAGTTCCCATTTTGGAAACATCAGTGTCAGATATTCGACTCAATTCTATACAAGCAAAAAAATTTAAACTAACAAAACTAATTATCATAGATGAGGCAACAATGATGTCATGTCACGCACTGCAATGTATTGACAGATTCTTAAAAGAAGTGATGGATAATAAGTTGCCATTTGGTGGAAAGGTGATGCTGTTAGGAGGAGATTTTCGGCAAACATTACCTGTTGTGCCACACGGAAATAGAACAGAGATCATTGAAACATGTATCAAGACCAGTAAACTGTGGCAAATATTTACACATCTCAAATTAGAATTAAATATGAGATCTGAAGGCCAAAATGAATTCAATGATTGGCTTATTAAAATCGGAGAAGGAAAACATCCAGAAATACAGCATTTACCAAATGATACTATTGAAATTCCATCAGAAATGGTTTGCAACGAATCACTGATATCAGCCATATTTCTAAACACTCTTAATAACGAGGATTACTCAGACATTGCAAACAAAGTGATATTAACATCAAAAAATATCGATGCCTTGAATGTAAATAATGAAATTTTAAAATACATCAATGCACCACAGAAGAATTATTACAGTGCAGATTCAGTTCTGGCTGATGATAAAGAGTGTGAATCGAATTTTAGTATTGAATTTATTAATTCCTTAACACCATCTGGAATGCCACCACATATTTTACAATTGAAAAAAGGTGCAATTGTCATGTTATTGCGAAATATGAATCCAAAAAAAGGACTTTGTAATGGCACCAGATTAATTGTGCATGAGTTAAAAGATCATTTTATACATGCAGAAATTATAACTGGGACCCATAGAGGTGACCGAGTTTTTATACCAAGAATTGATTTAGCTCCAAGTGAGAGTGGTTTGCCTTTTGTCCTTCAAAGGAGACAGTTTCCAGTTATCATGGCATTTGCCATGACCATCAATAAATCACAAGGCCAAACTTTTAAGTCTGTTGGGATTTTTTTAAAGGAACCAGTTTTTGCACATGGACAACTCTATGTTGCTTTTTCAAGGTGCACCAATCCAAACGAAATTAAAGTGACTGTTGACGAAAATGAAAGTCAGGGTCATTTATTAGACGATGGATGCGTTTACACAAAAAACATTGTGTACTATGAGGTGTTGTAAACATAGAGTAGAGTAGTTTCATTTCTATGACAACATTTTAAGGTACTCAATATTAGTGCACAAAAACAACATTTCAAGAACAAACTATATACAATGGACAAAAAAATCCATAGAGAACAGTGGTTTGACTTCCAGTACAAAATGTAAGTACTCTGGGACTCTTTAAATAGGGGACCACTATTTCACTTTGGAAACTCTATGTGATATTTGCATAAAAGACAAACAGAAAATAAAAAAAAAACTTAAACATCCTTAAACATATTGAAATGGGTTACAAGTTTCATGTTCATATGATTGGTCCCACAAAAAAAAAGGTAAAAAACTGTTTGTTAAAGAGATATGTTATAGGCAAACATGTATTGTTACTATATAGTTGAACCATTTCAGAAGATTTGGAAAAGTATTGATTCAGGGAGTAATCCGATCGCCAGTTAATGGGGTCAGGAAGGAATTAATTTTTTTCCCTCTAAGATACAATTGCAAAAGTTTGAATGGGGTTTTTTATTGTTTGCCTTCCTCTGAATTCAATGCTAATTTAGTTTAACGAGAGTTTAACAAAAATGTTACAAATAAAACAAAAAATGTTATTTGTAAAAAAATGTACTTACTCTAAGTTAATATAGTCTGCAGTTACTAAGTGATAAATATCTATTTAAAAGTGTTAGTATTGTTAAAAGAATGTTGAAAGATTGTATAATATACAAGTTGCCTGTTACAAAATTTCATGTTACACTTTACAATATGTATGCATTAAAAAGTACAATATGTATGCATTAAAATTAAGATATTATTATATTGTTTTTAAAAAAAAAAAAGATTATGAAATATAAGTTGAAAGTTACAAAAAATAAAAAGTTAAAAAAAGAAATGTGTATTTCTTTTTAGAAACAAAAAAGGGACAAATGTAGTAGACTCATTTTCTGTTACAAATAAATTTCACAACATTTAAATTTTATTGACCGTCATTTTTTGACGGGCAAGTCGCTAGTATTTATATATATATATATATATATATATATATATATAGTCACTGACACCTTTTTCTCTGCCTAGGTGTTGGGCCATTGAGCACAGACTGCTTGGCTCCAGCAAAGGATTATCTGCATAAACACCCCCATTTAATATTAGTGTATTCTGTGTTATCTTTAATCTGTGATTGAGTGATCATGATGGGATTAAAACAGGGTGTGCTGAGTCTACAGTGATCAGATACCTCTATTATACTGTTATCTGTCCTGGTCCATTGTTAACAATTAACGTTAATCGCACCTAATTAGTAATGTCGCGAACATCAAATTTTCGGTTCGCGAACCGAGGATGCGAATTCCAGCAAATGTTCGTGAACGGACGAACATCGGCGAACCGCCATAGACTTCAATGGGCAGGCAAATTTCAAAACCCACAGGGACTCTTTCTGGCCACAATAGTGATGGGAAAGTTGTTTCAACGGGACTAACACCTGGACTGTGGCATGCTGGAGGGGGATCCATGGCAAAACTCCCACAGAAAATTACATAGTTGATGCAGAGTCTGGTTTTAAGCCATAAAGGGCATAAATCACCTAACATTCCTAAATTGTTTGGAATAACATGCTTTAAAACATCAGGTATGATGTTGTATCGATCAGGTAGTGTAAGGAAGGGTTACACCCGCTTCACAGTAACAGACCAAACTCCCCGTTTAATGCACCGCAAACAACCGCAAACAGTCCCTTTGCACAACCGCAAACTCCCCATTTGCACAAGGTTGGATACCAAGCTAGCCATGTCCCGTTCCTTGTCCTCACTGATGTCATTGAAGGTCTCTTCCTCCACCCAGCCACCAAGGGTCCCCGAAAGGTGACAACAAGCCCCCTGGGACGCCTGCTGTGTTTGGTCTTCCACCTCCTCAAAGCCACCTTCCTCCTCTGACTCCTCTTCTTCAGACTCCTCTCTCTAAGTTGCCTCTGCGTTATTATAAGGTGTGTACTGTTAAGTAGTACTATTCCTATCGGTTTAATCCCTGTTACGTCCACTATTAGGGGACGTGTATATGGCATTGATTTTTGGAACAGGACGATGGAAAAAGATGCTTTGTCGGTCCTCCTACTTCAAATTTTGGGCACTGCGCGTGCAATCTAAGGTGCCACCAGATATGAGTGTCACTGTGCACTGGCAAAAGTTGGCAGAGTAGATGCAATAGGCTTCACACACGCCTGTAGGCAGGCAACAGATATTCAATCGATTACAGTAAAAAAAGGGTTGTTTTATTTCACTGTACACTACGGTTGCACTAGATATGAGTGTCACTGTGCACTGGCAAAAGTTGGCAGGGTAGATGCAATAGGCCTCACACACACGCCTGTAGGCAGGCATATGCAATTAGATTACACAGAAAAAAAGTTCCGGCGAACTGTTCGGGAAATCACTACACCTAATATATGCTAGAGGTGGAAGGATGTGTATTGGAGGTTAATCCTATTGAACTCCGGAAACTACTGTTAGACCCCATGTGGGGTTTATCTCTTGTGTTTGTCTGCCACACCCTCTCATTGTTGTGCTGTGTACACACTCTGTATATATCCCCTATAAATACTGTTGTCATTTCAAAAAATAGATCAGTCTACTTGGCGATACATTGAAATCCTGTATCTCTGATTATGTTCCTGGTGTCTGCAATAGTGAACCTATTTCCACCCTACAAGTAACCAGTCCTGGTCAGTACAACAGGAAGGTTACTGGGACTACTGGAACCACTCATTCCTGATGGAGAGACTCTGACTGATACAAAAGCCAAATATCAGGGTGCTGGTGGCGATATTTCAAAGAACCCCTACTCTTGGATCATTTTATATATATATATATATATACAGTATATATATATATATATATATACTAGCGAATTGCCCGTCAAAAAATGACGGCAATGAAATTGTAAGGTAGCTAATGCTGTTTGGAGTATAATAATGAAATATATAATACATTAATAAATGAATATACTTGACCTATTTTGAAGCATTGTGTTGAAGAGCTGGCAATCTGTTTTGATGTTGCTGCAGCATTAGTGGTGTGGAGCTGCTGTGTAAGCGTGCTGAATGTGTGCAGTGTAATAGTGTGGTGCGCGAGACCAAACCGTTAGCGTAGTTGTGTACTTCCTCATTGTCGTAAAATGTCGGGTAATGTGTGGTATGCGTCTTAGCGGAATATCCGTAGGTTTTTTGTGGTGTTTTGCGTGTTTAGACTGCTGTAGCATCGTTTTCGTTTTGTTCGGCGGCCATTTTTTCTGTCGCTTAGAGTATTTTTTAGTGTCTAAAGCCTTTTCTTTTGAGTTAAATGGTGTAAGTTGCATTTTTGAGGGCCTGGATGCTCCCTCTTGCTGTAGGTAAGCTTTTTATGTATGTGCTGTGGGTATTTATTGTGTTTTGATTTTTTTCATGTTCGCGAGTTGCGGCCGATTTTTGCGAGGTTGTAATGTGTGGTAACGTGTCTCGTATGTTGTTTGCGTTGCGAGGTAAACTTTGCGAGGGTCGCAGTTGGTGTGTCGTGTTGTTTGCGTTACAATGTAAAGTTTGCGAGGGTCGCAGTTGCTGGCAAGGAGCGCCTTTGGCGCTCCATGCCAGCAACTGAGGCCCTCGCTACGCGAGGGCCGTGGCTCGCTGCCTTTGGCGCTCATCACAGGCCTCGCAATGAGCGCCTTTGGCACTCATTGCGAGCCTCCTCCCCATCTCTCCCACTGTCTACTTTACTGTCCTTGCGATGAGCACCTTTGGCGCTCATCGCGGGCCTCGCAATGAGCCCCTTTGGAGCTCATTGCGAGTCTCTCCCCCTGTCTACTTCCTCCTTCGTGTCTCATTTCCTCCCTCCTCTCCCTCCCTTGTGTCTCCTTCCCGCTCCTCTCCCTCATTTGTATCTCCTTCCCCCTGTGTTTTTAGCCCCCTCTCCCTCCCGTGTCTCTAACCCCCTCCCCTGTGTCCCTTTCCCTCCTGTGTCTCTTTCCCCCTTCTCCCTCCCATGCATCTCTTTCCCCCCTGTGTCTCTTTCCCCCGTCCCTCCCCTGTGTCTGTTCCCCCCCTGCCCTGTGTCTCTCCACCCCCTGTGTCTGTTCCCCTCTTCCTCGTGTCTCTTTCCCCCCATTTCCCTCCCTTGTGTATCTTCCCCCTGCACTCCCTCCCCTGTGTCTTTTCCCGGCCCCTCTTTCTGTGCCTCTTCCTACCTCTCTCTCACCCCCTCTCCCTCTGTGTCTCTTCCCCCCTCTGTGTCTCTTCCACCCCTCTCCCTCTGTGCCTCTCCCTCTGTGCCTCTTCCCCCCTCTCTGTGTGTGCCTCTCCCCCCTGTGTCTCTCCACCCCTTACTCTGTGTCTCCCCCCCTCTGTATCTCTTCACCCCTCTCCCTCTGTGTCTCTCCCTCTGTGCCTCTTCCCCCCTCTCTCTGTGTGTCTCTCCCCCCTGTGTCTCTCCACCCCTTCCTCTGTGTCTCCCCCCCTCTGTGTCTCCCCTCCTCTGTATCTCTTCACCCCTCTCCCTCTGTGTCTCTCCCTCTGTGCCTCTTCCCCCCCCTCTCTGTGTGTCTCTCCCCCCTGTGTCTCTCCACCCCTTCCTCTGTGTCCCCCCCCCCTCTGTGTCTCCCCCCTCTGTATCTCTTCACCCCTCTCCCTCTGTGTCTCTCCCTCTGTGTTGGCAGGGTAGATGCAATAGGCCTCACACACACGCCTGTAGGCAGGCATATGCAATTAGATTACACAGAAAAAAAGTTCCGGCGAACTGTTCGGGAAATCACTACACCTAATATATGCTAGAGGTGGAAGGATGTGTATTGGAGGTTAATCCTATTGAACTCCGGAAACTACTGTTAGACCCCATGTGGGATTTATCTCTTGTGTTTGTCTGCCACACCCTCTCATTGTTGTGCTGTGTACACACTCTGTATATATCCCCTATAAATACTGTTGTCATTTCAAAAAATAGATCAGTCTACTTGGCGATACATTGAAATCCTGTATCTCTGATTATGTTCCTGGTGTCTGCAATAGTGAACCTATTTCCACCCTACAAGTAACCAGTCCTGGTCAGTACAACAGGAAGGTTACTGGGACTACTGGAACCACTCATTCCTGATGGAGAGACTCTGACTGATACAAAAGCCAAATATCAGGGTGCTGGTGGCAATATTTCAAAGAACCCCTACTCTTGGATCATTTTATATATATATATATATACAGTATATATATATATATATATATATACTAGCGAATTGCCCGTCAAAAAATGACGGCAATGAAATTGTAAGGTAGCTAATGCTGTTTGGAGTATAATAATGAAATATATAATACATTAATAAATGAATATACTTGACCTATTTTGAAGCATTGTGTTGAAGAGCTGGCAATCTGTTTTGATGTTGCTGCAGCATTAGTGGTGTGGAGCTGCTGTGTAAGCGTGCTGAATGTGTGCAGTGTAATAGTGTGGTGCGCGAGACCAAACCGTTAGCGTAGTTGTGTACTTCCTCATTGTCGTAAAATGTCGGGTAATGTGTGGTATGCGTCTTAGCGGAATATCCGTAGGTTTTTTGTGGTGTTTTGCGTGTTTAGACTGCTGTAGCATCGTTTTCGTTTTGTTCGGCGGCCATTTTTTCTGTCGCTTAGAGTATTTTTTAGTGTCTAAACCCTTTTCTTTTGAGTTAAATGGTGTAAGTTGCATTTTTGAGGGCCTGGATGCTCCCTCTTGCTGTAGGTAAGCTTTTTATGTATGTGCTGTGGGTATTTATTGTGTTTTGATTTTTTTCATGTTCGCGAGTTGCGGCCGATTTTTGCGAGGTTGTAATGTGTGGTAACGTGTCTCGTATGTTGTTTGCGTTGCGAGGTAAACTTTGCGAGGGTCGCAGTTGGTGTGTCGTGTTGTTTGCGTTACAATGTAAAGTTTGCGAGGGTCGCAGTTGCTGGCAAGGAGCGCCTTTGGCGCTCCATGCCAGCAACTGAGGCCCTCGCTACGCGAGGGCCGTGGCTCGCTGCCTTTGGCGCTCATCACAGGCCTCGCAATGAGCGCCTTTGGCACTCATTGCGAGCCTCCTCCCCATCTCTCCCACTGTCTACTTTACTGTCCTTGCGATGAGCACCTTTGGCGCTCATCGCGGGCCTCGCAATGAGCCCCTTTGGAGCTCATTGCGAGTCTCTCCCCCTGTCTACTTCCTCCTTCGTGTCTCATTTCCTCCCTCCTCTCCCTCCCTTGTGTCTCCTTCCCGCTCCTCTCCCTCATTTGTATCTCCTTCCCCCTGTGTTTTTAGCCCCCTCTCCCTCCCGTGTCTCTAACCCCCTCCCCTGTGTCCCTTTCCCTCCTGTGTCTCTTTCCCCCTTCTCCCTCCCATGCATCTCTTTCCCCCCTGTGTCTCTTTCCCCCGTCCCTCCCCTGTGTCTGTTCCCCCCTGCCCTGTGTCTCTCCACCCCCTGTGTCTGTTCCCCTCTTCCTCGTGTCTCTTTCCCCCCATTTCCCTCCCTTGTGTATCTTCCCCCTGCACTCCCTCCCCTGTGTCTTTTCCCGGCCCCTCTTTCTGTGCCTCTTCCTACCTCTCTCTCACCCCCTCTCCCTCTGTGTCTCTTCCCCCCTCTGTGTCTCTTCCACCCCTCTCCCTCTGTGCCTCTCCCTCTGTGCCTCTTCCCCCCTCTCTGTGTGTGCCTCTCCCCCCTGTGTCTCTCCACCCCTTACTCTGTGTCTCCCCCCCTCTGTATCTCTTCACCCCTCTCCCTCTGTGTCTCTCCCTCTGTGCCTCTTCCCCCCTCTCTCTGTGTGTCGCTCCCCCCTGTGTCTCTCCACCCCTTCCTCTGTGTCTCCCCCCCTCTGTGTCTCCCCTCCTCTGTATCTCTTCACCCCTCTCCCTCTGTGTCTCTCCCTCTGTGCCTCTTCCCCCCCTCTCTGTGTGTCTCTCCCCCCTGTGTCTCTCCACCCCTTCCTCTGTGTCCCCCCCCCCCTCTGTGTCTCCCCCCTCTGTATCTCTTCACCCCTCTCCCTCTGTGTCTCTCCCTCTGTGCCTCTTCCCCCCTCTCTCTGTGTGTCTCTCCCCACTGTGTCTCTCCACCCCTTCCTCTGTGTCTCCCCCCCTCTGTGTCTCCCCCCCCTCTGTATCTCTTCACCCCTCTCCCTCTGTGTCTCTCCCTCTGTGCCTCTTCCCCCAGGGTCTGCTCAGAGGACTTCCCACCTTATACACCTTCAGAATATCCGCAGACCTCGTCTACTGTGCCCTAAATAAGTAAACTAGATAAGTATAATTATAGATCAGCAAATCTCAGAGTTATAAAGTCAGCAATGTCAAAAAACGATATTTTTAGGTTTCCACGGTCCACAGAAGCATTTCTACTAAAACTCCTTAAAATGATGGTACATTTTTACAATGAGGGTAACATTGCCACCTACTGATAAATTATGGTACTACAATAGAAATAACGCCACTCCCAGTCATCTCCTGAAGGGCTAGATCACATGTTAATTCATTTATCACCTACTTCCATTGAAATATCCACTGAAATCTATGAGATTTATTGAACAAAAGGCATTCCTCAATCCTCAAAGTCAGTGGTCTGCATGCACTGTTTTCAGTCTAAAATCTATTGCTAGCACCAATTTTATATATATACTAGCGACTTGCCCGTCAAAAATGACGGCAATGAAAACTGAAGCCTGGCAATGCTGTTTGCCACACAATGTAAGCCTCTCCCCCTCTACTTTACTGGCCTTGTGATGAGCGCCTTTGGCGCTCATCACAGGCCTTGCAATGAGCTTCTTTGGAGCTCATTGCGAGTCTCTCCCTCTGTCTACTTCCTCCCTCGTGTCTTATTTCCCCCCTCCTCTCCCTCCCTTGTGTCTCCTTCAGCCTCGTCTACCTCCCTTGTATCTCCTGCCCCCCTGTGTTTTTACCTCCCTCTCCCTCCCATGTCTCTAAACCCCTCCCCTGTGTCTCTTTCCCCCTTCTCCCTCCCATGCATCTCTTCCCCCCCCTGTGTCTCCCCCAACCCTCCCCTGTGTCTGTTCCCCCCCTGGCCTGTGTCTCTTTCCCCCTCTCCCTGTGTCTGTTACGGCCTTCCTCGTGTCTCCATTTCCCTCCCTTGTGTATCTTCCCCCCTGCACTCTCTCCCCTGTGTCTCTTCCCCCTCCTCTCACTCCCCTGTGTCTCTTCCCCCTCCTCTTTCTGTGCCTCTTCCTCCCTGTCTCTTCCCCCTCACCCTCTGTGTTTCTCCCCACTCTGTGTCCTCCACCTCTCTCCCTCTGTGTCTCTTTCCCCCTCACCCTCTGTATCTCACCCCCGTGTCTCTTCCCCCTCTCCCTCTGTGCCTCTTCCCCCGCCTCTCTCTGTGTCTCTTCACCCCTTCCTCTGTGTCTCCCCCCTCTGTGCCTCTTTCCCCCTCTCTCTGTACCTATTCCCCCTTTCCCTCTGTGTCTCTTCCCCCCTCACCCTCTGTATCTCTCCCCCCTGTGTCTCTTCCCCCTCTCCCTCTGTGCCTCTTCCCCCCTCTCCCTCTGTGCCTGTTCCCCCCTGGCCTGTGTCTCTTTCCCCCTTCCCCCTGTGTCTGTTCCCCTCTCCCCCCCCATTTCCCTCCCATGTGTATCTTCCCCCTGTTCTCCCTCCCCTTTGTTTCTTCCCCCTTCTCTAACTCCAGTGTGTCTTTTCCCCCTCCTCTACCTCCTCTGTGTCTCTTTCCCACCTATCCCTCTGTGTCTCTCCCCTCTCCCTCTGTGCCTCTTCCCCACTCTCCCTCTGTGCCTCTTCCCCCCTCTCCCTCTGTGCCTCTTCCCCACTCTCCCTCTGTGCCTGTTCCCCCCTGGCCTGTGTCTCTTTCCCCCTTCCCCCTGTGTCTGTTCCCCTCTCCCCCCCCCCCATTTCCCTCCCATGTGTATCTTCCCCCTGTTCTCCCTCCCCTTTGTTTCTTCCCCCTTCTCTAACTCCAGTGTGTCTTTTCCCCCTCCTCTACCTCCTCTGTGTCTCTTTCCCACCTATCCCTCTGTGTCTCTCCCCTCTCCCTCTGTGCCTCTTCCCCACTCTCCCTCTGTGCCTCTTCCCCACTCTCCCTCTGTGCCTCTTCCCCACTCTCCCTCTGTGCCTCTCCCCCCACTCTTCCCCACTCTCCCATCTGCTTGCGTGACGACGAATCGCAGTTTGACAATTATATTATGTGATATATATAATTTACTGTGGGCAAATGAGCGATAGAAGCCCTCCAAGGTACAGTATATAAATAGTGCATTTGTGTTCACATTTGAACGTCTGAAACAAGTAAAAAAAAACTTGTTTCCTGTAACTGTTTTTTTTTATTTTTATTTTAGACATTCAACAGGAAGCGGTGGGGCAAGAGATGTTTCCTCCCACAATCCCAAGTAAAAAAACATGGTCATATTTACATTTAAACTAGCAACTTGCCCATGAAAAATGATGGCAAGATAATTTTAAGCCTGGCAATGCGAGGCTTTGCCACCTCTGAGCACCTTTGGCGCTCATCGCGATCCCTGCACTGAGTGCCTTTGCCGCTCATTGCGAGCCTCTCCTCCCGTCTGCTTTATGGGCCTCAAGATAAGAGCCTTTGTGCTTGGGTATGACCACCTTCGGCGCTCATTGCGAGCCTCTCCCCTCCTCTCGTTGCTGTGTGCCTTTTTTTTCCTTATTTCCCTCCCTTGTGTGTCTTTTCCTTCTTCTCTCCACCCTCTCCGCCCTGTCCCTTCCCTGTGTCTTTCTCCTCTGTGTTTCTGATGAAGCTTTGAGTGGCATGCGCCGAGTGCCGTTGGTTTTATTATCAAAGTCCTGCATTGTTTGGCTGTGTTAAAACATACACAGGGAAGGAGTGGGGAAACACAAAGGAAGTGGGGAAATACAGAGGAGGAGGGGGAGAGACACAGGGGAGTGAGAGGAGGGGGGAGAGACACAGGGGAGAAAGTGGAGGGGGAGGAGACACAGGGGAGGAGGGGGGAGACACACAGGGTAGGGTTAGGGTGAGAGGAGGGGGAGAGACACGGGGTGGGAGAGGAGGGAGGTAGACATACAGGGGAGGGAGAGGAGGAGGAGAGACATAGGGGAGAGAGATAAGGAGAGAGAAACACAGGGGAGGGAGAGGAGGGGGAAGAGACAAAGGAGGGAGGAAAGACACAGGGGAGGTAAATGGGGGGAAGAGACACAGTGGGGGAAGAGACACTGGGAAAAGAGACAAAGGGGAGGGAGAGGGGGGAAAGAGACACAGGGAGGGAGAGGGGGGAAAGAGACATGGGGAGGACACAGGGGAGGGAGAGGGGGTAAAAACACAGGGGGGAAAGGAGACACAAGGAGGGGGGAAGGAGACACAAGGGAGGGAGAGGAGGGGGGAAATGAGACACAATGGAGGAATGTAAACAGAGGGAGAAACTGGCAATGAGTGCCAAAGGCGCTCATCGCGAGGCAAGTAAAGTAGACGGGGAGAGGCTCCCATTGTGTGGCAACCAGCATTCCCAGGCTTCACGTTTTATTGATGTCATTTTTGACAGGCAAGTTGCTAGCCACATATAAAAGTTGTCAAACTGCGTTTTTTCGTCACGCTTGCGAGCCTCGTGAAACGAGGCGAGCCGTTGAGGCATTGAAGCCTGCTGAGCTCGCAGGACTTAGGCATAAATTATTAATTAATAATTTCAAAACAAAATAAAAACATTAGAATAACCTTATTTATAAATACATAGATGCTTAGCTATTTACCTTTTAATGTATGCCAATTAAACATTATACATTGATTAATTAATTAATTAATTATTTGAATCCAAAAAATAATAATCCTTTTCAGTTCATTTGTCAGTTTGCTCATAGCTCTTTGTGTTTGGATATGAAATTTACATTGCAATGATGCCCTTCTTTAGGAAAACATGATTAGCTCTTTATGTTTTGCATTGATGACAGTTAGTGATTAATTAATTAACATATATTAATTTATTAATTGCTTATTAATTACGTATACAAAAAAATACTATTTTACAATGACCTTATTTATCAATATATATATGCTTAGCTCTTTAGGTTTTCATGTATGCCAATTAAACATCAGACATTGATTGATTAATGAATTAATTTAATGAAAAAAATGACAAATGTATTTCAGGTACTTTTACTATTTCTTTACTGCTCTTTAGGTTTTGCATTGATGACAGTTAAAAACAATATGTACAATAAACAAACACAATATATCTTACAGATTTAAAGAAATAAGAGGCCACAACTACAAGACCATCATAAAGTGGAAAAGAAAACATTACAATTTAAACTAAAACGCCTGCTTTTACAATTACAGATAACAATGGCGGACAACACAGAAACAAAGAAAGAACGGAAAATAAGAATGGCAAGGGAACAAAAGCAAAGGTGGAGAGATGCACAGTCCCCTGAGACTTCACAAAGATTAAGAGAAGAAGACCGACAGAGACATGCAATTAAAAGAAAAATGAGTCAAAAAGGACATACTGAGTGTGATTGAGCTACAAAGAAAAGAAAAAGTAAAAAACATCATGTCTGTGACACATTGCCTAATGACCAAATATTGCCTCATGACACCAATGTTGATACACATGCCACCAATATTGTTATATAAAGTTGTAGTGAGATCTATGTTGAGGAAGCTCAGGATACTGCGTTTATTAGATCACTAACAGTAGACACTCATTATTGTGGATTACTCAATGTTGTTTGTCAGTTTTGTGGGGCCTATCATTTTCTGAAGGAAAGACCAACTGATGGAGAGTTTATTAGTTGTTGTCAGAAAGGAAAGGTAAAACTTCCAGAAAGACACACATTTCCAGAATATTTAAAAAGTATAATGAGTGGTCCAACTTTTTCAAATTATAGCAATTTAAAAAAAAACATCAAGTCTCATAACAGTGCAATTTCATTTGCTTCAATGGGTGCTATTATTTAAGCTTTTTCGGATGCCATTTTTTTGCCATTGTTTTATTTAGTGACGAGTTTTCGAGAGGTCGGACCTCCCTTTATCAAGTCTTTAGTTTTACTTCTGACTTGATAAATGGAGGTGAGACCTCACAAAAGGTTAGCATTCTAAATAAAATTGTTGAAAATGTCCCAGGACATGTCCCAGGAAATGGTCCTTACTGTTTTAGAGTACAAGGACAATTTTACCATCGACTTCACATTTACACCCACAAGCAGGAGAGCAAAGGAAATTTGCACAGTTATATGTCTTGGATATAATGGAAGCTGTTGAACAACGGATGAAACTTCCAGAAAAAAAAACAGTGTTTGTGCATAGTCTTTGAACAGCTGGATAAAATTATGGCCAACAACCCATATAGTCAAGAATACAAATAATTGGCAGAGGTTGAAAAAGAACAACAGGCACATGATCAAATAAATAAATTGCCAATGCCAAGAGTAAATATGGTTCTGAAAAGAGATCGCCATACTGATCAAAGACAATATAATTTACCAACAGTAAATGAGGTTGCCATGTTCTTCAAAAATTATGATGGTGAACCACCATTTGACCAGGATATTAGAATATACAGTATCCACGCAATGAAGAGCAACCTTTTATAAACATAAATATATTAAGTAGTAATTTGGATCCAATGACATATCCCATTTTCTTTTCAAATGGTGAGCCAGGATGGGAACCAAAATTACAATTGCAAAGTTATCCCAATAGTAAAGTTTGTGTTAAAAACAATATTTCTATGCTGGAATATAAAGTGGCACAAACTGCAATTCAGGATCATTTTAATCCTATTTTATGTGGGGGGCAACTCCCACAACAATGGATTATTGATTCATATCTACAAGTCGAAGCAAATAATGATTCATATCTACAAGTCGAAGCAAATGATCTAAATCTTATCACATTTCAACAAAATAAGCTTTGAGAAGAACAATATTGTGGTTTGATGGATTATGTTGTTGAATTGGCTGCAAACAGAGGCATTCCAGCTGGAAGAGCAATCATTTTGCCATCCACTTTCCAAGGATCTCCTCGCAATATGCAAGAAAGATACAATGGCAATTGTGACTAAATTTGGAAAACCTGATTTATTCATTACATTCATGTAATCCACAATGGCCAGAGATCAAGGAAAATTTGAAAGCCAAAATACATCTGATTGACCAGATTTAGTGGCTAGAATATTCAAAATAAAACAAAATACATTAATACATGAAATAACTAAAACACACTTATTTGGGAAATGTGTGGCTTTTTTTTTGCCACATGCACACATACCGTATTGGTCCGAATATAATCCGCACCTTTTTTACGATTTTTGAGCTTGCGAGTTACGGGTGCAACTTATATTTCCGACCGTAAAAAAAAAATCATTGCCGATTTGCGAACTTTGCTTGTTACGCGTGCGGCTTCTATGCGCAAACGCCAAATTATTGACGATTTGCGCGATTGCGAGTTAAGGGTGCCGATTTTCGTGCTTTAGACTGCGGTATTGATTAGCGATTTACGGTTTTAGTGATTCTAACATCCTATAAAGCCTGTAATCTGCAAAAAAACCTACAGTGATAATTAGTAAGCCTGTTTCTTGCAATGGCTGATCACTTTGAGAGTCTTTTTCTCTCCAATTTTACATGCGGCTTATATTTGAGTGCTATCTTTTTTCTATTTTTTCCCCTTGAACTTTATGGGTGCGGCTTATTTGTGGGTGCGGCTTATATTTGGATCAATACGGTACTTATAATCCTACAAAAAAAAGATAAATATGGCAGAGAGAGTGGATTCAGGAATTACTGCTGAACTGCCACATCCACAAAAATATACCAAACGTTATGACATTGTAACGCATAGAATGATTCATTGTCCATGTGGAGATATAAATCCCCAATCTCCATGTATGGAAAATAAAAAATGCACAAAAGATTTCCCAAAACAATTTTTAAATGCAGACTTATGCTAATTGTGATGGATAGCCTTTGTGTAGAAGAAGAGAAGGACAAAATGCTATTATTCATGGCCAAAAGGTCGATAATAGATATGTAGTTCGATATAATCCACATTTGCTGATGAAGTACAATGCACACATACATGTGGAAGCTTGCACTTCTATCAAATCCATCAATTATGTGTATAAATATATATACACAAAGGATATGATGCAGCAACAGTTGTTGTGCAAAGTGCACAAAATGAACAAGAGAATTTTACATGATGAACTCTCATCTTATTTAGATGCCTGCTATGTAAGTGCTCCAGAAGCAATGTGGCATCTTCTAAAATTTGAAATGCATGATCGGTCACATGATATGTATCAATTAGCTGTACATTTGCCACAAAGTCAGTTTGTTTGCTTTACTGCAGGGAATGAAAGAAATGCCATAGCTCAAAATTAACATAGAGCAACAACACTTACTGCTTGGTTTCATTTAAATTGCGAAGGCACTGAGGCCAGACATTGAGATTCATTGAGATTCCATATCACTATGTATTCGTAAATGGCTAATGGCGACAACAAAAAGATACAAATAAAATTATCCCTAGAATTTATACCATTAGTCCAAAAGACATTGAACGTTTCAGTTTAAGATTACTTCTTTTACATGTTCCCGGTGCACAAAGTTATGAACATTTACGCACAGTGAATGACATCGTTTATGATACTTTCCAATTATCTGCAAGACATCAAAACTTCCTGGCAGATGATAAGGAATGGGAGAGATGTCTAGAAGAAGCATCACTATGTCAAATGCCAAGAACAATTTGCATTTATTTGCATCTTTTGCAATGTACCTAATGCATTAGCTTGATGGATAATGATTTGCCATTTGGTTGAAAGGTGATGTTGTTAGGAGGAGATTTTAGGCAAACATTACCTGTTGTGCTACATGGAAATAGGAATTACATTGTCGAAACATGGATAAAGACAAATAACAGTGGAAAATATTTACACACCTTAAATTAGAATGATTTGCAAAGAATCACTAATATCTGCAATCTTTCTCAATACTATCAATAACGACAATTACTCAGACATTGCAAAGTGATATTAACATAAAAAAATATAGATGCCTTGAATCTAAATAACAAAATGTTTAAATTCATCAATGCACCCAAAAAAAAAAATAATTCAGTGCAGATACGGTTCTGGCTGATGACAAAGACAGTGAATCTAAGTTTAGTATAGACTTTATTAATTTTTTAACTCGCTCTGGAATGCCACCACATGCTTTGCAATTGAAAAAAGGGGCAATTGTCATGCTATTGAGAAATATGAATCCAAAAAAGTACTTTGTAGTGGGACCAGATTAATTGTGCAGGATTTAATAGAACATTTCATACATGCAGAAATTATGACTGGTACCCATAAAGGTGAACACGTTTTTATACCAAGAATTGATTTGGCTCCAAGTGACAGTGGTTTGCCTTTTGTCCTTCAAAGGAGACAATTTCCCATCATCATGGCATTTGCTATGACCATAAATAAATCCCAAGGACAAACTTTTAAGTTTGTGGGTATTTTTTTACAGGAACCTGCATTTGCACATGGACCACTCTATGTTGCATTTTCAAGATGCAACAATCCAGAGGACTCTTTTTAGAGAACCACTATTTCACATAAGAAACTCTATGTGCAATTTTCAATAACTACAAGAATAATAAGTGAAAAAAATAAAAGAACAAAAAGAATAAACAGTGGTTATATACCATAGACAAAGTAAAATATTGGAATGTCTTGGAAGTGTCCTTTTGGCAGAATGGGCTCCACAAAACAGTTACTTTGCATTTTCTTACTATTACACTTTAAATGTTAGTACATTAAGTTACTGTTTGTAATGTTAAAATTGTATTTTACAAGGCGTGGGAAGTTGTTACATTGTATGTAATTAAGATTTCATGTTAGTAGCAGGATGATCATTTCTTGGAAAATTTAAATGTATAATTAATTAATGGGCATTGATCCAGGGAGTAATCTGATCACCAGTTACTGGTGTCAGGAAGAATTTGTTTTCCGCTTTTCACACAATTGGATACATTTCACTGTTTTTTTTTTCTGTTAGCCTTCCTCTGGATTCAATACCTATGTGGTTTACCAGTAGCTGAACTACAAGTTGCATGTTATAAAGCATTATGTAATGGTTTACAATACTCATTCATACAAAGTTGACCAATTGTCATATTACTACTGCATAGCTGGCAATTGAAAATTGTGATATTATTAAAAAAATATAGTTGACCAGTACTTGAACTACATATTGCATGTTAAAAAGAATTATGTAATGTTTTACAGTACTGATTAATACAAAGTTGATCCATTATTATATCATTCCTGCATAGCTGGCAATTCAAAAGGTGCATGTTGAAAAAATAAACACATTTACTATAATTGTTGTCTTTCTTCGTAGATAACAAAAAGGTTAAGAGTGTCAGAGACTCACATTGTGTGGCAAACAGCATTCCAAGACTTTTGATGGGCAAGTCGCTAGTATATTTGATATTGGTGGAAACTGAGCTTTAAGGATAGATTAGTTGTTTAGTAATCCCAATGGTGAGGGTTATAGATCCAGGTTTAATATGATAAGAATTATTATCTTCCAAGGAATAAGGCATATAAATATAATATAAATAATATAATATAAAGTTCACACTTAATAACTCTTTATTGATCAACAGAACAGCAAACAATTACAATACGTCACAACCCTAGACAAACATAGAATTAGCTAATCCACCTAACCCATGCCCTTGGCCATGGGAGGATGTCCATCAATTGATGTAATTCCCCCTGATTACCCCCTGCTGGTCAGGAGCCATGCCGACTGCTAGCCATAATCATTCCTTGGTTCTCTGGTCTAATGAACCATTCCCCTCAATCAAGTACCACCGAATTTGCAGGACCATTCCCTGTTGGAACCCACAGGGGAAATCCTGCATCTCAATCTTAAACATGACGATATCACATCCTAGGGAATGATTACTCCACAGTATGAGCACATTAAACTATATTTACTCCTATGGAAATATTACCTAGCAGATTGCACCCATGTCACCCTGCTCTATGCCATCATGGCTGCTGCAGTCCTAATATCCAGGTGGCCACGTACCAACCAAAACAGGATATTAAAATATATATATATAAACAAACTCTTTTCATCATCTGTGTAGATATACAAATTGGACAATTTCCAGTTCTACTATTTCAGTGCAAAGATATCCTAGTGGGTAGTTTTTCATGCTCCATGCTTGTCCTGGTGTAAAGATTAAAGAGAGGGTCATACATTACGCTGCACTTGTATTAAATAATAGGAGTGAACTAGAACATCCTCCATCCCTTCTTAGAAATCTCTATATTGCTAGGTCTTTTGATCCCTGATACCGAGCTGGACATGCCCTTCCCTGAGCAGAGGGGAGATTCAGATGTTAGTGTCATGATCTCCCTTTCCTTTGTCGGGAAGCTCTCACCCTAGGGGGGTGATATTGTAAACCACTTTTACAGTCATGGGGTCTCATTCAAATCCTATGCTTAAAATGGCCGCAAATCTGTTATTCCTTACTAGGGTGCTACAACCCCTAGTAGCCCTACGTCTTATATTGGTGCAGAGCATGAACCATTAGAAAAAGTCATTTCATAGTGATAGGAAATAGTGAAGATTGGCTTCAGTCACAGGGTCAGGTGATGGGTTTGGGCTGACTAATGTCATGCAATCCGCCTTAGCATTGGCGGATTTTAACCTGATCGCGGGCGTTAGAGTCCCGAAATTTAAAAGTCAAAAATGCTGCGGGGGTTCCCGATCAGGAACCCTGCAGTGTGGGGTTAATATTGGGAGCCTGCAGCAAGGGGTTAATGTGAGCACATTGCAGGGGTCCTGATCGGGGCCCCTGCATTATAGGATTAATGTGTGGAACCTTAAGGGGTCCTGATTATAGTGTTACTGTAGGGACACTGTAGGGGTCCCAATCGGGCATCGATCGGGACCACTGCACCGATCAGGGGCTTAATTGGAGGGTGCGTCACAGCCCTTGCGTTTGCTCCAGGGTATAAGTAAGCTGCGGCCATTTTTGGCCATTTTACGGGGTTGACGGAAGAGTTAGAGTAGCATTTGAATAAGGATGTGGGGTTTCTTACGGCCAAAACTCTTGCGGCCGTGTAGGATCAAAGGCTTTGCCTGCAGTAAGCAGCGATTTCGTAAGGCGGTCAGAACCCTCAGCTGCAGGGGAATCGAATAGATAAGTAGCCTGCAGCCAGCCCTTGAGGCTACTTGTGCAGAAATCGAAGCATAAGAATGCAGTCCCATGGTATCTGCTTAGTCCGTTTCATGTTTCAGGGTCAGTCCTCCCACTTAATCTGCTGGAATCCTTCTAACCCCACAACCAGTTACCCCATGACTGGAGCCCTTTCCCCGGGGAACTCAGGCAATATGCTTTATTACAATCCCTTAGGAAAACCTGATACTGTGATACCAAAGATGACTGAGTGGATATGCATAGAATATAACCATAACATACATAATAAAGACATATTGCTTATTACTATTCATAAACAATATGGTGCAGAAAACCATGCTAAGTAAATAACTTGGGTAACATTAATCCTATTAGGTAAACAATATGGGCAGTCACCTCCACACATTGACCACATACAGATACTAAAAATACATTTTAGCTAAACCACATGGGGCATGTTTAACCTTCTTAGGTAACCAACTGGGGAAACATTATCATCCTAGGTAAACAACATGGGCAATATTAAGGCAAATAGGGCCAATATGGTGGCAACAGTCGCGGTACCCAGGAGATTGGGCATTGTTCTTAGAGAAAAAGGGAAGGAGTTCTGCTATTGTACCTCCCAAGGCCCAAAATAGTCCTTGGTCCCCAAAGTCCAATGGGTCCCCCTGGGCGTCACAGTAGCATTAACAATTAGATTATTTAATCAAATAGCTGTATGCTGTTTATTCTATTAGAGCAAAGTTTTGTGCTCAGCTCAACGCTTCACCATAATGGGTTGTCTCAAGCATCTGATCTCACACCAGTGGTCAGGCGATCCCTCAATGTGTTACGTTGGCGCTTCTTCTAGAGTGGTTTGTTAAGGCTGACTTGTTATTAATAGTGATAAACTCCATTAAACGTCCTTTTGCTTTAAAATTGTGTTTGTTATTGATGTGTATTTAAGCATTTTATTCATTATTAGCTATGTTGCATGTATTTGTGATGTATGTTTTCTGAATAACGAGGAAATTAATACATTTAAAAGGTATATACTGTATTTCCCCCAAAGTAAGCATGGGTCTTATATTAATGTTTGCTCCAAAAGAAGCATTAGGGCTTATTTTTGGGGTATGTCTTATTTCTTTATATATATAATGTTACGCCCGCCAGATTTGGGGGTCTACGCTCACCCCAATTCTCTCTGTATCTATGGGTCGCAACTGTTCAGATCTCGACACCAGCAGACACTATAGATGACAGCATCATTTCTGAAGAGACAGGCACCATCAGACCCCTTTGCTTACGATCTCAGAATCACACACCATGTACATTTGATTAGTACAAGCAGACTCCGACCCCTGCATTATAGCTCTGTTTAGTGTGTCCAAAATCAGACTGGCACTTCTTTATTGTTGCAGAGATATATCAAAAAATAGAAAGGTGACACAAAACACCAAAGACTTCCCCCCTGTTCTAGCCCATCCTCTGAGGCAAATAGCTTGCTATCCCCGCTCGCCCACATGATTTCCAGATGTATAGAGGGGTCTGGCTTTCTATTCATTACACATTTTATCTCTAAAGCTAAAGCCAGATCCTTTACACGTGGCCGATCGCAGGGCCATACACATTCTTTTAAATCTTTAACCCTTTGTCACATAAGTGACTGCATTAACTTATTTATTTAAGCATAGCCCTCTATCCTATTTCTAACACAGATACAGTATTCCAATGTTTATCAATGACAGCACCACATGCACCCACCACATCCATGTTACAACTACATGTATGCACCACACCAATGATACAACTGCCAAGCAAGTCACCAGCACCCTCCAGAATGGTCCACTGGGCCCTTCTGTTCATAACAGCTAGTTTCCCCTATCCTAGTGTGGCCTAGGAATCCTGCTGGACAAATTTATAGCCACACTAATCTCTCTAGTGCGAGTGATAGATTTGTAATTGCCTCACAGTCCACATTTCTTCCAATTCCAATGGGCACACAATATTGGGCATAGCCTCCATGGCTTAATTGCCATCCGCCTCCCCTGGGCCATGGCACATGCCCCGTCCCTCCCCATCCATTGTGGAAAACTATTTCCTTGGGCACCTGCATCTAAAATAGTCCTTGGGCCTATTAGTTCACCCAGCCCAACAAGTCCCATGGTGGTACCCAGTCCAATTGACAGATCCCAAAGTGACATGGCTAGCCCCCCTCCCAAAAACCAGGGCCAGTGCCCTACTCTTCCCAATGTCTGAGGGGAAACATTTTCCTTGGCAGTCCCATAAACTTATACCTCCAGGGAGGAACATACCGGTCTGATCCTGAGCCCAGCATCCAAGGTGGTGGTCTGGACTGGAGGCTCCACTTTCCCCTGCACCGCAGTCTGGGCACAATACCCCTGCTCACCTGGAGCAATGGTCTGGGCATGGGACTCCATTTCTCCATCTCCTTTGACCACAGTTGGTGTGCTGTATTCCATCTCACCTGGAACCACAGTCAGGGCGCTGTGCTCCAGCTCTCCTTGCTTTGGGACACACTAAGGAATGTGGTCCCTCTTTAACTGATTTGCTGTGTCTCTGATTGGCTGCATCTCAGGCATCATAACCTCCCCTGCCCTCTGGTCTGTGGCTAGGTCTCTGACATGTTTTATCAGCTGAAGCTCCCTGAAAGGTCCACAGTCCATTACATCCTTTCCCAAGGGCCAGTGAGCAAAGATGCTCGCATCCAGACTGTTTGCTTGGCCTGGGTTCTGCCAACAGTCCTCTGTGCCAGGGTAATCAATAAAGTCTAAGGGTGCCAATGCCATCCCACCACACTCTTCTGCCCCACTGCATGGGTAAAACACTCCCCTGGGGCTCCTAGAAAAATAGTAATTCCAAGGGGGAATCTACTGGAAGGATCTGGAAGCCTGCACCCGATGTTGTGGCCTGGTCTAAAGACTCCATTCCTCTAGGCTGTATCTGGATCAGCATGTCACATCCCCCTCTCTCTGGAACCCATAATGTATGGTACCACCCTCATCTGTCCCAGTTGTAGCAAAAATTAACTGGGCCTGGCCCATTTGTACCTCCACATTGGTATTGTCCTGGTCAGAGTCCATAATATCCTCTCCCCAGACCTCTGGTAACCAGTCCTCTTCCTCCCTGTCCACCTGACAGGGTTCCTCCCAACTGGATGGCCAAAACCCCTCAATGGATGCCCTATCCAGCAATTCAACATACTCGGCCTGCAGCTGCAGCTCTTGCTGAATCAGGGGTTCCAGCAAATTTGCCTCCAGGGACCATGGTTCTAGTCCCAGACCTTGACAGTGTTTAAGAAAATGAGTTATTCTGCCTCCTTACAGTCCCCATGCCACATTCAGGGTCACCATACACGATCTCCCAGAGCCCATCTATTAGCTCCAATCAAACATAGAGATCCAAGGCAATCTCTTTCCATATCAGTTCCTCCAGCCAGCCTGACAGCTCATGGCCCTGCCACAATCCCAGGAACATCATCCATTGCTTTAGAAGGGCCATTCCTCTGCAGTCCTTTGCCTCTGTCACCTGGCTCTCTTTCTCTCTGTAGCAATCCTGGGTGCTGGTAAATATGCTTGAGATCTTCCACTGATGCCACCAGCTGTCACGTTCGCCAGATTTGGGGGACTACTCTCACCTCAATTCTCTCTCTATCTATGGGTCGCAACTGTTTATTCAGATCTCGACACCAGCAGACTCTTCAGATGACAGCATCATTTCTGAAGAGACAGACACCATCAGACCCCTTTTCTTAGGATCTAAGAATCACACACCATGTACCTTGATTAGTACATTGATTAGTACAAGCAGACTCCGACACCACCTTTGTTTAGTGTGTCCAAAATCAGACTGACACTTCTTTATTGTTACAGAGATATATCAAAAAACAGAAAGGTGACACAAAATACCAAAGACTTCCCCCCAGTTCTAGCCCATCCTCCTAGGCAAATAGCTTGCTATCCCCCCTCCCCCACATGATTTCCAGATGTATAGAGGGGTCTGGCTTTCTATGCATTACACATTTTAGCTCCCATAAAACTAACTCCCCCCTTCATGACTAAAGCCAGAGCCTTCACACGTGGCTGATCACAGGGCCATATACATTCTTTAAAATCTTTAACCCTTTGTCACATAAGTGACTGCATTAACTTTATTATTATTTCTAACACAGATACAGTATTCCAATGGTAATCAATGAACGCACCACATGCACCCACCACATCCATGTTACAACTACATGTATGCACCACACCCATGATACAACTGCCAAGCTAGTCACCAGCACCCTCCAACCACACATAGAACAACCGATTAACCCCAAAGAGTCCAGTGGGCCCTTCTGTTCATAACATATAATCTAAGTATTTTTTTCTTAATTTAACCTTTTTTTTATCTTTGCCCTTGGGTGGGCCCCCCCTTCTATCACTCCATCCTGGCCCATGCCCCCTTGACCAAAAAGAAAAGTTAATAAAAGTTTCTTGAACATTTCCATTTCTGTTTCTCATTTTCACCAGACACTGCCTGAAGAGGGTCGCAGGAAGATTATACACAACTAAGAATTGAACACAACAGGTAAAATATAACAAGTACAAAAATGTAAAAATCATCTATCCTATGGTGTGTGCCAATGTCAAAACCTACTGCAACCTAACTAACCCTCTAAGCCTAACCCAATAACCTAGACCCGTAATGCCAACAGTGCTGCACAACAAACAGGATAGCACAGCAATGTTGTTCAAATAAACAAAATGGAAGGATTTATCCTGTTTGGTGTGCGCCAATGTGGAAAACCACTGCAATATAACTAAACCTCAAGAATAACACCATAATGCAAACAGTGCCATACACCAAACAAGATACGACAACCAATGCTGTTAACACATACAAAATAGAAACATCAACCCTGTTTGGTGTGCGCCAATGTCAAAATGCACTGTAATCTAACTAATCCTCTGTGCCTAAACCCATAAACATAAGTCCATAATGACAACAGTGGCGTCCAACAAACAGGATAAGACAAGAAATGCTTACTCATACAAAATGGAAGGATATATCCTGTTTGGTCTGTGCCAATGTGAAAATGCACTGCAATATAACTAACCCTCTAATAATAACACCATAACCCCAAGTACACAATGGCAAACTGGTGCACACAAGACAGAATACCACAAAAAATGCTAATAACACATACAACATAGAAGGACGTATCATCTTTTCTGTGCACCTTTAATAAAATGTGCTGCAACAAAACTAACACTAAACAGGATAGCTGAAGAAAGAAGCAAAATAAAGAAAGTTGCATTTAAAAAGCACAAAAATACAAATCTAATGTACTATTTATATTTACAGATTACTATGGCGGATAACAAAAAAAAAAAGAGGAACAGAAAAGACGTCATACACGAGAACGTGTACAAAGGTGGAAAGATTAACAGACGCTGGAGGAAAAGAAAATTAGACGCAAAAAAGAACGCAAGAAAATAACAACCGAAAGACAAGCCGCTGAGAAAGTAACATCCAAGCCCAAGAAGGCAAACAAAAACACTTAGAAAATGTGTCAGAACAATCTGATAAGAATTATAATGTTGATTTACAGAGTCAGATTGATATATCTTCTCACAATTGTCCTTTACTTATATCTTTAGCAGTAGAGGTTCATAATTGTGGTGATATGAATATTGTCTGTCAGTTTTGTGGGGCTTATCATTTCAAACAGGAAAGCCAGAGGATCCAGAGATGGTGAATTTGTTAGTTGCTGTCAAAAAGGCAAGGTAAGACTTTCCGAAAGACAACAATTCCCACCATATTTAGAAAGCATTATGACAGAGCCTACTTTCCCCAACTACCAAAATTTCAAAACAAACATAAGATCCTACAATAGTGCCATATCCTTTGCATCTATGGGTGCAACATTAGCTGCTAATGTACCAGGACATGGCCCTTACTGCTTCAAAGTACAAGGACAAATTTACCATCGTACTTCTTATTTACATCCAGAGGAAGGGGAGCAAAGAAAATTTGCTCAACTATATGTCCTAGATACTATGGAAGCTGTTGAACAACATATGCAGCTTCAAGAAAATAGAAACAACAAACAATTTCATGCAGAATTACATCAATTACCAATCCCAAAAGTCAATATGGTTCTTAAAAGAGATCGCCATACTGATAAACGCTGTTATAACTTGCCAACATCAAATTAGGTTGCAATGGTCTTTCAAAATGACAAGGGAGAACCACCATTTCAGAGGGATATTAGAATATATCCCAGAAATGATGAGCAACCTTTCATTAACATAAGTATCTTAAGTACTAATTTGGATCCAATTACATATCCCATATTTTTTCCACATGGGGAACCCAAATTAACCCTTGACAGTTACCCAAATTCAAAAGTACGTGTGAGAAATAATATTTCCATGCTTGAACTTAAAGTGGCTCAAACTGCCTTTCGAGATGGATTCAATCCTATTTTATGTGGCGGAAAACTGACACAACAATGGATCATTGATTCAACTTTGCAAGTTGAGGCAAATAATTTAAACTTCATCAAATATCAACAAGATAAACTACGTGTAGAACAGTATTGTGGATTGATGGATTATGTTGCTGAGGTGGCTACAACCAGAGAGCTGCCAGCTGGCAAAGCCATCATTTTACCATCTTCTTTCCAAGGATCTCCTGGCAATATGCGATAAAGATACAATGATGCCATGACTATTGTAACTAAATTTGGAAAACCAGAATTATTTATAACATTTACATGTAATCCACAATGGCCAGAGATTGTAGAGAATCTGCTAATCGGACAAACTGCTTCCAATAGATCAGATTTAGTGGCAAGAGTCTTTAAAATCAAATTAAATGAATTAATATGTGACATAACCATAACTCTCTTATTTGGCAAATGTCTGGCTTATGTTTATACCATAGAATTTCCAAAAAGAGGCCTTCCACATGCACATATTCTTATAATCCTTCACGAGAAAGATAAATTGGATACTGGTGATAAAGTGGATTCGGTCATTATTGCTGAACTACCAGATCCAGAAATACATGGTAGACTATGTGAGATTGTTACTCATGGTATGATTCACGGACCATGTGGAGCTATTAATCCACAGTCACCATGTATGGAAAATAAGAAATGTGCTAAAAAATGTCCAAAAGATTATAGAGACATCACAAAATGCTAATTGTGATGGCTATCCATTATATAGAAGAAGAGCCCAAAATGCCATTATTCATGGAAAAAAGGTAGATAACAGATATGTGTTGCCATACAATCCACATTTGCTCATGAAGTATAATGCACACATTAATGTGGAAGCTTGCACTTCTATAAAATCATTTAAATATGTCTACAAATATATTTACAAATGCTATGATGCAGCTACTGTAGTGGTAAAAAGTGCAGAAAATCTAGAACAAACTGAGTTATTACATGACGTACTTGCATCTCATGTAGATGCTCGCTATGTAAGTGTGCCAGAAGCAATGTGGTGTCTTTTCAAATTTGAAATGCATGATCGCTCACATTTGCTGTACATTTGCCCCAAAGACACTTAGTGTATTTCCATGTTGGAAATGAAACAAATGCTTTGGCAGAAAGTGAGCATAGGCAAACTACACTAACTGCATGGCTTCAACTAAATTACGACTTGGAGGCAAGGGAATTGTTATATATCGACATTCCGTACCATTATGTTTTCGTTAATGGATTATGTTTTCGTTAATGTATTATGGTGAAAACGAAAAAGCTGTGGAAATAAAATAATACCAAGAATTTACACTGTAAGTCCAAGAGACCTTGAACGTTTCTGCTTAAGTTTACTGCTTCTAAATGTTACTGGTGCACAAAGTTTTGAACATTTAAGAACTGTTAATGACATAGTTTATGAACCATTTCATTTAGCTGCGAGACACAGAAACTTCCTACCTGATGATACAAAATAAGAAAGATGTCTAGATGAAGCAGCACTATGTCAAATGCCACGGCAGATGAGGGAACAATTTTCAATCATTTGTATCTTCTCAAATGCTTCAAATGCATTAGCTTTGTGGGACAATTTTAAAACAAATATGTCTGAAGACTTTTTGCAATGATACAATGAGCCTATTGCACAATTAAAAGCATGAATTGAAATTCAAGAGGTCTTTCTTTCTCATGGATTAAGTTGTGCAAATTTTAATCTGCCAGATCCAGGACTCATAGATGATATAAACTCAGCTTCAAAGACAAAGAACAGAAGAAAGACTTGCAACTTTAAATACATCACATTTGCAAGCATTTAATGCCATAAAAAATGCCCTAGATGATGACATGCTCAAAGAGCGTTATTTCTATCTAGATGGATCTGGCAGATCAGGAAAATCTTATAAATATCATTTACTGATAAGTTTTGTTCAAGCACAAGCTGAAATTGCACTGCCATTTGCAACCACTGGAATTGCTGCACTTTTGTTAAAAGGTGGAAGAACTGTACATAGTGGATTTAAAGTGCAAGTTTCCATTCTGGAAACATCAGTGTCAGATATTCGAATGACTTCATTGTAAGCAAAATTTAAAAAGTAAATTAATTATAATAGATGAGGCAACTATGATGTCATGCCATGCGCTACAATGTATTGACCATTTGCTAAGTGAAGTCATAGATAATAATTTGCCATTTGGTGCAAGGGTAATGTTGTTAGGTGGAGATTTTAGACAAACATTACCTGTCGTTGTATATGGAAATCGAACCAACATTGTCGAAACATGTATAAAGTCAAGCACACTATAGAAACTATTTACCCATCTTGAATTACAACAAAATATGAGATCAGAAGGAGAAAATGATTTCAATGATTGGCTCATTAGAATTGGCGAAGGAAAAACAGAGCGAATACAAAATTTACTTGATGATACCGTGGAAATTCCATCTCATATGATTTGCAAACAGGATCTCATATCAGTTATATTCCAAAATACAATAAATAATGAGGATTATGCAGAGCTTGCAAACAAAGTAATACTAACATGCAAAAATAAGGATGCATTACTCCTCAATTATGAAATATCAAAAATAATAAATGCACCCCAAACAAATTAGCACAAGGACAAATTCACAAGAAAAAAAAAATAGATAGAGCACAGTGTTTTTTTTTTCGAGGACAAACTTTTATGTCACTCGGACTCTTTTTAGAGGACCACTATTTCACTAAGAAACGTTATAAAATGGCAAAAAACATAGAGAACAGTGGTTTTACTTCCAGGACCAAATTAGATGTCTCTAGGACTCTTTTAAGAGGACCACTATTTCACTAAGAAACTCTAAAAAATGTCAAAAACCATAGAGAACAGTGGTTATACCCCGCGGACGAACTTTTATGTCTGGCGGTCTCTTTTTAGAGGACCACTATTTCACACAGGAAACTCTATGTGCCAAAAAAACTAACAAAGACAAAGTAACATATTGAAATTTCTTGGAAGTGGCCTTTTAGCATGATTAGTCCCGCAAAACACGTTGCTTGCATTTTACAACAATTCAAGTTTAAATGTTACTTCATTATGTTACTATATTAGGTTACTGTTTATAATGTTACTATTTTTTTTTCCATGTTTGGAATCTGCTTGATTGATTTTGTGGACAGGAGTCTTTTATACAGGTAACGAGCTAAGATTAAGAGCACTCCCTTTAAGAGATTGCTCCTAATCATAGCTCGTTACCTGTATAAAAGGCATCTGGGAGCCAGAAATCTTGCTGATTGATAGGGGATCAAATACTTATTTCCCCCACTGACCAGCAAATCAATTTACAACTTTTCTTTTTTATTCTGTCTCTCACTGTTAAAATACACCGACCATTACAATTATAGACTGGTCATTTCTTTGTCAGCGGACAAACGTTCAAAATCAGCAGGGGATCAAATACCCCCCCCCCCCCATTTTATATATATATATATATATATAGTAATTTAGTAATTATTAATCCATATATATATATAGATTAACAATGTGTATTGCAATATAATTTGATACCTTTTGTATTGGACAAACATCTTATTTATAATGATGAGCTTTCGAGAGGTCCAACCTCTCTTTATCAAGTCTCAAGCAATACTAACATGAGATGAAACCCTCAGTTTGAATAATAACAGCAGATGCAGAGAGAGTGGAGACCGCATATGACATCATCAGGTAAATACATATAGGGGAATTCAACACAACATAGTAAGGAACATATATACACATAATATATACACATATACATCAATATATACATGAAAAAGCAGAGCACTGTAGTCCACAGTGATATCTTTCCTGTTGGACAAACACCTCCCTAAGAGAGCTAAGTCTGTTATAGTATAAGAAGAAAAAAAAAATCACATGAAATTCTGATAAAGTGTTAGAAAGCCCAAGTCTATATTAAGTCCTGTGTTTTTAGTGTTGAGGAATGTGATCATCTTTATTTCAAATGCTTTTCTGTCTTGGATGCTTTTACATTTTCCTCTGAGTATTTTGACTTTTAAGTTTTGGATGGAGTGATCATTCTGGCTAAAATGCTGTCCTACTGAGCTACAATAACTGTCTTCATTATATCTGTCATTATTCCTGAGGGATGGACAAAACTGAATCCGATAAATACAGAATCATTTTTTTCCATAGGAATTAACTAAAGTTACAATAATTAATTTCCAGCCAGGAATCTGATACATAAATAAATACAAATGTCCCCAGAGCTTTCCCTTTACTGAGGAGCGATGATGGCGATGATCGTGGAATCTGATGATGGCGATGATGGCAGAAGCTGATGATGATGATGATGGTGGCATCTGATGATGGCTATGATGGCGGAAGGTGATGATGACTATGATGGCGGAAGCTGATGATGAGGAGTGATGATGTCAGAAGCTGATGATGGTGATGATGGCACCATATGATGATGGCAATGATGGCAGAAGATGATGATGGTGATGATGTCAGAAGCTGATGATGGCGATGATGGCAGCATCTGATGATGGAAATGATGGCAGAAGATGATGAAGACGATGATGGTGGAAGCTGAAGAGGAAGAAAGGAGTTATTATTTAGGGGAGTCACCCTCCATTACACATCAGGGATCTTCAGATCTGGTGATCAAGGTCTTTTTTGTCCCTTTTCCATCAATTCTCTAGAATTTTTAACATTTTGTGACTATTATTTGATTTTTGGATGAATTTAGGAAAATTTTCTTGTATAAAAAGGTGACTAATATTGGATTTGGGAAATGTAGGGGCTGGTATAGAGGTGTGTATATGAAAATGTATGTCTTCATATATTACACTAGGTGGCGCTAGCAGATTTATATATCCATACTTCTAATAAACAGATGTGACAGCAAAGACAGGGTTAATGTCAGCATATATATACAGTATATATATACATACACACATACATAGGGACACGGAAGATTCTGTATTTATAGAAAAAACGGCAGGTCTGAATATGTGATGCCCTAGGCCTTGTCTTCCTGGCCATTATATTCCCCTCCACTTGAAGCTTGGACATTGACCCTTCTCCATAACGTCCATTTATATATTTTATAAGACACCGCCATGTTCCTCACTTTCTTTGCAGCTTAGGGCTGTAGGATAAATGGACATGTTGTATGTAGGCCATGTTATTGTGCTCTGAGACCTCCGCTCGCCCGCAGACCGTGACCTTGGATGGATTAATATATAACAGTGTTGGGAAGATCTTCTGATGTTTAATGATTGATGAACGTGAAACTGGACGCGTCTCACTGATGTGGGAGCGCAACAAAAATCCCACCCCTCCCAGTACCTACACCTATGTATGTAGTAATACCCAGCAAGTTATTATATAGCCTGAGTCGTACGGGGTCGTAAGGATGATATACAGATATACCCCGTATACAGCTGATTCCCTATGACACTGGTTGTTTCTCCAAAGAAAAGAGAATCCAGGACGACCCAGAAGCTCCAACATCCATAATGAAAAGGTTATATTTCTGCTGATGGTCGCTTTGTGTCAGGGGGATGTTTGCTGTTTCTTTGAAGTTCATATAAAACCAAAAAGTTTAAATTACAATTGAAATTGTGTTTTTATTTTCATGTCCCCCTATCCCTATCTCCCCCATGTTACCCTATCCCTATTTTCCCCCTATCTCCCCCATGTTACCCTATCCCTATTTTCCCCATGTTCCCCTATCCCTACCTTCCCCATGTTCCCCTATCTTCCCCATGTCCCCCTATCTTCCCCATGTTTCCCTATCCCTATCTCCCCCATGTTTCCCTATCCCTATCTTCCCCATGTTACCCTATCTTCCCCATGTTTCCCTATCCCTATCTTCCCCATGTTACCCTATCTCTATCTCCCCATGTTCCCCTATCTTCCCAATGTTCCCCTATCCCTATCACCCCCATGTTACCCTATCCCTATCTTCCCCATGTTACCCTATCTCTATCTCCCCATGTTCCCCTATCTTCCCAATGTTCCCCTATCCCTATCACCCCCATGTTACCCTATCCCTATCTTCCCCATGTTACCCTATCTTCCCCATGTTCCCCTATCCCTATCTCCCCCATGTTACCCTATCCCTATCTTCCCCATGTTACCCTATCTTCCCCATGTTACCCTATCTTCCCCATGTTCCCCTATCCCTATCTTCCCCATGTTAACCTATCTTCCCAATGTTCCCCTATCCCTATCTTCCCCATGTTACCCTATCTTCCCCATGTTCCCCTATCCCTATCTTCCCCATGTTACCCTATCTTCCCCATGTTACCCTATCTTCCCCATGTTAACCTATCTTCCCAATGTTCCCCTATCCCTATATTCCCCATGTTAACCTATGTTCCCTATGTTCCCCTATCCATATCTTCCCCATGTTCCCCTATCCCTATCTCCCCCATGTTCCCCTATCTTCCCAATGTTCCCCTATCCCTATGTCCCAAATGTTCCCCTATCTTCCCCATGTTCCCCTATCCCTATCTCCCCCATGTTACCCTATCTCCCCTATGTTCCCCTATCCCTATCTTCCCCATGTTCCCCTATCCCTATCTCCCCCATGTTCCCCTATCTCCCCCATGTTCCCCTATCCCTATCTCCCCCATGTTCCCCTATCTGCCCCATGTTCCCCTATCTCCCCCATGTTCCCATATCCCTATCTTCCCCATGTTCCCCTATCTCCCCATGTTCCCCTATCCCTATCTCCCCCATGTTCCCCTATCTCTCCCATGTTCCCCTATCCCTATCTCCCCCATGTTCCCCTATCTCCCCCATGTTCCCCTATCTCCCCCATGTTCCCCTATCCCTATCTTCCCCATGTTCCCCTATCCCTATCTTCCCCATGTTCCCCTATCTTCCCAATGTTCAGCTATCTTCTCAATGTTCCCCTATCCCTATCTTCCCCATGTCCCCCTATCTCCCCCATGTTCCACTAGCCCTATATTCCCCATGTTCCCCTATCTCCCCCATGTTCCCCTATCCCTATCTCTCCCATGTTACCCTATCCCTATCTCCCCCATGTTCCACTATCCCTATCTCCCCCATGTTCCCCTATCTCCCCCATGTTCCCCTATCCCTATCTCCCCCATGTTCCCCTATCTCCCCCATGTTCCCCTATCTCCCCCATGTTCCCCTATCCCTATCTTCCCCATGTTCCCCTATCTCCCCATGTTCCCCTATCCCTATCTTACCCATGTTCCCCTATCTCCCCCATGTTCCCCTATCCCTATCTTCCCCATGTCCCCCTATCTCCCCCATGTTCCACTAGCCCTATATTCCCCATGTTCCCCTATCTCCCCCATGTTCCCCTATCCCTATCTCCCCCATGTTACCCTATCCCTATCTCCCCCATGTTCCACTAGCCCTATCTTCCCCATGTTCCCCTATCTTCCACCAGCTAATTCACGCGTGTCCACCTCTGCAATGAGCGTATTTGGTGCTCATTGCAGCCTAAGTTCCGCGTGTCTAAGGATGAGCGCCAGCTAAGTCCCGAGTGTCAACCTCTGCAATGAGTACCTTTGGCACTCATTGCAGCCTAAGTCCTGCATGTCTCAGGATGAGCGCTAGCTAAGTCCAGCATGTCCACCCGTGCAATAAGCGCCATCAGCGCTCATTGCAGCTAAGTCCCAGATTTCTTAGGGTGAGGATGAGGCGCTCATTGCAGCTAAGTTCCGTGTGATATTAGTTGCAAGCTAGTGCTAAATGGCGGTGATTGTGTAAGTGTTACGCGGGTCTGGGGCATTTTCCGTACTTCCTGTATTTTGTACCTCGTACGTTCCTGGGTAAAAGTCTTATGCGCCTGGCGGTGTTTTGCGTGATTAGCGGTCGTGTAGCCTTGTTTCGCTTTTTTTCTTCCGCCATTTTTTGGGCCGCTTAGGCGATTTCCGAAACTAGTCAAATTGCGTTTAAACTGTCGTGCAACCTCACTCCCAGACGTCCTGGCTGTCCCCATCCGTTGTTTTTGTTTGTGAGCGGTTCGGACGTTAAGTTCGTATTTTTTTGCCATCAGATTTTTTTTTCTAAGTGCCGCTTTCCTTTTTGCAAAGTGTTACCTGCCGTAATTTTCTGTTTTTTCCAAACTGCTACGGGTCTCGCATTGTGAATTGTGTAGTTGAGATTTGTGTTGATATGTAGTTCCGTGGGTCGTAGGGATGAGCGCCCACGGGGCTCATCTCAACCAGCGCAAGGAGCGCCTTTGGGGGGAAAAAGACACAGGGGAGGGGAAAAGAGACACAGGGGGAGAGAGGGGGAAGAGACACAGGGGAGGGGGGAAGAGACACAGGGGAGGGAGAGGGGGGGAAAGAGACACAGGCGAGGGGAGAAAGAGACACTGGGGAGGGGAGAAAGAGACAAAGGGGAAGGGAAAAGGAGACACAAGTGAGTGAGAGGAGGGGGTCAAGGAGACACAAGTGAGGTAGAGGAGGGTGGGTGAGACACAGGGCAGGGAGAGGGGGGTAGACAGGGTAGAGACTTGCGATGAGAAAGGGGATGGGGGAACATACACAGGGGAGGGAGGATGGGGGAGAGACACAGGGCAGGGAGAGGGGGGAGAGACATGGGGGGGACACAAGGGAGGGGGGAAGAGACACAGGGGAGGGAGAGGGGGGAAAGAGACAAAGGGGAGGGGAGAATAGACACGGGAGGGGAAAAGGAGACACAAGTGAGTGAGAGGAGGGGGGAATGGGACACAAGGGAGGTCACTGAAGGTGCTCACACTGGGTGACAAACAGCATTGCCAGGCTCAAAATTGTATTCCCGTCATTTTTGACCGATAAGTAGCTACTATAGTGGCCAAATCTGATAATACCTGATTAAGTTTGATTTTGCTACTTTTTGTGTTCCTTAATCATTTTACCTGGTGGGTGATTTGTCCCCCCCATCCCCCCAGTTCCCACGCCCCTGCACCAGGGACAGATCTATCGGTGGTGCAAGTGGTACAATGTTCCAGGGCCCTCCCCGGGGTGGGGGTGGGGGGTCTGGAACAGTGTTTTTTTGTATTGAACTTTTTTGTGTAGTGGCCTTCTGGGGTCTGCCCACCACAGCCCCTGCCACCCGCCCCTCAGCCTAACCCCCCCACCACACACTTGTGGACATTTTAAGGGGATCCGCTGAATTATTTTTCTTTACCTTTCCTGCCGGCCCATCTTTTTGGTTCTTATTTTATCGGATATTAAAACAAATAATAAGGAAAATAAAATAAGAAAAATGATTCCTGACCCGGCAGAAACGGAGACTCTCAGGATTTAAATGTTGTATTTAAACAATGGAAAATAAGAGAATGAGATCGTCTGAGCCCTTTAAAGTCCAGTTCTGATCAGAGAGATACAACGACTTCTACTATTTATTCATTTATTTATTTATTTATATATTAATGTATTTATTTGAATCACTTTTGGCAAAATTGCCTGGTAAGGTTTCAAAAGCAGAACAGCAAAAAAAGTCTTCAGAAAAGAGAAGAGAACGACATTTGGGATCGTTGTGCAAGTTGTTAGAAGGAAGTGCAGAGGGGTCAGTGATGGGGTCAGTGGTGGGGTCAGTGGTGTGGTCAGTGGTGGGGTCAGTGGTGGAGTCAGTGATGGGGTCAGTGGGGGAGTCAGTGGTGGAGTCAGTGGTGGAGTCAGTGGTGGGGTCAGTGGTGGGGTCAGTGGTGGGGTCAGTGGTGGAGCATGGAGCCAGGATTCCATAAAAATAAATAAATAGACAGGTCTTCAGGGTGGGGTGGATGTACACATTCACGCAAGGTCTACTAAAGGTAGTAAAATGAGGGGGAAGCAGTAAAGATCAAAGATTAGGGGGTGGGATAGAAATCAAGGGGTGCCCCTAGGCAAGGACTTCTCAGGTACCCCTTCCCGAACCGGCGAACCCGGCGAACCGCCTTAGACTTCAATGGGCAGGCGGATTTTAAAACCCACAGGGACTCTTTCTGGCCACAATAGTGATGGAAAAGTTGTTTTAAGGGGACTAACACCTGGACTGTGGCATGCCGGAGGGGGACACCTGGCAAAACTCCCAGAGTCTGGTTTTAATCCATAAAGGGCATAAATAACCTAACACCCCCCTTCATCATCATCCTCCCCTGTATCTCTTTACCCCCTCCCTCATCATCCTCCCCTGTGTCTCTTTGCCCCCTTCCTCATCATCCTCCCTCCTCCCTTGATGATTAGGGGGGGAAGAGACACAGGGATAAGTGTGAGGGGTGTTAGGGTAAGGGGTGTTAGGAATAAGGGTGAGGGGGTTAGGTGTTAGGGTGAGGGGTGTTAGGGCTAAGTGTGAGGGGTGTTAGGGTTAGGGTGAGGGGTGTTAGGTATAAGTGTGAGGGGTGTTAGGGTTAGGTGTTAGGGTGAGGGGTGTTAGGGATAAGTGTGAGGGGTGTTAGGTCTTAGGGATAAGTGTGAGAATGTTAGGGTTAGGTGTTAGGTTGATGGGTGTTATGGATAAGTGTGAGGGGTGTTAGGGTTAGGGTAAGGGGTGTTAGGGATAAGTGTGAGGGGTGTTAGGGTTAGGGTGAGGGGTGTTAGGGATAAGTGTGAGGGGTGTTAGGGTTAGGGTGAGGGGTGTTAGGGATAAGTGTGAGGGGTGTTAGGGAAAGGTGTTAGGGTGAGGGGTGTTAGGGATAAGTGTGAGGGGTGTTAGGTTTAGGGTGAGGGGTGTTAGGGATAAGTGTGAGGGGTGTTAGGGTTAGGTGTTAGGGTGAGGGGTGTTAGGGATAAGTGTGAGGGGTGTTAGGGTTAGGTGTGTTAGGGATAAGTGTGAGGGGTGTTAGGGTTAGGGTGAGGGGTGTTAGTGATAAGTGTGAGGGGTGTTAGGTCTTAGGGATAAGTGTGAGAATTTTAGGGTTAGGTTTTAGGTTGATGGGTGTTATGGATAAGTGTGAGGGGTGTTAGGGTTAGGGTAAGGGGTGTTAGGGATAAGTGTGAGGGGTGTTAGGGTAAGGGTGAGGGGTGTTAGGGATAAGTGTAAGGGGTGTTAGGGATAAGTGTGAGGGGTGTTAGGGTTAGGGTAAGGGGTGTTAGGGATAAGTGTGAGGGGTGTTAGGGTTAGGTTGAGGGGTGTTAGGGATAAGGGTGAGGGGTGTTAGGGATAAGGGTGAGGAGTGTTAGGGTGATGGTAAGGGGTGTTAGGGATAAGTGTGAGGGGTGTTAGGGTTAGGGTGAGGGGTGTTAGGGATAAGTGTGAGGGGGGTTAGGGTTAGGTGTTAGGGTGAGGGGTGTTAGGGATAAGTGTGAGGGGTGTTAGGGTTAGGGTGAGGGGTTTTAAGGATAAGTGTGAGGGGTGTTAGGGTGAGGCATGTTAGGAATAAGTGTGAGGGGTGTTAGGTCTTAGGGATAAGTGTGAGGGGTGTTAGGGTTAGGGTGAGGGGTGTTAGGGATAAGTGTGAGGGGTGTTAGGGTTAGGGTGAGGGGTGTTAGGGATAAGTGTGAGGGGTGTTAGGGAAAGGTGTTAGGGTGAGGGGTGTTAGGGATAAGTGTGAGGGGTGTTAGGTTTAGGGTGAGGGGTGTTAGGGATAAGTGTGAGGGGTGTTAGGGTTAGGTGTTAGGGTGAGGGGTGTTAGGGATAAGTGTGAGGGGTGTTAGGGTTAGGTGTGTTAGGGATAAGTGTGAGGGGTGTTAGGGTTAGGGTGAGGGGTGTTAGTGATAAGTGTGAGGGGTGTTAGGTCTTAGGGATAAGTGTGAGAATTTTAGGGTTAGGTTTTAGGTTGACGGGTGTTATGGATAAGTGTGAGGGGTGTTAGGGTTAGGGTAAGGGGTGTTAGGATAAGTGTGAGGGGTGTTAGGGTAAGGGTGAGGGGTGTTAGGGATAAGTGTAAGGGGTGTTAGGGATAAGTGTGAGGGGTGTTAGGGTTAGGGTAAGGGGTGTTAGGGATAAGTGTGAGGGGTGTTAGGGTTAGGTTGAGGGGTGTTAGGGATAAGGGTGAGGGGTGTTAGGGATAAGGGTGAGGAGTGTTAGGGTGATGGTAAGGGGTGTTAGGGATAAGTGTGAGGGGTGTTAGGGTTAGGGTGAGGGGTGTTAGGGATAAGTGTGAGGGGGGTTAGGGTTAGGTGTTAGGGTGAGGGGTGTTAGGGATAAGTGTGAGGGGTGTTAGGGTTAGGGTGAGGGGTTTTAAGGATAAGTGTGAGGGGTGTTAGGGTGAGGCATGTTAGGAATAAGTGTGAGGGGTGTTAGGTCTTAGGGATAAGTGTGAGGGGTGTTAGGGTTAGGTGTTAGGTTGATGGGTGTTATGGATAAGTGTGAGGGGTGTTAGGGTTGGGTGCTGTGGTGAGGGGAGGATGATGATAAGGGGGGGGAAGAGACACAGGGTTGTCCTTGCAGTAGAGATCAAAAGAGTCCCTCAGGACTGTATTGCACACTGTGTACAGTAGCCTAGCTATGGTTTTCCCTATTGATGCAGTATCACCTACACTCAGCCTCCTCTCAGTATGACTGCAAGTTAGTTATGATTCCAAAATGGCTGCTGTCCATGAGGTAGAAGGCTCTGGAAGGGAGTGTATGCTGCTGATTGGCTGGAATGTGTCTGCTGACTGTGACATGCAGGGTCATAGTTTGCTCAATGATAAAGTATAGGGGGCGGGTCGAATATCGCATATGTTCGCAGTTCACCGCGAACGCGAACATGCTATGTTCGCCGGGAACAGTCCGCCGGCGAACTATTCGCGACATCTCTACTCCTCAGGTGCTCCTCCCCAAGGACTTCTCAGGTTCCCCTTTCCCAAAGACTCGGGTGCCCCTCTCCATATATGTATTTAAATATTAAAGATTGTGCGAATTAGACCAGAATGGTCCTGAGTGAACCCAAGGCTATGCTGTTAAAGGTCTCCATATAAATAATAGTATTTGTGCATAAAAATTACTATCCCATTTGAGGTAGATATTCCCAGAATGCAATGGAAACTCAGTATTTTGTATTATTCTGTAATACAATAGTTTTTTTTTTATATGTAAATCAATAGTTCTTCCTATAAATAGGCACATCTATCTATGTCTCTATCTATCTATGTCTCTATCTATCTATCTATCTATCTATCTATCCATCTATCTATCTATCTATCTATCTATCTATCTATCTATCTATCTATCTATCTATCTATCTATCTATCTATCTCTCTCTATCTGTCTATATCTGTCTGTCTGTATCTGTCTGTCTGTCCGTCTGTATCGGTCTGTATCTGTCAGTCTGTCTGTATCTATCTGTCTATATCTGTCTGTCTTTATCTATCTGTCTGTCTGTATCTGTCTGTCTGTATCTATATGTCTGTCTTCCTGTATCTATCTGTCTGTATTTATCTGTATCTATCTGTCTGTATCTATCTGTCTGTCTGTCTGTATCTATCTGTCTGTATTTATCTGTATCTATCTGTCTGTCTGACTGTATCTGTGTCTGTCTGTCTGTATCTGTCTGTCTATCTCTCTCTGTCTGTCTGTCTGTGTCTGTCTGTATCTGTCTGTATCTATCTATCTGTCGGTCTCTGTCTGTCTGTATCTGTCTGTCTGTCTGTATCTGTCTTTGTCTATCTTTCTGTCTGTGTCTGTATCTATCTGTCTGTCTCTGTCTTCCTCTCTAATGGCACTATGAACATTAGGTGCATAACATGCCAGCTAGAGCAGCCGGGGGAATATAACTGGGCTTTGTGTGGACCGATGTCCTGTAACTTTAGTTAATAATTTGTAGATTTCCAGTATTCGCCACGTTTTTTATACTATAAATACTGTATCTCTGGAGATGATTACCGGACCCGACATTGATCCACGTAACGTCGGTTAGATTCCAGCTCTGGTCTAAATGCTTGTGGACTAAAGTAAAACAACACTCTGTCGCTTTCTGGTGTGGAGGCCTCATATTGCGAGGCCCGCAGTGCAATGAGCGCCTTTGGTGCTCATTGCAACCTAAGTCTTGCGTGAGTAGACAGCTCGCCTCGCTTTGCGAGGCTTGCAGGCGTCCATCGCTTCACGAAGTATGCAAGTGCGTGTCCAACATCGCAAACATCACCAACATCGCAAGATCCACAAATATATATGTGATGATCCGTATTATATAGGTTGTAGTATAGTAGGATATGTCGCAATTCAGGGTCGTCTGAGGGTCGGCGCTCTTGGGCACTATACTGGACATCCCTGGGTGGTCCGATCGCCTCTAACTTATCCTTTCCCTGCATTTGCCACCACACACTACAACTCTACTCTCACTTCCACTCTTGACACTCTGGCCCCCATAACTACACGCAGTCGCCCTCAATCTCATCCACAACCATGGCACACTACACACACACGTTACATTCAGAAGTGCTCCCGCACTGCTGAACGACTATGGAGGAAATCACGCTCTGCAGCAGATTTCCTTCACTACAAGTTTATGCTACGTTCCTACTCCTCTGCCCTCAACCTGGCCAAACAGTACTACTTCACATCACTAATATCAACTCTGTCCTCTAACCCAAAACGTCTTTTTGCCACTTTCAATACTCTCCTTCGCCCACCACCTCCCCCCATCCCTTCCTGTCTCACGGCTGAAGACTTTGCCAACCATTTTACACATAAAATTCAATCTATCCACAATGAACTCTCCTCCCACCGTGGCTCACACACTTCACTCTCTCAACTAACTCTACTAACCAACAACACCCAATCTATCCCCCCTTCCATTCCCACAGCCACTCTGGACTACTTTACCCCTGCAACAGAAGATGAAGTCTCCATCCTAATATCATCCTCTCACCTCACCACCTGTCCTTCAGATCCTATTCCATCTCAGCTCATCCCTCCCCTCTCTACTACACTTATCCCAGCTCTCACACATATCTTAAACCTTTCCCTAAACACCGGCACATTTCCATCATCTCTAAAACATGCCATAATTACACCCACTCTCAAGAAACCCTCATCCGATTCTGACATTGCATCTAACTATCGCCCTATCTCTCTACTTCCCCTGGCTTCCAAACTGCTGGAGCGGCTCGTCTATAACCGCCTCACCAGTTTCATCTCCTCTAACTCTCTTCTGGACACTTTCCAATCCGGCTTTCGGCCCCAACACTCCACTGAGACAGCCCTCATAAAAGTCACCAATGACCTGCTCACCGCCAAGTCTAAAGGCCACTTTTCTGTTTTGCTTCTCCTGGATCTCTCTGCCGCCTTTGACACCGTTGACCATTCAATTCTACTCCATATCCTCTCCTCCCTCGGCATTCGAGACACTGCTCTCTTGTGGTTCTCATCATACCTCCAAGAACGATCATTTAGCGTCTCCTTCTCCGGCACATCTTCTCCTCACCCCCTGTCTATTGGCGTACCCCAAGGATCAGTCCTAGGCCCCCTCCTCTTCTCCATCTACACATCCTCACTCGGCACCCTAATAAACTCTTTTGGGTTCCAGTACCATCTCTATGCAGATGACACCCAAATCTATCTCTCAGCACCAGATCTATCCCCCTCTCTTCTAGCACACGTCTCCGACTGCCACTCTAGTATATCCTCTTGGATGTCCACCCACCATCTGAAACTCTTAATCTTCCCACCCTCTACTACAGCTTCAATTCCTCACATCTCTCTCTCTGTCAACAACGCCATCATCACTCCCACCTCCCAAGCCCGTTGTCTCGGGGTTCTACTGGACCCTGCCCTCTCTTTCATCCCACACATACAGTCTCTAACCAAATCCTGTCTTTTCCATCTAAAAAACATATCCAAAATACGCCATTACCTTACACAAGACACTACTAAGATTCTAATACACTCTCTTATCATTTCTCGTCTTGACTATTGCAACTTGCTCCTCATCGGCCTGCCCATCACTCGCCTCTCCCCACTTCAATCCATAATAAATGCCTCCGCCAGACTCATCTTCAGTACACATCGTTCAGTGTCGGCATCACCTCTCTGTCAATCACTTCACTGGCTTCCCTTAGCCTCCAGAATAAAGTTTAAAGTCTTGACCCTAACTTATAAAGCCCTCAACACCAGTGCACCCCCATACATCTCTGCTCTCATCTCCAAATACTCCCCCACACGCCCTCTTCGTTCTGCTAACGACCTTCTTCTTTCTACCACTCTTGTCACCTCCTCTCACTCCCGCCTCCAGGACTTTTCTTGCGCTGCCCCTATTCTCTGGAACTCCTTGCCTCGCTTCACCAGACTATCCTCCTGCCTTAAATCCTTCAAAACATCAATAAAAACGCACCTCTTTAAAGAAGCCTATAACCTTCCTCACTAACACGCTCAGCGCTACTCTCTCCCTACTGTACCAGATACAAACTTTAACCTTTAGATTGTAAGTCTGCGAGTTTCAATCCTGCGCGGTGCTTTAGGGAAAGCTCTATGGACACCGGACTCCAAGCTCAAAGACAGGGCCATACACTCTTTGCAATGTATGAATCTTTAACTTGTCATTGCCTGTAACTTAACTTATGTATAGCGCTACGGAATATGTTGGCGCGTTACAAATAAACGATAATAATAATAATAATTTGCTGCTCTCAGCTGTTTCTAAGTTCATACTGAATGGAAGACGTCAGTTCTGAGACCCTCCCACGAAGACTGACCGACCCCACAGGTACACCACTAAAATAACACGCCCATAATATTATTACATAGATACAGACAGCCTTATTAAATTGCAATTCTAAAGGGCTCTAGATAAGCACATCGGATATTTATTTACAGACGTTCTTAGTTAGTGAAGACCTCGCTTTTGGGTAGAAGATCACCAACTAAAAACATCTGTAAATAAATATCCGATGTGCTTATATAGAGCCCTATTCAATTGGCCGAATTGCAATTTAATAAGGCTGAAAGTAGACTTTCAGTCCATCATCGTCTTTAGATCTTCCTTATCATACCTGGTCACTGTTTATCGATCCATCGCCAATTGTCTCATATTGTATCTGACCCCAGAAACTAACAATCGGACTCATCCCTGGATCAATAGTCCACTATTTATCCAGGATAGCCCTGAATGTCCCTTTTTATGAAGTGGTGCCCAAAATTGTCCTCCATATTGCCAATGAGGGCGTACTAGGGGTTTGTATATTTGCCTCCCTAGTGTATCATCATCATTAGGAACGCTCTACATCTCAAGGCTGGTCCTTATGAGCATTAGAAAGTACCGGCCAGACCCCAGACCCATATGGATGATGACCGCGTCCCTATACATTTCTTGTAGGGGCTCCTGTTCTCTGCCCCCCCCCCCCATCATACACAAGCAGCCAGCCTGTGATATCCTCAGACCACCACTTCCTCCTTGGAAATGGGCCAGTCCAAAACCGACAATAAACTGAGGATGACCCATCTCGGGGCTTTCCATGTGACTGTAAAAAAAGAGAAGTCAGGAGGTCAGTACCACATGTTGTGTGAATGTACGGCGCAATAGCGCCAGGAAGCTGGGCTCTAAATAGACAGTAAATAGATTACGTCCCACAAATCATTACTAACATTGCTGTCTAATTACCGGCACTCATGACTCATGCATTCTGTCACCGTGCCATTTTTGCCGCATTGTAGTCCAGACAACAATATCTTTATTATTACTTAATTACCAAAGGAGATTACCATATCCTTGGATTGTAAAGATAAACTAACCTTGAGGAGCCGCACTTAGGTGCGTAACATTGAGGATGGCACTGGGTAATGTACATTATAAGTGTGCCACGCAATGAGCGAGCTACAATGACCATTATCATACTTACACCGAGAAGCGTACATAGAGCGCCAAAACCATACGCCATGAGACATCAAAATGCTCTGCTCTTCTATGTCGTTTCATAAATTGGACTAGTTTGATCAGTGACATCAGCAGACGTGAGTCCCGCCCATGTAAGATTTTCAAATGCTGAGAACAATGGGCGGGGTTAAGTCAGATTATCAAATCTAATCTAATCTCAAACAGTTGAGTTGCCACACTACCATTAAAGGAAATGGCCCTTTTATGATTGGGTTGTTCTTTTTTAGGGAAGATCCTGATTGGTCGGTTTATTGGGGTATCAATTTATTTTGTATAGAGGTGGGGGATGCACAGATTGTGTAATAGTTCTTGAATTCTGGAGTTGAAGAACTAGACTTGATACCAGGCATTTTTTAATTGGAGAAGTAAATAAGACCACCCGGCAATGAAAACATCTGTGTTTGAAAGAGAGTAATTAGGCAAAAAAAAGTCAAACAGCTCAATTTGAATGAGATATTTTTTAATCTGCAGGTACCTGGAGGGATCCATGATGCATTGGTGGATATTGTATGTTAGAACAATTATATGTAACTAAAAACTTGCCCGGCGCTCATTGCGAGTCTCTCCCTCTTTCTACTTCCTCCCTTGTGTTTCATTTCCCCCCTCCTCTCCCTAGCCCTCTACTTTACTGTCCTTGCGATGAGCACCTTTGGCGCTCATCACGGGCCTCGCACTGAGTGCCTTCGGCACTCATTGCGAGTCTCTCCCTCTGTGTATTTCCTCCCTTGTGTCTCATTTCCCCCCTCCTCTCCCTCCCTTATGTCTCCTCCCACCCATGTTTTTACCCCTTCTCTCCCCTGTGTCTTTCCCCACCCCTCCCTCCCCTGTGTCTCTTGCCACCCCTCTCCCTCCCCTGTGTCTCTTGCCCCCCCTCTCCCTCCCCTGTGTCTCTTGCCCCCTCTCCCTCCCCTGTGTCTCTTGCCCCCATGTCTCTTCCCCCTCCCTCGTGTCTGTTCCCCCCCATTTCCCTCCCCTGTGTCTCTTCCCCCTCCCCTGTGTCTCTTTCCCCCCTCTCCCTCCCCTGTGTCGCTTTACCCCCCTGTGTCTCTTTCCCCATGTCTCTTCCGCCCTCCCTAATTTCTGTTCCCCCCATTTCCCTCCCCTATGTCTCTTCCCCCTCCTCTGTGTCTCTCCCCCTCCTCTCCCACCACTATGTGTCTCCCCCCTCCCCTTTGTCTCTTGCCCCCTCCTCTTCCTCCCCTGTGTGTCTCCCCCTCCTCCTCTGTGTCTCTTCCCCCCTCTCACTCCTCTGTATCTGTCCCCCCCTCCTCTCACTCCCCTCTGTCTCTCCCCCCTCCCCCGTGTCTCTCCCTCCTCTCACCCCCCTGTGTGTATCCCCCCTCCTCTCATTCCCCTATGTGTCTACCCCCCTCCTTTCCTACCCCTGTGTCTCTTCCCCCCTCCTCTGTGTCTGTTCCCCGCTCCTCTCCCTCGTGTCTCTCCACCCCTCTTCTTACTCCTTTGTGTCTTCCCCCTCCTCTCACTCCTTTGTGTCTCTACCCCCACCTCTCACTCCCCTGTGTCTCTTACCCCCTCTCACTCCTCTGTATCTGTCCCCCCCTCCTCTCACTCCCCTCTGTCTCTCCCCCTCCTCTGTGTTTCTCCCCCTGTGTCTCTCCCTCCTCCTCTTACTCCCCTGTGTCTCCCCCCTTTTGTGTGTCTCTCCCCCCTCTTATTCCCCTGTGTCTCCCCCCTCTGTGTCTCTCCCCCCTCTCATTCCCTGTGTCTCTCCCCCTCTCATTCCCCTGTGTCTCTCCCCATTCCTCTCACTCCCCTGTGTCTCTTCCCCCCTCCTCTCATTCCCCTGTGTTTCTTCCCCCTCCTCTCACTTCCCTGTGTCTCTCCCCCTCTCATTCCCCTGTGTCTCCCCCCTCCTCTGTGTCTCTCCCCTTCCCCTGTGTGTCTACCCCCATCCTCTCCCACCCCTGTGTGTCTCCCCCTCCCCTGTGTCTCTCCCCATTCCTCTCACTCCTCTGTGTCTCTTCTCCCCTCCTCACATTCCTGTGTTTCTTCCCCCTCCTCTCACTCCCCTGTGTCTCTCCCCCTCTCATTCCCCTGTGTCTCTCCCCCTCCCCTGTGTGTCTACCCCCATCCTCTCCCACCCCTGTGTGTCTCCCCCTCCCCTGTGTCTCTCCCCATTCCTCTCACTCCCCTGTGTCTCTTCCCCCCTCCTCACATTCCCGTGTTTCTTCCCCCTCCTCTCACTCCCCTGTGTCTCTCCCCCTCTCATTCCCCTGTGTCTCCCCCTCCTCTGTGTCTCTCCCCCTCCCGTGTGTCTACCCCATCCTCTCCCACCCCTGTGTGTCTCCCCCTCCCCTGTGTCTCTTCCCCCCTCGTCTCCCTTCCCTGTGTCTCTCCCACTCTCACTCCTTTGTGTCTCTGCCCCCTCCTCTCACTCCCCTGTCTCTCCCCCTACTCTGCATCTCTCCCCCTCTCATTCCCCTGTCTCCCCCTCCTCTGTGTCTCTTCCCCCCTCCTCACATTCCCGTGTTTCTTCCCCCTCCTCTCACTCCCCTGTGTCTCTCCCCCTCTCATTCCCCTGTGTCTCCCCCCTCCTCTGTGTCTCTCCCCCTCCCGTGTGTCTACCCCATCCTCTCACACCCCTGTGTGTCTCCCCCTCCCCTGTGTCTCTTCCTCCCTCGTCTCCCTTCCCTGTGTCTCTCCCACTCTCACTCCTTTGTGTCTCTGCCCCCTCCTCTCACTCCCCTGTCTCTCCCCCTACTCTGCATCTCTCCCCCTCTCATTCCCCTGTCTCCCCCTCCTCTGTTTCTCTTCCCCTCCCTTGTGTGTCTACCCCATCCTCTCCCACCCCTGTGTGTCTTCCCCCTCCCCTGTGTCTCTTCCCCCCTCGTCTCCCTTCCCTGTGTCTCTCCCACTCTCACTCCTTTGTGTCTCTGCCCCCTCCTCTGACTCCCCTGTGTCTCTCCCCCTCCCTGTGTCTCCCGCTCCTCTTACTCCTTTGTGTCTCTCCTCCCCTCCTCCATTCACTCCTGTGTGTCTCTCCCCCCTCCTCTGTGTCTCTCCCCATCTCATTCCCCTGTGTCTCTCCCCCCTCCTCTGTGTCTCTTCCCCCCCTCTCCCTGCCCTGTGTTTGTCGCCACTCCACTCCCTCCCCTGTGTCTCTCCGCCTCCTCTCACTCCCCTGTGTCTCCCGCTTCTCTTACTCCTCTGTGTCTCTCCCCCCATCTCATTCCCCTGTGTTTCTCCCCCCTCCTCTGTGTCTCTCCCCATATCATTCCCCTGTGTCTCTCCCCCCTCCTCTGTGTCTCTTCCCCCCCTCTCCCTGCCCTGTGTTTGTCGCCACTCCACTCCCTCCCCTGTGTCTCTCCCCCTCCTCTCACTCCCCTGTGTCTCCCGCTTCTCTTACTCCTCTGTGTCTCTCCCCCATCTCATTCCCCTGTGTTTCTCCCCCCTCCTCTGTGTCTCTCCCCATATCATTCCCCTGTGTTTCTCCCCCCTCCTCTGTGTCTCTCCCCATCTCATTCCCCTCTGTTTCTCCCCCCTCCTCTGTGTCTCTCCCCATATCATTCCCCTGTGTCTCTCCCCTCTCCTCTGTGTCTCTCCCCATCTCATTCCCCTGTGTCTCTCCCCCCTCCTCTGTGTCTCTTCCCCCCCTCTCCCTGCCCTGTGTTTGTCTCCACTCCACTCCCTGCCCTGTGTCTCTCCTCTGTTCCCCCTCCTTCCCTGTGTCCCTCCTCTTCGGTGCGCAATGCGCCTGCGCGGGCTCCCGCTGTGCAATGCATTTGCGCCGCCCATTTGCGCAATGCGCATGTGTAGCTTACGGCGCGCTATGCGCATGCGTGGGCTGTTTGAGCAATGCGTATGTGCGACTTACCCCACGCTATGCGCATGCGCGGCCCGTTACGCGATGCGCAGTTGTCAAATTGCGATTTGTCGCAAACGTCAACTATTATATGTGATGATTATTCTGTGGTTTGTTTGGTCTTCTCGGGAGGGTCATATACAAAGGAAAACTTAGAAAGTATGAAGTAGCCACAAGAAGAAAGAAAGGGCCTAGACCCCACAGAGTAATTACACTGATTAGAGATCCCAGCAGGTCCAGTCTAGAGTCACATGACCTTACACTGAAAACAATTCATCCAGTTAGCAATGACTGGTAATATTTCCTCATTAGCAAGAGATACCATTCTCTCCTTAGTGGGTGGATAAGAAGGGATGAAAGACAAAAGGGCTGTTCTTCTAAAGAAGAATATGTGAGTTATAGTTTTGTTTTGTTAATGTTTGCTCTTGCTTGATCCACCTCTTGACCTGAACTGTTAAATGATGCAATGGCAGGAAGTTTTGGGAAATTTTGTTGCTGCTAAATTGTTTTTATCATTTGAATGAACTGCTGATTAAGTATATATGTGAGATACCAGAAGGATGACGCATCGCCACGGGGTGTGTGAAAGGGTAAATACCAGAGGTATCTATCTATCTATCTATCTATCT
>CM050175.1:786559-801559 GCA_027410445.1 Discoglossus pictus | reverse complement strand
GACTTCTAAACGCTAATTGACTCACATTTAACCTCCATGTTTTACCGAGGTCATTTACTATTGTCTGTTTCTAAATCGGTAGTTACGGGCTTGCTTAATTGACCATGCTCATGCTCTGAAATGCTACTCACGGGTGCATGGTTTACGGTTTAGGCTTTCGACCAGGTAGTTGAGGGCTTGATTAATTGAATCACTCTGTAACTGTTGCAAATTTCAAGCCCGCAGACTTACAGCGGGTATAAAGTTGCTGTTTCCTGATATTTCGGGGCTGGATCCCTCTATTGGATGAGACCGGACCAATACTGCAGGATATCTCTCCATGTGAAGGGCACAAGTGGCTGAAATTGGCTGCACCGAGTGGGTTATCAAGTCCATAGAAGGTTAGTCCGTTATCTGATTGAGAACCTCTGACATTACTTGTTGTTTCTTCATCAGATCCATCTATATTAAAATCAAAAAGTCAATGAACCTTCTAAAGACCAATATTTGGGGTGGGAGATGTGCCCATGTGTCATCTACATGTACAAGGGGAATTAAGATAAAGGATTCTTGCTGGCACCCCGGTCCAATCTGGGAATTCCAACCAGTTGATATCAGCATCCTGGGCCTGTTGCCTTAGTTAATTAGTGGACAATGGGAGATATTCAAGGGGGAGGGAGGTTTAAGTTGGGTATGTGGACATGTTGTTTGTTTCCTGTTTATTGTCTGACTGTCTTTTTGTTTGGTCCCCTATAAAACTGCTCACCCATTCCCAATAAAGTCACTCCTGGTCAACAATTACAAGTGTGAGAGCGGGACTTGGTTAGCTTAGAGAAACGAATTTAAAGGACATTTACGTTGTTTTGTAAAGAGAATCTCTGTCCTCTGCCTGCGATCACTAAGGATAGTCATCTTACCAGATACAAGGTCCTAACAGGGGAGAGCTCCAGAGCATGCTGGTCCTGCTCCTCCAGTATTCTGACTTTGTACTCTGCCTGTGGTCAATGAGGACAGTCATACCCACCTGAGGACCTGGTTCCAGAGTGTGCTGGTCCCATACCCAGGCTTTGTACTCTGCCTGTATTCACTGAGGATAGTCATACCCACCAGATACTGTCATGACTGACTTATTGGGGGCCAGGATGAGAGACCTCTGAACCCCACCAGCAAGGCCCTGTATGGCCAAAGATTGAACTGTCACTGCCCTGAACTCAAGGACTATTTTGTTCTATCATGGACAATTTTGTTATGACCATAATAACGTGTAGTGAAGTGTGAGCCACAATAATTAATGTTGTGGTTGCTATATTGTGTTATGTTATCCGTAACTAGCAGATACATTTTCCCCCCATGTTTGTTAGTGTGACAACTAAGGGTTAACGCTGCAGGAATTTGAATGTGTATTTAACCGCAGGTGTTATGTTACACCCTAGCACATCCTGTGTGATAAAAGATAGTCATAACATTTGAATTTAGTTTATTGCCCTCTAAAATCAGATCTGAAAACTACAAGGGGGCTGGTGACCTTGGTAACAAAGTGAGGAGGTGACACTAAGGAGGGGACTGACGAGGCGGGCATGTGGGGGAAGTCTTGTGGTTGTGATATCTATGTAAGAAAGAATAAACGTCAGTCTGAGTATGACATTCTAAGCAAAGGGATGAAAGGGAGCTTAATATTTTAAATTAGTCTGTAACCTTAGGGCTGAGCTTGTGATGTCCTGAGTTCTCCTAGGAGGCGTCTGCTAGGCGCTTGCATCATGGCGCTTGCAGTCTTAGAGTTGTTATGAAGTTGTTATTTCCTGAGGCTAACAGATCCCCTGGAATTGGCCCAGGTGTACTTGTGTAGTTTGGGAAGGGCAATTCAAAAAGTTAGACTGAAAATTTGAGATTTTGGTAATTAGTACATTTATTTTCCTTGGCCATTTCACAAATTTATTTTACTTTCTGTGATAGGGATTCAGTTGGATCATATCTCAAGAACTTATATATTATATATTATTATTTTTATTATCTTTATTTTTATGTGCCAACATATTCCGTAGCACTGTATAAAGAATGGAGGGCCCTGTTGTTGAGCTTAGAATCAAATGTACATAGAGCTTGTTTCCAAGGCACTGACACAAGATTGAAAACTCACAAACTTACAATCTAAGGGTTTAGGTGTGATACAAGAGGGTGACGAATGCAAGATGGCGGTGTGAAAGCAATTTGCTTAGTCAAGTGGAGGTGCGTGTTGCACTGTAGATTGTGGGTGTAAGTGTTAAGCTGTGGAGTGTGCAGTTGTACATATTTAGGCTGAAGGTGATAAGATGTGTTTTTAGTAGTTTTTTTAAGGTTTTGAGGCAGGAAGATAGTCTAATGGAGCGAGGCAAGGAGTTCCAGATTGTAGGGGCAGCACAAGAAAAGTCTTGAAGGCGGGAGTGAGAGGAGGTGATAAGAGAGCAGGAAAGAAGAAGGTCGTTAGCAGAGCGAAGGGGGCGGTTGGGAGAGTATTTTGAAACAAGAGCAGAGATATAAGGGGGTGCGCTGTTGTTGAGGGCTTTATATGTTAGGGTCATGATTTTAAATGTGATTCTTGAGGCTATGGGAAGCCAGTGGAGTGACAGAGGGGCTGCAGACACTGATCGTTTGGTATTGAAGATGAGTCTAGCGGAGGCGTTCATTATGGATTGGAGGGGAGACAGATGAGAGATGGGGAAGCCAGCAAGGAGGGAATTGCAGTAGTCGAGTCGAGATATGATGAGAAAGTGTATTAGAATTTTAACTGTGTCTTGTGCAAGATAATGACTAATTTTGGAGATGTTTTTTAGGTGAAACTGACAAGATTTTGTTATGGATTGTATGTGAGGAATAAAAGAGAAGGCAGGGTCCAGTAGAACCCCAAGACAATGGGCCTGGGAGGTGGGAGTGATGATGGTGTTGTCAACAGTGAGAGATATTTGAGGAGTGGAAGCTGTAGTAGAGGGTGGAAAGATTAGGAGTTCAGTCTTAGACATGTTGAGTTTGAGTTGACGGGCGGACATCCAGGAGGATATGCTAGACAGGCAGGTGGAAACTTGAGCTAAAAGAGAGGGGGATAGATCTGGTGCAAAGAGGTAGATTTGAGTGTCATCTGTTACTGAAATCCAAAGGATCTTATAGGGGGACTGTGACGAAGTTCCCTTCGCCACTTTGTCTTGGAGAGGACTGTTTGCCAGCCTCCTGCCCTGCGACTATGGCCCTGGGACATATTGCCCTTTAAACACAGTATTCGGCCATACCAGAGTGTATGTCACTCATTCTGGCCCTTTACATACAGGGGGGGAAGGGGTCATTCGGTACTTGCCCTGTGGGAGCGGTGATACCCCAGATAACTGTGCCATGGAGCCCATTCATATAATGAAAGACTATGGGAAAGACTTTAGCTACATGGCAATTGAACTGTGTGAAGAGGATCTGAGCGCTATTCGGTAGTTTTATGCGCTCAGATCCCAGCTATCTGGGGATATGTGAAATGTCTGTGTGTTATGTGTAAAAGGTGACTTTATGTATTTTAAAGTGGTTTATGTCTTTTTGCAACCATGTGCTCAAAGGAGTCTGCCTCTATCCCTGGATAATTGGATTACTTTCCCCATTGTCTCCAGTACAGAGGCCTCTGTAAAACCTGTTTGAGTCAGATTGCCATGCTGCCAGTAAGATACTTTTACTAACGTTTGAACCCCTGGTCTGATTCATGCCATTTTTAATATGTTGTTCCACAATTTATGTTGTTCATAAAAATGTAAGTTTTATTTATGTACTATGTAAAATCATAAAGTTATAAAAATGTACAAAAATGTGTAAGTTTAAGGTGGGAGATAATTGAGTAGATACAGTAATAAACTCAATTATCTCCCAAGTAGAGGGGAGGGAAACTGTGGGCGTTACTACTGTGTTATTGATTGTTTTATACCTCCCCCTGGGTGTGTTGTGTTTGTACCTGACTGTAATAAAAACCAGGCTGGGTGTGCCAGCAAGAGAGTGCTCCTTGACCCTTCAAAACGTAGCCTCGTCTCGTTCTTGGAGGGGATCGCTATCATACTGGGGATTGCTATGCTTTTGCATACTCCCTGGAGCTTTAAACTACTGAACTTTCGTTCCTGATGTACTCTCCTTGGAGGAGAGGTCTTCCCCACACGGTCCTGGATGCTGGAGATTCATACAGGGTGGAAGGAAGACGGCGCGGCTCCAGTTAAGCTACGGCGGTTGTGGAGTCTGTGCTTGTAGTCCTCGGCGCAAGCTAGGAAGCGTCCATCAATGGAGGTACCCAGTCGGGGTGCCAGGTGATCCGTTACAGGGACCAAGGAAGGGTGTTTAGATGGAGAAGAGGAGGGGGCCTAGGACTGAACCTTGGGGTACGCCAACAAACAGAGGGAGAGGTGAAGAAGAGGTACCATAGAAGGAGACACTAAATGTACGATCTTCTAGGTAGGATGTGAACCATGAAAGAGCTGTGTCCTGGATGCCAAAAGAGCGGAGAGTTTGGATTAGAAGAGGGTGGTCAACTGTATCAACGGCAGCAGAGAGATCCAGGAGAATTAGAATCAAGAAGTGACCCTTTGAATTGGTGGTTAGCAAGTCATTGGTGACTTTTGTGAGGGCTTTTGCTGTGGAGTGTTGGGCCCGGAAGCCAGATTGGAAGGGGTCAAGAAGGGAATTGGAGGAAATAAATTGAGTGAGGCTCAAGCAGTTTAGAAGCCAGGGGAAGTAGTGAGATAGGGTGACGGTTAAAGGCAGAAGCTGGGTCAGATGAGGGCTTCTTAAGAATGGGTGTAATTATGGCATGGGAACTTGCCAGTGTTTAGGGAGAGGTTGAATAGATGTGTGAGAGCTGGGATAAGTGTGGTAGATAGGAGAGGGATTAGCTGTGATGGAATAGGATCATGTGGACATGTTTTAAGGTGGAGGTTGATAGTAGAGTAGATACTTCATCCTCAGGAGGAGGCATTGGGGAAGGGGAAGGGCTGGGTGTCATCAAGCTGGGAGGAGAGCTCATTTCGGATGGTTTAAATCTTATTTTTGAAATGGCTGGCAAAGTCATCAGCTGTGAAACAGGAAGGGGCAGGAGGTGAGGGTGGGCAAAGGGGGGTGTTGAATGTAGCAAATAAATGTTTAGGGTTGGAGGACAGGTTTGATATTAGTGAAGAGAAGTAGTTTTGTTTGGCAAGATTGAGGGCAGAGAAGTAGGAGCGCAAGGTAAACTTGTAGTGGACAAAGTCTGCTGAAGTGCGAGATTTCCTCCATAGTCGTTCTGCAGTGCGTGAGCATCTCTGTAGATCGCGTGTTTGTGTAGTGTGACATGGTTGTGGATGAGAGTGAGGGCATTTGCTAGTGGTTATGAGGGTAGGAGTGTCCAGGGTGGAGGTTACAGTCATGTTGTACTGTGAAGTGGCGATGTCAGGGCAGGGTTAGGGTGATGAGGGGGCTGAGAAGGGGTTTTAGCACATTGGAAAATTGTTGTGGGTTAAGCGCTTGCAGGTTTCTGGGGGTTCTGGTGGTAGGCATTGAAGAAGGGTGATGAGCAGAAGTTGAGGTGAAGTTGCAAGTTAGCAGGTGGTAGTCAGATAGAGGAAGTGGGGAGATGACAAGGTTGGAGATAGTGCAGAGATTGGTGATACTAAGGTCAATGGAGTGTCCATCACGGTGAGTTGCAGAATCTGTCCATTGTGAGAGGCCAAGGGAAGAGGTAAGTGCAAGTAATTCTGTGGTTGTTGGGGAGGGGTGGTGTCAAGAATGAGTGAAGGTATATTGGAGGAGAGAAAGTGAAGGAGCCAGGTGGCAAAGTGATCCAGAAATTGAGAGGGTGATCCAGGCGGGCGATAGATCACAGCTACTCGCAGAGGGATGGGAGAGAAGATGCAGATAGTGTGAACTTCAAAAGATAAACATTGGAGGGAGGGAACAGGGTGTATGCAGTGAAAAGTGCATTGAGAGGCTAGTATATATATATATGGATGTATATATAGGCTTGGCTTGGCGAACAAAGATTTAAGAGACGCGTCCACATCTATGGGCTCTTAGATGGCTGAGGAGGCCAATGCGGGACAGGCAGACTCGACCACAGTGGTTGCACGGGAAAATTTGTTCTTCGTTTGGTGCTGTAGTGACACCATTTTTTTTATGTTTCCTCTTTTCCTCAATACTAGCCCTGTATGTGGTCTCAAAAGAGAAGACAACCTGGTGAATGGTACTTCACCATGCCATTCAGTCTGAAGCTAAGGTGGACCATCGATGATGGTCAATATGACAGGCATCAAGGAACTGTTTCAGTGAGTCCTTGTACCTCTTCTTTGGCCCTCCTCTGTCACGATTGCCAGTGGCGAGCTCACCATATAGCACAATCTTTGGAAGTCAATCATCCTCCATCCTAGAGATGTGTCCGGCCCAGCGTAACTGCTTCTGCAACAGTATGGCCTCAATGCTGGTAATTCCTGCCTGTTCTAGGACTTCAGTGTTGGGAATGTGGTCATTCCAGTGAATGTTGAGGATGGTGCGAAGGCAGCATTGATGAAAGCACTCAAGAAGTCATAGGTGGTGGCAGTAGGTAACCCAAGACTCGGAACCGTGCAGAAGGGTGGTCAGCACAACAGCTCCGTACACGTTGACCTTTGTGCACTTGTTTAGATGCTTGTTTTACCAAACGCTTTTTATATAACTTGCCAAATGCACCATTTGCCTTTGCCAGTCTGTTGGCAATTTCCTTGTCAACCTTTGCGTCCGAGGAGATGATGCAACCCAGGTAGGTGAACTGTTGGACTGTTTTCAACTTAGACTCGCCAATAGTGATGCGAGAAGGACAGTAATTTTCCTAAGTTGCGAGCTGGTGGAGAACTTCAGTCTTCTACACACTGACTTCTAGACCGAAGAGCTTGGCAGCCTCGGGGGAACAAGATGTCCTTTGCTGCAAAGCTGTTGGTGTATGGGAAACGAGGGCAGCATCGTCAGCAAAGAGTAGCTCTCAAACGAGTCATCCAATATCTTGGTGTGGGCCTTTAGTCACCTCAGGTTGAACAGACTGCCGTCTGTGCGGATTGGATGAAGAGTCCATCCTCAACATCAATGTCTACTGTGGCCCTTTGCAGAATCATACAGAAGAATAGCGTGAATAGAGTGGGTGCAAGAACACAGCCCTTTTTGGGAAGGGATCAGATACTGTAGGTCATTGTTGTGCCTAACTTGGCCACGCTGGTCTTCGTGTAGCTAGATGATCATGTTGGGGAACTTGGGAGGACATCCTATACGTTCCAGGATTTGCCACAAACCCTTCCTGCTCACAGTGTTGAACGCTTTGGTAAGGTCGACAAACGTCACATAAAGTCCATTCTCTGCATTTCTCTTGGAGCTGCCTGAGAACAAAGACCATGTCCGTGGTGCTCCTGTTGGCTCTAAAGCCACACTGACTCTCGGGAGGAGTTCTTCTGCGATAGTGGGCACCAGTCTGTTGAGGAGTACTCTTGCGAGGATTTTCCCTGTGACGGAGAGCAGAGTTTTCCCCGGTAGTTGAAGCAGTCTCCCTTCTTCTTGTACAGGGTGATGATGGTTGCGTCACGAAGGTCCTGTGGCAGTTTGCCTTGGCGCCCGCAGCAAACAAAGAGCTCAGTTTAGCCTGAAGTGCTGGGCCCCCATGTTTCCAGATCTCAGTTGGGATCCTATCAACTCCTGCAGCCTTACCATTTTTTGCTGCTCAATGGCTTTTACAGTTTTTTTAGAGTAGGGATTTCATCCAGTTCTGTTTTCATGGTTTGTTGTGGAAGGCGACGGAGCGCTGAGACTGAAAGTATGTGTTTGGCACAGAAGAGAGTCTAATAGTGGTCAGACCATTGGTTCAGAATCAACGCCTTGTCTGTAAGGAGTGCCTGACCGGCTGCACTGGGCAATGGGCTTTGAACCAGGTGTGAAGGGCCATACATGGCTTTCGTGGCTTCATAAAACCCTCTGTCACTGACCTCTCTGTCCTGGGTAAAATAATTGTATTTCAAATATTTTCTGTAGTGTAGGGGCCCGCCCTCAGCCTCACCCCAGGCCTTATCCCTGTAGCCCTAGGCCCCCTTAGACCTCCCCCCCCATCCTGAGGACGTCCTGCCCATTTCCTGCATTCCACAATGTAAACAGGACCCCTGGGGGAGGAGCCAGGCTCTGAGGGAGGCTCAGCTGCAGGTGTGGGGGGAGGAGCATCCAAGAAACAGGTAAGTGATAGAAAGGAGTGAGGGGAGAAAGGGGGAGAGAGAAGGTGAGAGAAGAAGGAAAAAGGAGGAGGGGAGAGAGAAGGAGGGGGAGAAATAGAGAGGGGGAAAGAGAAGGAGAGGGAGAAGGAGAGGTGAGGGGAGAGGGAGAGAGAAGGAGGGGAGAATTAGAGAGAGGAGAGAGAAGAAGGGGAGAAGGAGAGAGAAGGAGAGGGGAGAAGGAGAGAAAACGAGATGGGGAAAATGCGAGAGAAGTAAAGGGTAGGGAGAGAAGGAGAGATAAGGAGAGGGAGGGTGAAAAGAGAGAGAATGAGAGAGGAGGGGGAGAAGGAGAGAGAACGAGAGGGGAGAATGACAGAAAAGGAAAGGGAGAGAGAGAATGAGAAGGGAGGGGAGAAGGGAAGGGAAGGGGGAGAATGAGAGACAAGGAGGGGGATAAAGAGAAGGAGAGGGGAGGGGGAAAATGAGAGAGGAGAGGGGGAGAAGCGAGGGGGAGAATAAGAGAGGAGGAGAGGGAGAGAGAAGGAAAGAAAGGAAGAGAGAGAGAAGGAGAAGGGAAAAGGAGAGAAAGGGGGAAGAGAAGCAAAGAGGGGGAGAGAAGGAGAGAAAGAGGGAGAGAAGGAAAGGAGTAAGAAGGAGGGTGGGGGAGTAAGGGAGAGAGGGGGAGATAAGGACAGGGGGATGGAGGAGAAGAGAGAGATAGGGAAGGGGGATAGAAGGAAAGGAGTAAGAAGGAGGGAGGGGGGAGTAAGGGAGAGAGGAGGAGGGAGGAGGGAGGAGGAGAGAGAGATAGGGAAGGGGGATAGAAGGAAAGGAGTAAGAAGGAGGGAGGGGGGAGTAAGGGAGAGAGGGGGAGGGAGGAGGAGAGAGAGATAGGGAAGGGGGATAGAAGGAAAGAGAGGGAGAGGGAGGAGAGTGGAGGGAGAGAGAGGTAGAGGAGAGGTGAGAGAGGGGGGGGGAGATAGAGAGATGGGAGCTGTGGGGGGTACACACAAGACAATATGTATATATAATGTTATTGTTGGCACCAGAGTGGGGCACGGAGGGTCCAATCTAAAAAAATCACTTGTACCACCGCCATCTGAGGGGGGCCCAAATTAATCTTTGTGCACCGGGGCCCTCCATTCAGTAGCCCTGCTAGTGTATCACATATTATAATTGTCAAACTGTGATTTCTCGTTATGCTTGCGAGCCTCGCAAAGCGAGGCGAGCAGTTGAAGCATTGAACCTTCTGAGCTAGCAGGACTTAGGCAATGAGCGGCGATGGCGCTCATTGCCCTTCGAGGCGAGCAGTTGAGGCATTGAAGCACGCGTGACTTAGGCTGAATTGAGCACTTAAGAAGCCGCGCAGCACTTAGGCTGCAAATGGCGGACAAAAAACGTAAAATAGTCTGAAACTGTATGAAATCGAGGCTGCGCAAAGCCAGGGACGCGGGACTCGGAAAATACACGACGGCAAAGACATTAACACTTACACCAACAACGCCAGGCACGCGGGATTTGGCATTTAAAACAAACGCCAGTTGGCGCGCGCCACGCAAACATTCAGCGGACACACAGAGGAGAAACACACAGGGAAGGGACAGGGGGCGATGCTGGAAAGAGACACATGGCGTTCCCAAGCACAAAACTTGCAATGAGCGGCCCGTGCAGTAGGCGGGGGGAAAGGTAGGGGCTCACGATGAGCGCCGAAGGTACTCAGAGAAGCAAAAGCCTGGCATTGTGGGCAAACAGCATCACCTGCCTTACAATTTTATTGCTGTCATTTTTGACGGGCAATTTCCTAGTATATATAATATTCATATGATTTGTAAGTAATTTTGTGAATATTTTTTCTTATTACTGTTTTAAGATGTTTTGATACTTTCCAGTTGCTTATATACCACGTCGAAAGGCAAGTAAAAAAACATGCATTCAGCAGAAGTTTTGTCTTCTAAGGACGTATCTCCAGCCATCTTACCATGGGCACTTCTTAAAGGGACACGCAACATGTTTTAAACATCATAAAAGCTGTACTTTTGCATGAAAAATATTAAATAAAACCTTTTTGACCTGTTTTATTCTGTATAGTCTCGTAGAGGGCAAGCCGCAAGAGCAGTGGGACTTCGGAATAAGTTTTTGTGCTCTGAAACCTTTATTTGAAAAAAGAAAACACAATGTGTCCTATTATTAAATACCATCTTTCTGATGCAACAAAGTAAAAATATCTGTCATTGTCCCTTTAAAGCATTTCTCTGACCTTTAACCTGGATGTACATCACTTACTGTGACCTTTGTATGTATACTGAGCCCTCTAGTGGTAGAACTGAGGTATTACTGTTTAATAATGAGGCGCGCTGAGATATTTCTTTCTCCCAGGACAGCCCGTGACATGTCAGAGCCCACTAGCCATAAAACAGCCAGGATCCCGCAAACACGTAAGCACGCTGCTACTCTCAGGTATCCAGGTGTTGTACAATAATGACATCAAACAGATTGAAACAGTACAGTCTGTAGGTAGTCTGGATCTATCTCTCTTTGCCTGCGCATTTCTTCTGCATCACTGACAGCTGCAGTTACAGGTGCCATCCGCCAGAGGGTGCTGCGAGTTTTTGGGCACCATCAAGTTCCAGGGAAGGCAAAGAAGTATTCTCCCCTCCGACGTGGCGCAACTCGACATCGCTGAATCAACAGCGAGGCCATCGCTATATTTGGCACGGGCACTCGGCCCCCCAGGGCCTTGGGCGCACCTCTCATAGCTCAAGGCCTCTTTTCTTGGTGCGCCTTATATGCAGCGCCATCTGTCGGCCGGAGGCGAAATTGCAGCTGTCAGATTTTGCGATGGTGAAGAGGTAAAGGACCGGTAGTCTAACTCCTATGTATCCATCCCGTGCTCAAAGTCTGTGTTATAACAACTGGAGTATGGCTAAAATGGTATTGGATTAAAGAGTGGGCTCATCTACATTCTCCACTCATGTTCTCAGAGCAAACAATGTATTTCTTGAGATTCTGATCAGGAAATAAGTTACTTATTTCTAGACACATAAATGTACTATTATCCTTGCTGTACTCAATATGGTGGAGCAGAGCCAGCTTTACATCTCCGGCGCCCCTAGGCACAGCAGCTTCCTCTCTCTTGTATCTCTCTAGTTCCAGATGTTCGCCCCCTGGCAGTGAGTGTGTGAACTGCAGTGTTTCCTTTTTTATACTAAGGAACTTTGTGAAGTGTGAAGGGAAGCGCCCTTAGGCACCTGCCTAGTTGGCCTAATTAGAAATCCAGCCATGTGAGGCTTCTCTGACTATTTTGTACATCATGAGTTATATGGATATAAATTGACGGTCACATATATAACTTAGACATCAAGTCTTTGTGTTGAGGTGGGTTACACACATAGATGCGCATAACTAAGCTGAACACAACACAACTCAGGGGTCCTTGATGCCCTTTTTATGGCGCCGCATACATCAGGAATCAGTATCTTGTGAAATTATTTTGGATAAAAAAACAACAAACAGAAATGTATTTATGAGCAAATAATTCACACTTAGTACAAATTCATAAGAGCATTTTCCAGTTTGTGGGTCTCTGGGAGGACATTTTGTGTGATCGGGAATACATGAGGATTACCACAAGATGGTCCTATTATTATTATTTTTATTTATATCGCGTCAACATATTCCGTAGCGCTGTACAGGGGTTGAGTACATAGCAGAAAACAAATTAAACACCTTGTAAAGAATGGAGGGCCCTGTTTTTGAGCTTATAATCAAATGTACATAGAGCTTGTTTCCAAGGCCTGACACAAGATTGAAAACTTGAGATCTATGTAGAGCCCTATGTTACATGTGACCTTCTAGAGTCACATTATGAGGTCCCGGCCCACTTTAGAGTACGGGAAGAGGCTGTGAGTTTAGCATTATGGGCTCAGCTATACAATCCAACTATAAAAAGGAGGACACAGAACTGGAGTGGGGAGGACATGCTACTTGAGTTGGTGGGTCACAGTGCTGGGTTAGTGGGACACAGTACTGGAGGAGGTGGGACATAGGACTGGGTTAGTGGGACATAGCACTGAAGTCCGTAGGATACGCTACTGGAGACAGTGGGTACAATACTTGGTGTAACAGAACCTTACCTTTGCCTGGGAACATTTATTACTACACTGGCCCTTTAACTGGAATGTCTTGATGATATGCAACTGTCATGCTGAGTTCAGTTATTAAAGTTTTTCTCTGATGGTTGATACCAACTTCACTTTTACACAGCACCTTGCTTAAGAAAAGGACGTCTCCAACGGCTGATACCCTCTCACTACCGGGGTAGCCGTTACATTTGGTTGGCAGCGGTGGGATGGTCCTTTTATCCAGAGAGCAAGTGCTGAATGGAGTCTCAGTACGCCAAGCTGAAAAGACCCACACTAAAAGATTTATTGGAGAGTCGTGGTAGGAGTGCCAGTAACAGGCCACGGAGGGAGCTGATAGCTGACCTGCTGGAGCTGGACGAAATGGATAGATCTATGGAAGTAACGGAGCCCCTTACATCTGTCAGCGAGGACGATGTAATTACTGGTATTGTACAGCGGAGATTATCCTTGTATCCAGAAACGTCCGTGGAACTAATAAACCAGCTGCTCCGGGAAACAAGGGAGGAGATAGAAACTAAGAGGAGACAAGAAACGGAACTGGTAAGAGCTAGACAGCCCATTACACAGGCAGTTCCTACACCCCCACCCCCCCCCCCCCCACCCACTGCTACAGTAAAGAAAATAACGTTCACTGCATTTAAAGCTTTTGTAGAAAGTGAGGAGGAAATAGATGGATATTTGGCTGACTTTGAGAGGCAGTGCTCACTACACCAGGTACCACCAGACCAATGGGCCACTATTTTGTCTGGGAAATTGTCAGGCAAAGCCAATGAAGCCTTTCGGGCTCTTGCTCCAGAGGATATTTTACAATATCAGCAAGTTAAAAAGGCGCTGCTAACCCGATATGCCGTAACCCCAGAAGCATACCGCCGTCGCTTCTGGGAGTCCAAGAAGAAGGCTGTGGACTCCCACATGCAATGGGAATTGTTGAATTTATCCGGAAGGAGGACATGGAATATGCTTTGAGAAAACTTGACGACACTAAATTTCGGTCTCATGAGGGTGAAACCTATTATATCCGGGTTTGCCCCGAAAGAAACGCCAGCTACTCGACATCTAGATCCCACTCTAGAGGGTGTGACTCCACCTATCAAAGCCGCCGTTCTCCCTCTCCTTTCCGACCGTATTGAGCTGTCACCACAGGGACACTTTCTATGAAACTAATTCTAAAGCCCATCTGCTCTGAAGTTACATTCCACAACCCCCTAGTATGGCTGAACCGAGTGGCTGGGGACAATGGACGATTACTGAGATGGAGCTTGGCCCTACAACCGTATAACTTTTCCATTCAATATCGCCCTGACCGGTTCAATGCGAACGCAGACGGACAGTCCAGGCAAATGGAACTTTTACCTTAACAGCAGACCGGACAGCCCCAAGTTGACCCGAAAAGGATCAATCCGGGTCTGCCGGAGTGTTCCACAAAGGGGGAGCAGTGTAACAGAACCTTACCTTTGCCTGTGAACATTTATTACTACACTGGCCCTTTAACTGTTTGGAATGTCTTGATGATCTGTAACTGTCATGCTGAGTTCAGTTATTAAAGTTTTTCTCTGATGGTTGATAACAACTTCACTTTTACACAGCAGCTTGCCAGGGAAAAGGACGTCTCCAACGGCTGATACCCTCTCACTACCGGGGTAGCCGTTACACTTGGGTTGGTGGGACAGAGTGCTGGAGTTTGCAGGACATATGACTGGAGTTTGCGGGACATAGGACATGTGTTTGCGGGACATAGGACTGGAGTTTGCGGGACATAGGACTGGAGTTTGCGGGACATAGGACTGACTGGAGTTTGCGGGACTTAGGACTGGAGTTTGCGGGACATAGGACATGTGTTTGCGGGACATAGGACTGGAGTTTGCGGGACATAGGACATGTGTTTGCAGGACATAGGACATGTGTTTGCGGGACATAGGACATGTGTTTGCGGGACATAGGACTGGAGTTTGCGGGACATAGGACTGGAGTTTGCGGGACATAGGACTGGAGTTTGCGGGACATAGGACATGTGTTTGCGGGACATAGGACATGTGTTTGCGGGACATAGGACATGTGTTTGCAGGACATAGGACTGGAGTTTGCGGGACATAGGACTGTAGTTTGCGGGACATAGGACTGGAGTTTGCGGGACATAGAACATGTGTTTGCGGGACATAGGACATGTGTTTGCGGGACATGCTACATCATGACAAGGCCCACACATGAAGCCTCTTCTGTATGAGCATGGGCACCTTCCTGTTGAATAGTATATTGTCCCTTGTTTGGGAATATAGATGGAGCTCTTTGGGTACAGCACAGAAGGGGATACAGTACCAGAGGTGCTCTACTGTAAGTGATGGGGCACAGCGCTGATGCAAGAATCCTGGTGCCTCTATCCTGCAAGATATGCATAATGTCAAGGCCCCCAAACCCTGTCTCTTCTACCCAAAGATGACCGTCAAACCGGGCACATACCCCACGGCCATTGCTCCACACTTAAACGTACAAGGTTGAGACATATTTGGTAAATTATTTTTATTTTGTAAATACAGGAGTTTGAAATGGTTCATACACAAAGTATTGTAACTAACACAACAAATACTCCAATACCCAGACCGACTCTTTCCAATTCTACATATGGATGTTATGAACAGAAGGGCCCACTGGACTGTTTGGGTTTAATGAGTTAATATGTATCTTTATTAGAAGCAGGA